>CATNEM010000187.1:40000-162500 GCA_950096795.1 Macrostomum cliftonense
GCGCTGAATCGCTTCGAGATGGCATGGTGGCCAAGTCAGCCTCAGAGGGCACCTTAGCAACGCAGGCGTCCAGTTCGTCTGCACGCTTAGCGCAATCACTTTGATCCTCCATGAGGGCCAACAGCAGATCCCCCTGCGAGGGTGCCTTAGCCAAGTAGGTCTCAACTTCGCTAAAGTCGCCGTTGTTCACGCCAGGAAACAAACTATCGAGAGAATCCGACGGCGGGTCAGCAGCGGAATTGGCTTCTTCTGGCATTTCAACATCCTCAATCGGCGGGCTTAGATATAGATTTCCATTCCCGCAGAAAAGACCAGATTCTACAGACAGGTTGCCAACCAACTCTAGTGGGTTTCCTTTGTCCACAGTGCTCATGTTGCTTCACTGCAACTGAGGTTTAAAAAAAATTATAATGTACAAAGGTTTCACACAAAATGTGACCTAATTTATAGAAAGCTTGTTGAACATAGTAGACTTAGATTTTATGCAGATTCGTGAGGCTGGAGTTTGATGCAGATCTGAGTGCCTAGGATTTGATGTAGATTTCAGATCTTAGGGAAAAGTTGATGCAAATCAAGGAGATTTCGGAGTTGATTCAGATTTGAAAGACTACGGATCGTTTGATGTGGATCTGGGAAGCCTAGGACGAGTTGATGGGGATCGAGTGGTTTGGGATTGGGAGTTGATTGGGATCGACAGTCTGACATTGGGAGTTGATTGGGATCGACAGTCTGGGATTGGGAGTTGATGGGGATCGACAGTCTGGGATTGGGAGTTGATGGGGATCGACAGTCTAGGATTGGGAGTTGATGGGGATAGATAGTCTAGGATTGGGAGTTGATGGGGATAGATAGTCTGGGATTGGGAGTTGATGGGGATAGATAGTCTGGGATTGGGAGTTGATGGGGATAGATAGTCTGGGATTGGGAGTTGATGGGGATAGATAGTCTGGGATTGGGAGTTGATGGGGATAGATAGTCTGGGATTGGGAGTTGATGGGGATAAATAGTCTGGGATTGGGAGTTGATGGGGATAGATAGTCTGGGATTGGGAGTTGATGGGGATTGACAGTCTGGGATTGGGAGTTGATGCGAATCGCAAATTTTTGTAGTCAATTGAGGTCTTTCAATTTAGAGCAAAAAATAACAGGAAAACAAGCGAACAAAGAATTATGCCTATTTCGAATTTCATTTAAAATAAAAATTAAAAAGACAAAAACAAGCCTGGCTAGCCTCCTAAATAGAAATGGGGCAACTATGAGGGCGGGTGCAAACCATTCCTCAGACGCGTTTATTTGACAGTTTCAATGCTACGAATTGAATTACTAAAATTTCTAAAGTTATTATCAAACAAAGGACGTGGGAGGGTGTGGGCTATAGACCTCTGATTCTGTTCAGTGAGGGAAAGCGGCTAAGTTCCGGCGTCACTTCCGCTGCTTGTAGAACATCCGGTAGAGGCTCGGATGAGCCAGCGGCAGCCGCCAGATCATTCTGGCTACACCCGCTGCGGCGCCCAAGTACAAGACGTACTTGACCAGCCCGACCGCTTGGCGGTTGATGTGATTCTCCGGCAGAGCCGGTTCCACAACAGGAGGACTGAAGATGCCCATGTTAGTCAGCGGTTCTCAGCGCTGAAGAGAGATTTTTGAGTGTTTGCTAAGTTGATGCCAAATGAAATCAATTAAGGATCCATAGATTACCCAATTTTACACTCGGATTATCCAATCTCACAGACACTCGGATTATCCAATCTTACAGACACTCGGATTATCCAATCTTACAGACACTCGGATTATCCAATCTCACAGACATTCGGATTATCCAATCTTACAGACACTCGGATTATCCAATCTTACAGACACTCGGATTATCCAATCTTACAGACACTCGGATTATCCAATCTCACAGACACTCGGATTATCCAATCTTACAGACACTCGGATTATCCAATCTTACAGACACTCGGATTATCCAATCTTACAGAGACTCGGATTATCCAATCTCACAGACACTCGGATTATCCAATCTTACAGACACTCGGATTATCCAATCTTACAGAGACTCGGATGATCCAATCTCACAGACACACGGATTATCCAATCTTACAGACACTCGGATTATCCAATCTTACAGACACTCGGATTATCCAATCTTACAGAGACTCATATTATCCAATCTCACAGACACTCGGATTATCCAATCTCACAGACACTCGGATTATCCAATCTCACAGACACTCGGATTATCTAATCTTACAGACACTCGGATTATCCAATCTTACAGACACTCGGATTATCCAATCTTACAGACACTCGGATTATCCAATCTTACAGAGACTCGGATTATCCAATCTTACAGAGACTCGGATTATCCAATCTCACAGACACTCGGATTATCCAATCTTACAGACACTCGGATTATCCAATCTTACAGAGACTCGGATGATCCAATCTCACAGACACACGGATTATCCAATCTTACAGACACTCGGATTATCCAATCTTACAGACACTCGGATTATCCAATCTTACAGACACTCGGATTATCCAATCTTACAGAGACTCATATTATCCAATCTCACAGACACTCGGATTATCCAATCTCACAGACACTCGGATTATCTAATCTTACAGACACTCGGATTATCCAATCTTACAGACACTCGGATTATCCAATCTTACAGACACTCGGATTATCCAATCTTACAGAGACTCATATTATCCAATCTCACAGACACTCGGATTATCTAATCTTAGACACTCGGATTATCCAATCTTACAGACGCTCGGATTTTCTAATCTTAGACACAATGATTATCCAACCTTTCAGCTGCCTAGATTATTCAATTGCTCCTGAATGTCCTAAAAACTCGTCAAAATACTTTGCCAATAAAAGGACAAAAATCGAAATATTTTTCCATTGATGCTTCTTTTTATTTTTTTAAATATAATTACGTAAATAGTTTCTAGAGGACAGACAAAGAGAAAAAAACGAAAGATCCCATTAGAATTGGTCTAAGGAAGCTCTAATGGTACAAGTGAATATGTATGAAAATATGATTCGATGCATCTTAACAAGCTAAATGAGAGGAAATTATTACTTTTTGTTCTAGAAATGTTCTAAAGAAGAAAAAATAATGGAAAAATAAAAAAGAGATCAATAAAAACACAATTTACACATAACACAAACGCATTCAATTTCAGGATGGAGTGAGGTAATGAACGATAAATGAAGCGCGTTGCTTATTAAAGCAAAAAATTGCCTTCACCGGTTGGAAATCAAACTCATACAGTTGGGCGCTTCAACATAATTCCCTTAGCAGCTTAGTCTATTTGCTCGAAAAAGTCCCAAGGGCACTTAAAATAATTATTATTATTATTAAAGCTACGCACGCCGAAAGGATGCTGGTTTTGTTATTTTTTAAGAGGTAGCGAAATAAAAAACCCATAGCGAAAAAATGAAAATTATGAAAATTCTACGAAAGTTCGAGCGCACGGTAATAAAATATTTTAGCAACATAGCAAACACTATATCAATTATTTTTCGTTGATTACAAACAACAAAAAAATTAATTAAAAAAACGATAAGTACTGGTAGACGTTGAAATTCATGCATTAAAAAAAACTCCGAATTTATCGATTGTGAGGGCATCAGAGCAGCTGCTTTCTAATTTCGCTTAAAATAACAATAATACAAATAACAATAATAACAATAAAGCATTAGCACAGTAATAAGTGATTGACACTGCTACTCCTAATCGGGGCCGGAGCTTCCCGTCCGCTGAAGATGCAGCGTGCCTACAAATGGGATAATTAAATTATTTAGTTATAGCAAGCTTTTCACTGATCGAAAATGTTTTGTTTAGTCTGGATTCACCTTTACGGATCGGCTGTCTCTTCGGCCCAGGCTTCTTCTTTCGAGCCGACAAATTTGGCTGCAACGCCTGAGAATGAAAGAATGCGATGCAGTTAGTTGCTTAATGTGCTTAAAATACTACTTAAGTTAACGGATGCGGTTAGCGGTTTAAAATCGCAACGAGAAACTGTCCAGCACTTAAAATCTAGAGAAAAAACCTAAACTAAAGATACACTGGTAAGCTCTCAGCAACCAAAATTAGCTAAAAATTAACGGATATAGCAAGAAAGCTAAAAATTAACGGATGTGTAAAAAAGATCTGAAAAATAACGGGTTAGGGGAAATAATTCAGAATTAACGGATATGGAAATTTCTTCAAAATTAACGAATGTAGACAACTGAATTATAATTAACGGAAGTGGAAAAAGCTAAAAATAAACGGAAGTGGGAAAGGCAGCTCAAAATAAACGGAAGTGGGAAAAAGCTAAAAATAGACGGAAGTGGGAAAGGGAGTTAAAAAATAAAGGAAAGTGGGAAATGTAGCTCAAAAGTAACGGAAGTTAAAAAGGTAGCTGAAAATTAACGGAAGTTGAAAAGGTAGCTCAAAATTAACGGATGTGGGAAAGGTAGCTGAAAATTAACGGAAGTTGAAAAGGTAGCTGAAAATTAACGGAAGTTAAAAAGGTAGCTGAAAATTAACGGAAGTTGAAAAGGCAGCTCAAAATAAACGGAAGTGGGAAAAAGCTAAAAATAGACGGAAGTGGGAAAGGGAGTTAAAAAAATAAAGGAAAGTGGGAAATGTAGCTCAAAAGTAACGGAAGTTAAAAAGGTAGCTGAAAATTAACGGAAGTTGAAAAGGTAGCTCAAAATTAACGGATGTGGGAAAGGTAGCTGAAAATTAACGGATGTGGGAAAGGTAGCTGAAAATTAACGGAAGTTGAAAAGGTAGCTGAAAATTAACGGAAGTTGAAAAGGTAGCTCAAAATAAACGGAAGTGGGAAAAAGCTAAAAATAGACGGAAGTGGGAAAGGGAGTTAAAAAATAAAGGAAAGTGGGAAATGTAGCTCAAAAGTAACGGAAGTTAAAAAGGTAGCTGAAAATTAACGGAAGTTGAAAAGGTAGCTAAAAATTAACGGATGTGGGAAAGGTAGCTCAAAATTAACGGATGTGGGAAAGGTAGCTGAAAATTAACGGAAGTTGAAAAGGTAGCTCAAAATTAACGGATGTGGGAAAGGTAGCTCAAAATTAACGGATACGTGAAAAACAGTTCATGTTTAAGCGAACAGGTTTTCTGCCTTTCTAAAATGCCTCAATAGTTTTTTTTAGCTTTGCCTCATGCCACCCAAGGCCTGCGTATCGACTGAAATCAATCAATCCCAAAAATGAGCGCTAACTTACCGTTTTGCTGGCATTTGAGCATCTTTTGCATGTCATCATCAGGAACATCGGGCTGCAATTAGGGCAGGGTTAGTTTGAGAGAATGGCATTTTAGTAAGTCACGAAGATATTGAGAAGCGGCACTGCGAGGCCCTGGGTTCGGTTCTCGCGTCAAAAAGAACAATTGCGATAGTCAACCTTGCAAAGGCAATGACAAAGAATAGGACAAGATAGATCCATTTGACCAGCTAACGTCAACATTGATGAGGGGCGATGACAAAGACTTGGACTAAATAGATCCATTTGACCGGCTATCGTCAACATTGATGAGGGCGACGAAAAAGACTTGCACGAAATACCTTTGACCAGCTAACGTCAACATTGATGAGGGGCAATGACAAAGACTTGGACTAAATAGATCCATTTGACCAGCTACCGTCAACATTGATGAGGGGCAATGACAAAGACTTGGACTAAATAGATCCATTTGACCAGCTACCGTCAACATTGATGAGGGGCGACGACAAAGACTTGCACGAAATCCATTTGACCGGCTATCGTCAACATTGATGAGGGGCAATGACAAAGACTTGGACAATATACCATCATCTTAGAAAAGTATCTTAGATGCCACGACAAAGACTACAGGATTAACTAGTAGTTGTAAAAAAGTAAAATATAGAATAAATTTATATCTCACTATATCGATAGCAGAACCGCTTCGAATCTTAGACTGATTCTCCAGAGCCCCAGGGCAGACCGTCGCTTCTGAAGTCCTGCTGACAGCCTTATCGCCGTCATCGGTTTGCTCAAAACTTGGCACAGGCTGTCCCACATTTTTAGCAGATGCTGATGTAGTCTGCCGATGAATAGAGACTTTTTAAAAACCTCTAAACACCCAGTACATATTAAATGCAATCACAGCTGCACATACCTTATGACGTTGAAGTACGCTCGCCACAAGACTATGAAGGTTTGTGGAATCTATCGAAGCTTCCTGTCTGCAATAAAGGAAGGGCATTGTAGTGCTTTGATTAAACTCAGACAGAATAACAAAAAAATTTGAAAGGTACGCGGCACTTACAACTGATTGCACTGCTGTGCAGCGGTTACTGAACAACTGTTGTGATAAATTGCGTTGCAATCAATGCAACTTTCTCGCTGCTCAGAACTGCTACAAAAAGCGTGGCCGCAGACGTAGCAACTATTGGCAGAATGAACCAGCATGCGCCAGACGTAGACACGATAGGCTGCAAGAAACCGCGGCTTAAACCAAAATTGCTTATAACGATAATCGAACACTCCGACTGGTAAGTTCAAACGGCGATCAAAGAACATTCCGTTGATAATGCATTCGGCGAAAAAAATGGTTGCTAGGCCGCAACTATTATTGTCCAGTTGCTGTGGAGAACTGGGCACGACAGGCTTGAAGTCAAAATCGCCGTCTCCATTATATTGTGAAAATATTTGGCTAAAAGCAAAACGAAAGAAAAAGATTAAAAAAACAGGCAAATGCAGAACTAGATAGCAGCTACTTACTTTAGGTTTGTGCAAGCCTGACTTGCAAGCGTCTTATTCCAGGCTTTATTAGCAGCAAAAGAATCGAAGATGTACACAGCGCGGCTAAAAAAATTTATGAAAAGTAATCTGAAGTGTCCCCTAAGATGGACGGCACCGACTAAGCCGATTTCAGATTTTCCACTAGCGTTTGCTTTTACCTGTGGATCGGGGAGGATATTAAAAGAATACTTTTAAAAGACTACTTAGAAGTAGTAAGTTTCAACGATTATTAGTGATATAAGTGCTTGAAGGACAGCAAGCATAGAACAGTGGAAAAACTGTCTAGAGAGAATGCAACTAGTAGCAATAGAACAATGTATAGTTGTCTATATGGTTTTGGAGTTTGACAATGATTAAATTTGTCACTCGTGACGAAATTAATCATTGTCTATGACAAAACCATGTAGACAACAATATTGTCTCGCGACTATTAATAGACAAAATACGACTATAAATAAACATTCATTGCCACATATTTGACAATGCACGTAGAAGTGTGACAATTTAACGCATTCAGAGACGCATTCACTGTTAGAACTAACACTGTTAGAACTTCTGCGGCTGCCGTGCTTGCAGAGCACGTGAATGCCAGCGTCGACAACCTGAAGGCAGGAAAGTTTGGCGATGCAAGTAAGAATAAATTAGTCATTTCAAATTCTTTGAAAATCGCAGTGGCCAGCACCTCTAAGCTTAATGGAGAATCAGACAACAGAGAGTCTCGACTGGTGTCATCGATGGAGATACCATTAATTTCGAACAGTTCAATAGAAGGAGAAATAGGCCTAGCACCTGGCGCTGTACTGAGTTGATTGTCAGAATACTGGCTAGTAACAGAGTTTTCGTTGCTTTGGGCGGTTCGATCAGGCAGCCGGTCAGTAGCGCGATCTGTAGGCTGCTGGGTGGCATCATCAGCAGCTTCCACTGGAACTCTTGGACCTACGCCGGCTTTATTCTGCTCAGGATGCTTCTCCATGGTCTGAAAAGGTATAAATAGATTATAATATTTGTAAAATTGATAATCTATTTATCTATCTATCTATCTATCTATCTGTCTATCTACTATATATCTATCTATCTATCTATTTATCTACTATCTATCTATCTATCTATCTATCTATCTGTCTATCTACTATATATCTATCTATCTATCTATCTATCTATCTATCTGTCTATCTACTATCTATCTATCCCTCTGTCTATCTATCTGAGGATTTGAAGCCTTGTGGCTAGGGCATCTGCCTTATGGCTGGAAGGTCGCGGATTCGAGCCCTAACTCTACAAGACAATGTGTGCTCTTAAGGAAGACACATTATACATTATACCACATTGCTTCAGTCAACCCAGCTGAGATCGGGTGAGTGTGTGAGCTGAGCAAATCAACAGTGGGTATTGCAACCCCTCCGCAATTAAAAGTGAGAAATTTTATAAAATTTTTGCGAAGTCAGAACGGCGCGCCACGTATGTTAATGAAAAGGACAGCAGAGACTCTCGACTACACGAGATACCTTTGACCAGCTATCGACAACATAGATGAGGGGCAATGACAAAGACTTGCACGAGATACCTTTGACCGGCTATCGTCAACATAGATGAGGGGCGACGACAAAGACTTGGACAAGATACCATCATCTTAGACAAGTATTTTAGAAGCTACAGGACTGTTTCGTGCGATGCCGAATCGCGCAGAAAGTAAATCTGAGCCTTGCAGGCTCGCCCGCACTCAAGGGCTCTTGTCGTGTATATTTGCCATAGACTAATGGCTTTTACTTGTACTTATAATAGGTTGGTGCCCTTGGCACGAATACGCTAATACACAACACCTCCCCCCTAAAGTTAGTCAGACTTTCACTCGTAAGACTTTTTTTTGGGGTCAATTTGAAGTCGTTGTGGGGGCCTGCGATTCCGAGCAGACCCAGTTCTTCGCTGCGGTGCTTCGCCAGGGTTTCCACCAGTCTCCATTTCCAGGCCCGTTGTACGATTCTGATTGGGTGCCTCTCCGGCTTGAACTGGCAGCCTCCTGCGAAGCAATTTCCTGTTTCGTCGGAGCACGCGGCCACTCGTCAGTCTGACCAGAAAGTCATTGTTCTTCATAACCTCGACCACGACTCCGTACCGATCCCATCGCTTGTGCTGCGTGTCTTGAACAGCCACTCTGTCCCGCACTCGGAGCTTTGGCAGTTGGCTCGCCGTCGTGTTGTAGTAGCGCTCGATCCTATCCCGCTTCTCCGCCGCTCTCCTGTCCACTTCGTCAGATGCCATTTGCCACTCCTTAGCGAATGATCTTCGGTGGGCAGGCAGGGTGTCGCGCACCGGATGCCCGAACACTGTCATGGCTGGGGACCTCCCGTCGGAGCGTGGGGCGTTGCAGTAGATGAGCAGTCCCTGGGACACGTCGTCCCAGTTTGGTTCTCTTGATGTCACGTTCCAGTTGCCTCTGATGATCTTCTTCATCGCTTTAACTGCTGCTTCTGCTCGGCCGTTACTTTGGGGATACATCGGTGACGATCTCCTGTGCTCGACGTTCCATCGGCTCAAGAATCCTTCAAATGGCTTTGCAGCAAATTGTGGTCCGTTGTCTGTCCAGAGCAATTCCGGAACACCTTTTTCGCAGAACCGCTTCCGCAAGGCGTTGATGACCTTGTAGGTCGGTGCGTCAGTCCCGAGGTAGTCCAGTGTCGGCCAGCCAGACTTTCCATCTACAGTTACCAGGAACATCTTCCCAGCGTATTGGAACAAGTCTGCGTGCAGTTCTTGGAATATTCGCTCCGGTTCTTTTCGCGCAACCAGAGGTTCCTTCGGCTGACTCGGTAGGTTCTCCTGGCATGGGACGAATTTTCTCGCAGCCATCTCGATATCGTTGTTTATCCCGGGCCAATAAAATGCTGATCTTGCTCTTCCCTTCATCTTCATGACTCCGTGATGCATGCTGAGCAGCCTCTTCAGGACATCTGCTCGCATCTCCTTGGGAATGAGTAGCCGCTTTCCTACGACGATCAAGTTGCGCTCGACGGCCAGTCTGTCGCGCAAACTCCAGAATTGGCGCAGAGGAATTGGAAGATTTCCCTTTTCGTTTGGGAACCCTTGTTGGATTAGCTGCTTGAGCTCCTGATATTCTTCATCTCTGCTCGCTACTTGGATCACATGTGCTTCAGAAGCTTGGATTTCGTCCACTGCAGCCATAACACTTATTCCGTGCTCTTCCGCGATTTCTTCCTTCATGGTGGCGTTCTCAACTGGCGCTCGGGACAACGCATCCGCTGCCTTATGCTCGCTGCCTTTCACCCATCGTGCCGTGTAGTTGAAGCAGTCTAGCTTCTGGCGCAGTCTTTGTAGCCTTGGGTTCTCGATTTGGTCTAGGGTGTAGCGGTTCAAGATCGGCTCTAACGGTTTATGGTCGATGACGATTTCAAAGTCCGGCAGTCCTTCCAGAAACAGACGGCATTTCTTTGCTGCCCATGCGACTGCTAGGAGCTCCAACTCAATCATCGCGTACCGCCTTTCCGTTTCTGATATAAAGCGAGAACCTGCTTGGACTACCTTCCAGATGCCATCGTCTTGCTTTTGCTGGAGTACGAAACCCAGGCCTTTCAGCCGGGAAGCATCGGTATGCAGTGCGGTCTGTTTTGACGGGCTATAGTACGCCATGGTGGGAATTTTACTCAACTCGTTCCGCATTTTGTCGAAAGCCTCCTCGTGCTGAACATCCCAGAGGAACTCGCTCGTGGGCTTCAGCAATTCTCGCAGTGGCCCACCCAGCGTTGCTATTTTGCCGCTGCAGACTCCCACTTGGTTGACTAGGCCGAAGAATGCCCGGAGATCTGTTATGTTGTCCGGTCTTGGAAACTCCCTAATGGCCTTCACTATCGCTGGGTCCATTGTAAATCCACTCGAGTCAAGCTGGAAGCCGGCGAATGTCACTCTGGGCTGGGCTAGCACGAACTTGTCCGGGTTGAGGCTGATCCCACGGTCTCTGCATCGCAGCAGGAACTCCCGTACGGCTTGCAAATGATCCGGAAGGTTATCGTGAGCAATGAGTACATCGTCCACGATGTGATGCGTGTTCTGCAGATCCACCAGCACTTCGTCCATCCGTCTGTTGTAGTGTTCAGATATGGATGACAATCCGAATGGTGCTCGCAGGTATTTGAACCTGCCGAAGGGCGTGATGAATGTTCGTCAGCGGTTGCGACTCGTTATCCAGTGGCACTTGGTGGTAGCCCTTCGTTGCATCCACAGTTGTGAAGAACCTTGCATCCTTCAAGTTCGACACTATTTCGAACGGCGTTTTGCTGATGTATCTTTCTCGAACGACATATTTGTTCAGATTCCGCAGGTCAACACACAGTCGGATTTTACTGCGGTCCTTCTTGGGCTGCACGGTGATTGGTGCACACCATTCTGTCGGCTCGGTCACCTTGGCTATGACTCCTTCTCGTTCCAGCTCTTCGAGTTCTCTCTTGAGCATCGGCTTCAGTGGCTCTGCGATCCTCCGCGGTGTTGAAACCGCAAAGGGCTTGGCATTGGCTGACAGCTTGATCTTGAAAGTTTCACCGGACATTCTGCCGATCCTTCTGCTGAATACGTCTGCGAACTCTTTCTGTATAGTCCCCACCGGGCTGCTGTCCCTAGCCCTGGGGTCCAGCCTTCCGATGATTTGTTGCGGGAAGTTTCTTGGAATGATACCGAGCTCGCGGCATGTCTCTCTTGACAAAATCATGCTGGACACTCCGCTGATGACATGAAACTGGCGCTTTAGCTCAACTTTACCCAAGCTTATTTTTAGCTGGATCGATCCCATGGACTTCAGATGCCTACCGTCTACGGCCTGTGGCTGTATGTCGGATGGTAGTAGGTTGTTCGCGTCTTCACCAAGACTTGGCAGCAGGTCCTCTGGGATAGCATTAATAAACGCCCCCGTATCCGGCAGAGCTGAGACGGTCTTTACGCCGTCTTCCGTGCTGATGCTCAGTTGCACACAGGTTGCCGACTTCTCACTTGGCCTGTTGCTGCCCGTAACAGATAGTATCGAATGGAATTTCTCGGTTCCGACTGCATTCGAGCTACTTTGGCATTGCCTTGCGAAGTGGTTCGCCTTACCACATCTTTTGCATGATTTTCCCCATGCTGGGCATTTCTCTTTGCCGACCTCGTGTTGACGTCCACAGAACTTGCAGCCCCGGTCCGTGGCCGCAGTCCGCCCGCTGGCTTGAGTATGCGGTCCGGTCTTTTGAGCCTCAGCAGTGCCATGATGCCTTGACTGTTTGCCCTTCTTGTACGCTGACGCTCGTCGAAGAGCAGACACTTTCGACGTCTCGTTCTTCATTGCTGCGCAGTTCTTCCTGGAACTTTCCATTGTCTCGCAGATTGTCTTTGCGCGCTCCAGTGTGAGGTTGCTGCCTTCCTCCAATAGCTTCTCGACCGTCGCAGGGTCACGAAGTCCCATCACGATGCGGTCGCGCAGTTGAAGGTCTTCGCAGTTTGCACAGCATCTCTGGAAATTGCATCGAGCTGCCATCTCCTTGATGACCACGAACCAGTCGCTGAACGATTCCCCGTCCTGCTGGTTGCGCAGCCAGAACTCGCGCCGCTCAAAAATGTCATTTTTCTGGCCGCTGATGAACAGCTCCAGTGCCTTGATGGTTTCACCGGCGTCGTCCTTGTGCTCAGCCTTCAGCTGAGGCAGGCTGTCGACGACCCGGAGGGTCTCCATGCTCAGGCAGTGGCGCAATGCGAAGAGCCGCAGCTTTTTCTTCTCAGCTGCCTCTGCGATTCCGTTCAAGCCGGACAGCTCTTCAAATGCTTCCCACAATTTTTTCCATTGTGGGAATAGATGCTTCTGCGATTCGATGTCGAACTGGGGCGCTCCTCTGACGTCGATCTTCGGGGCCATGGCCAGAGTGACTCCACAACATATGTCGATGTCTGGGTCCGTCACTTCAATCTTGGTGAGCTTTCTCAATTAGCTGCTTGCGATGCCATGTTTCGTGCGATGCCGAATCGCGCAGAAAGTAAATCTGAGCCTTGCAGGCTCGCCCGCACTCAAGGGCTCTTGTCGTGTATATTTGCCATAGACTAATGGCTTTTACTTGTACTTATAATAGGTTGGTGCCCTTGGCACGAATACGCTAATACACAACAAGGACTACAGGATTAACTAGTAGTTGTAAAAAAGTAAAATATAGAATAAATTTATGTCTCACTTTATCGATAGCAGAACCGCCTCGAATCTCAGACTGATTCTCCAGAGCCCCAGGGCAGACCGTCGCTTCTGAAGTCCTGCTGACAGCCTTATCGCCGTCATCGGTTTGCTCAAAACTTGGCACAGGCTGTCCCACATTTTTAGCAGATGCTAACGAAATCTGCAGTAAGAAAGCGATTTTTTTGAAAAAAAATTATCTTAACAAAAAAGTTTTTATCAGTAATTTTAACTATAGCTGCACATACCTTTTCACGTTGAAGTACGCTCGCTACATCCATTGTTTTATTCATTTCACCAGGCTTCGAGTTAGCAGCCATTTTTGTATTTTATCAAATGATAAAATTGCTGAAATTAACAATATTAAAGTACATTGGTTCAGAAGTGTGATAAACAAACTTGCCTAAAGCAGATGGCTTAACAATTGCAATTGCGCGCTAAATACGGATCTCGTTTAAAAACTAACGATTTTGTTAACAACGAATAACAGCTCACACTGAAGGATTGGGATCACAGCTCACACTAAAGGATAGGGATCACAGCTCACACTGAAGGATAGGGATCACAGCTCACACTAAAGGATAGGGATCACAGCTCACACTGAAGGATAGGGATAACAGCTCACACTGAAGGATAGGGATCACAGCTCACACTGAAGGATAGGGATAACAGTTCACACTGAAGGATAGGGATCACAGCTCAAACTGAAGGACAGGGATAACAGCTCCCACTGAAGGATTGGGATAACACCTTACAATAAACTATAGGGATTACTGATGACACTGTAGGATTTTATTGAATGAATATAAAGAAAGCTTCAATTCGGTCATTCACAACAGACAAAACAGCAAAGAAAAATCTTCAATCCAATTCTGCTTTATTTAATTTTAGCTTTTTTAACTGAATCTGCAAACTGAGACAAAAAGCACACAAAGCAAAGATTATGATTATTTCATATTTAAAAGCGGCTAACACTGGTTCAAATAAAAAAAAAACGCAAGGTAACGATGAGAAGCATTGTTAAAAGAATACACGGTGCAAATAAAATAGGACAACACGAACCCGAAAACAACAGTGGGACAAAGGATAGTGGCACAACACAGCTTAATGAACGGGTGCTGGAATCGTCAATCAATCAATTAGTCAGAATTAAACACTGCTTTATCACATTAAAAATATATGTATATATGCATCTCAGGCGGCACTCACAGAAATTTGCTACGACAAACTAATCAAGTTCGGGGGGGAAAAAGTTACGCTCTCTAATGAGTTGAAGCATAACGCCAAGATACCATTTTTCGTACAATAAAATGAACAACGCACCACACCAGAATGAAATTAGTATTTTAAAGTTAACCCACTTCCAAAATATCAAATTACACTATAGCCAGAGTAGGCAAATAAATACTAGTGAAATAATGAATAAATATGACGGATTAACTGGACGCTTGGCTTCTTAACAATGAAAGTCAAAAGCCACCCTTTGGCCTACTAAAGCTTAATGAAGCTTAATGGCGGGCCTATGGCTATCATGGTGTACATTGGAATGAGTTGGGAGGGGAGGGGCTTTTTAGCGAGAGGGACAGGGATTGCTGATAAGAAGTGTACATAGAGGCAGACAGGTTGAGGCAGATAGGGAAGAGCAATGGACATTTGAGTGTGCACGAGGTGGGTAAGGAAAAGCGTACATTGAGGCATGAAAATTTGTTGTAAGTGTACATTTGGGTATTTTGGGTCAAGAACATTTTTTTCCTAAGTTTCTCTTAAGAATTTTTTTCAGAGGTAACTACCTACATCAAACTACAACTGATTTGCTTGGCAATTTTCCTTGTCATGGTGGCCAAATAACGCTGCTGCAAGCAAATAAGAAAACAACAAACTACTATAGCGCAAAAATACCAACCACCAAAAAGCAATAATACCCTGTGTAATGAATAACACTGAAAATCGTAGCAAGCTCAATTAATGCGCGAGCGAACAAAAGACAATTTTGGCGAGCAGACAAATTTGTTTTAACCCGAACAAGACAAACACAAAAGCGTTGCACAACCGTGACTATTAGATAATTTATTAAATCCTTAATCGACAGCTTCGCCAAAGGCCTGACCAGACGCAAAAAACAAAACAAACGAATGAATCAACAGGAAAAATTGCGGTTAAAAATTGTTTTTTTTTGTCGAACTGACGTCCCCACAAATCCTTCAAACAGTGGCCCAGACGCAATCGCCGCAATCGTAACCATTCAACGCAGCAGCGTGTTGACAACGGCGCTAGCGCTCAGAGCCTTCAAATCCGTGTAGGTCTGGCCAGTGCCAACGAACACAATGGGCTGCCCGGTGATGTACGTCATGCTGACGGCCGCGCCAACCTGGTCGTCAACTGTGTCGAATTTAGTTAGCACAATGCCGTCGATGGTGTGCGGCTGCTCCGACTGGCTCATATCGGCCAGGGACTGGTTGAACTTCACCAGCTGGTCCACCGCCTCATTGCCTACTAGGGCTTCGCCGACAAACAGCACCAGGTCGGGCTCGTTGACGCTGACCAGCTTGGCTAGGGCTCGCATCAGCGGCTCGTTGTCTTGCATGCGTCCGGCCGTGTCAATCAGGCAGACGTTGAATCGTTTGTTTGACGCGTAGCGCAGCGCTTCCATGGCAACGCCGGCCGGATCTTTGCCGTAGCCTTTCTCGTATAGTTCAACAAAGTTGCACCCGTCCGATTCTGCATTGGATAGAATTTTTTATTGTGGTTATGTGGGCTACATACTACTGCAGTAGGCCTGAATGGGCAAGGCTTGTGGGATCAGGGGCGAGTAGAGACGCCTTCTGGTGGACTGGAGCGGGTAATGGATAGATGGATAGATGGCTTTTAGAGATGCTCTCTGAAGGATATAGAGGGGGGTAGAGATGCTAGCTGAAGGATAGAGGGCTGTTAGAGATGCTCTCTGAAGGATAGATGGCGGGTAGAGATGCTCTCTGAAGGATAGATGGCGGGTAGAGATGCTCTCTGAAGGATAGAGGGCTTGTAGAGATGCTCTCTGAAGGATAGATGGCGGGTAGAGATGCTCTCTGAAGGATAGAGGGCTGGTAGAGATGCCCTCTGAAGGATAGGGGCCGCGTCAATAAAAATCCCCATAGTTACCCAAGGAAGAGAGAAATTTTTTAGCAGCAATAGGAGTAGGAGTGCGAGTCCAAAGCATAGTAAAGACTCTGTAACAGCCGAACACTCTTAAACCCAACCACAGAATACAATCACCTGGCGGATAGGCGGCGGCCAGACGTCGCACATGAGTGCGCAGCTGCTCAACAGCGCCAGATCGGAAGGTGTCGCAGGCGGCGATGAGCACCCGGCAACCGTTGGCAATGAGCCAGAAGGCGATCTTAGCCAAATTGGTGCTCTTGCCGACGCCGTTAACGCCGCACATGACGATGCTATAGGGCCGGCCGCGCGCCTTAGCGTCCAAAGCGTCGCGCAGAATGTCAACCCGACGACGGGGACTCAGAATCTGCAGACAGGCGTCGGTCATGGCCGAGCGGACGGTCGAAGCCACTGTGGAAAAGGCGCCAACGGTGCGGCCTTCGAGCCTGGCGGCCACGGAGTCGCACAGTTTGCCGGCGATCTCCGAGGCCACATTCTTAGCAACCAGGTGGTCGCGCATTTTGTCCAGCACCGGCGCCAGATCGTCGACGTTGAGAGTCTTGGAGCCGACCAGGCCGCGGAACATTCCGAATAGGCCGCCGCCGCCTCCGCGACCTTTGCTGGCAGCCGCCGTCCCAGTAGCGGCCGGCTTCACTTCAGCAGCTTCGTCGCTGCTATCGTCATCGTAATCAGCCGCGTCTCCAGTGTCGACTGGCTGCACGCTGAGCTCCTTGAGCTCGCCGACCATGTGGCGCTTCTGCTCGGCCAGCATCGGATCGGCGGCGATGGCGGCGGCGTCGGCCTCGCCGTTGGAGCCAGCCGGCGGCTTGTCGTCGCTGCGATCTAGGGCGTCCATCTCGGCGCGGGACAGCTTGCTGTCCGACCAGACTGTCTTCTGCTTCACTCGCTTGCCGCCGGCTTCCGAGCCGGAGCCCGAAGCGTTCGGCGACGTCGTCGCCTGTTTGTTGACTTTGCCGGCGCCGCTTTTTTTAGCCATCAGGCGCTCCAAATTGCGCAGCCGCGTAGCTTCGTCCAACTGGCCGTTGCTGGTGCCGCTGCTCGGAGGGGAGTCGGGCGCCGCTGCCGGCTTTTTGGCTTCGACTTTTGGCGCCGCCTGGGCGCCCGCGGTACTAGACTTGGCGCCGGCGCTACCAGACTTGGCGCTAACGGTAGAGGCGGCCGCCGATTTGCCAGCAGACGCGGCGCCAGAGCCCGACTGATCGGGGCCGACAATCATTGAGCTGACCGTTTTCTTAGATTTCTCCGATTCAACGTAGCTGCGCATCTCGCGTGGTCGCTTGGCGGCGGCCCTGGCGGCCGACTCGCTGGCCTCCAGCACGCTACAATAGATGGCCTGGAAGTCGTTGAATCCGTAGGCAAGCAGGCCGCTGTCCAATTCGTTTTTGTACTTGTCGCGAAATTCCCTATGAATATCGTCTAGAAACTTGTCCACATAGTTGAGCTGCAGAACCTTCTGGTAGCAGACAACAAACACCAGCTCGTATTGGTTGTCGAGTCGATGGCGCAGCGCAAGAGCCTCGTGACAGAAGGCGTCGCCGCCGCCGCCGCGTTCCTGCAGCAGCACGGAGCGGATCAGCGCGTTGACGGAGCTGGTGAATAGGGTGCTAGGCGAGGGGAAGCACCACAGCACCAGGCCGCCCCGGCTGAATATGCAGAAGAAATCGAGCATGCTGGCAGGGTGAACTGTCTAGATGTGCGTTGGTATTTGGTGTTTTAATGGGCGGGCGCGAAAGGCGCTGCTTTCTGCAATAAAAAAACAAAATAATATTGGTTTTGCAATACAGGTTAACTTTGCACTTTGTACAGTGTAACATACACGTATTAGCAAGGTATGGCAAGGTGGTAAGGTGGCTCTGGAGATTCATCTGGACTATTCAATTTTAATTTTCAAATAATTGTATCTACTACTCTGCCTGGCCTTACATATTGATTTTGGATTAAGACTATGAAACTAAGCACTGAGTTTTCATTAATTCACCTAATTAACCACCTAATATGAAAAATCGCATTGTATTCTTATTTTCTAATGCTGCTGGTTTTGTGTTACATTATGTGCCATTTTTAATTATAAAAAATATATTATCTATGTGCCATCATTAAACAAGTAATGGGCTGGCTACAAAGAACCATATATTCATATTAGAAACTTTTATTCTTGGAGTTTTATTTCAGCCAATTTCAAATAAAATAAGCATATATAAATACATGCACTTTTGGAATAAATGGATTGTATAAAATGATATACATAATTTTATGTATCATTTTATTTAATAAGCAAAGCATATAATAATTTTACTCATAACAATTTTTACTATTATGGATAAAAGGTTCATTATATTTATTACTAAAATTATTATTATTCTAACTTTTTTGCAATATAGTATTGCAAATCCTAAATTCCTATCACAAATAGTGCCTTATAAAATTATAAAAGGAACAGAAACATATAAGGACCCAACTATAAAGGACCCAACAAAGGGTAAGTACATAAGAACCCAACTTTTTGCTATTAAAAAATCATAGCTTGCCTGCTTATTGGCTAAATATATTAAAATATAAAAATTCATATATATCAAAATATAAAAATATATAATTGTCATAAAATAAGGGTCTTTTTTAGAATACTAGTGAAAACCACAGTTAAGTACTGTTGTATTCTTTTGTATTTGTTCTTGAAAGTCAAGGAGATGGACAAATTTATCTACAATATCAATTAAAGAAGCTATAATTGTCTTCAAATATCTACTAAGAATCTCTAATCTACTTGATAGCATTTGCAAACCATATGTAATTTACTCAAATTAATTATTTATTCAGAAACTTATAAGGAACTCCATGTACTAAGAATAAACTCTCAGAACAAATATTACTAAATATAATATAGATAGAATAATGTAGATTAATTTATATAGATGTAATATTCATAGTTTGCCATAACTTTTTAGTACTAGTAATACCTGGACTATAATTAGTAATTAAGGACTGCTTTGAGTAAAATACTATCTATATACTATCATTAAAACTAACATGTTAGAAGTTGAAATAAAGAGCCCTATTATTTTGGCAATTTTTTCTTTAATATTTCTTATCTTAGTCATAAATGTATTGATTATGTGGCAGGCATAGTTTAGAATACTCTATGCAAGTGGATTTTTCTTAGAAAACAATTTATTTTTAATTCAAAATAATATTTTGTATCCGTGCAAAAATTTTTTGTTTAAATAAAATAGTTCATTTTAACAAACCATAATTTTAGCATAAAATAAGCAATTTTAGGAACTGAGAATTCATATTCTCCCTAATGGACCTCAAGTCAGCCACTTTACCTGCATAGCAGAGACGGAAACTACCACTTAAAAATGAGTCATTATGAGGGAGTGGATGCCTGCTATAGAGCAGAGACCACCTAAGAGGAGAGAGAAAGAAGTTACGAGTATATGCAAGGGGCAGAGAAAGACTATCTTAATAATGGTAAGTATTGGCCTACTAAAGGCAAAGTAAAATACCACTAAAGATGAGAGTAAGAATTATACTGCAACAGTGCGAGATCTAGGGAATAGAGCTAGGGAATTTGATGTGTTAGGAAAGTATTGGCTACAACCCTTTGATCTAGGGAATGCCCTGTACAATTTAGACTAGGTTTACCATTTGATCCAAAAAATGCTACCAGATATTATTAGGCTAATGAATTATTAATTAAGTAGTTCATATGAAATATATTGAGACAGAAATTAAGAGCCCTACAATAACATTAGTACCAATGATAAGAGTAAAATAATAACTAAGAAAAGCCCCAGTACAATTAAAATGGTAAGCAATTTTTTGCTAAATAGCTGCTAAATAGCTTTAGAGTTTTCTTATATTTACTTAAAATTTCAAATATTTTTATATGTAGTCATTTTATTTGTGATACTTTTCTTTAGATTTAAATTACCTTTTGCTCTTATCTTTTAAGTATTGTATCCTTTTGAGTATAGGTGCTATTGGTTAAAATTTATAACTTTTAATTAGGTTTAATTTGTTATTATACAATATTTTTAATAATAGCAATTTTTACATATTCCATGTGGCTTTGGTATTGCTATCAAAAGCCTAGTCTAACTTGAAAAATTCTTTTATACCTTCATAAATGATAATATAGCATTTTTTAGTCAGTTTGAGCTTAGGAGTAGTTGACTCAATCCAAAGTAGCACTTTACTTGAGGCAACTACTGCCCATAGTCTTTGGTCTAACAATTTGGCTTATTAGCAGAACCTTAATCCTTGGGACATTAACTTAGTCCATTTGCCCTATACCTTAGTTTGTCAAAAAAATTGTATTCTTAAAGTAATGCAATAAAACTAATGCAAATGAAATAAACAAAAAAACAAGATGAAAAATTAGAAAATTTTTCAAATTTTGAATGCAAACAGAAGTTTACATGATGAAATGCAATCTAAAGGTATTTCCCTGACAATTAGAAATATAAAGTCACAAAATTGGTTTGTCATTTGTCTACGATCTTTGTAGCAGGCTTTTACCCTGCTTGTCATTTTCATAGCTGCTATCACTATGTATTCCCTACTTGCCCAGACGAGTGTCTATGTGACGCATGTTTTCATTTATTTCCCTAGGTGAATAAATCATTTATTTCCCACTGCCCCACAGGCTGATAAATTTGAGACACTCGCCCAGGGCAAGTGGGGGATACATATCATATTACCCCACTCATTTAGTTGTCTAGGGCCAAAAGCACTCGGTATCTCGATCACTAACCTCAACTTTGCCTTGGTCAATAAACAAGACACCTCTGGCTTTTGCCTACTAGACAACAAAATAAATGGGAAATATTATACATTTTCTTTTTTTAGACTTATGCTTTGGTACTTTTAGAATAGAAGATAATGAGAAGCAGAGGTGAATTGACTAAGTTATTGTCCTAAGAATAAATTTCTGCTCATAACCTAAACTTTTGTGCCATAGACTATTGGAAACAATTGCCTAGAGTATTATTTTGCCACTTTGAAATCAATTACTCCCTTGGTTTATTTTTGGATAGGCACAGCATGCAAAATCACATCATGTTCTTAATTTTAGGATGCAATTTTAGAGTTTGAGATGCAATTTTTTAAAGTTCCATTTAGGAGGTCTTTTATTGTGAAGAATTAAAAAAATCAGGATGTGAAATTGGATCCTATATTGAATTTCAGGATGTGATTCTAAAAGTCAAGATTAGCTATAGCATCCCTATCTATTGCATAAAAAAACCCAGATTACTCCTAAGCTCAAACTGACTACAAACAGTGCAGAATGGGCATAGGTTCACTTCCGTTCGGTAAATTATTTTGAGTGCATTTTGTAACTCGCAGGAACGATTATAGTGTTGTGGCACAAATTTAAACTTTGTAAGTTGACATGGCATAAGTTAATGTCTATTGGCAAAAATCCGAGGGTGCTTGAAGGGAATGACAATTTTCTTTGCAACTGGGTAGCTGGCAGAGCTGATAATACTAGCATTTTTAGCTTTCACCTTCCACACAAAATGGCTAGTTGTCCATCGGCACCGATAACAATTATTCCTGCCAATGATCCCAATGTACATACAAATCTGATAGAGGGGACTTAGGACATATCCTGCAGATATCCAGGGACTCCTACATATCCGCAGGAGTTCCTGTGGCACAGCAAATTTCCTTGGCCTCACTTTGGGTGGTTCCTCTCGTACATCTGCAAATAGTACCCACTGTGAATAGACAATGAGACAATTCATTATCTTTGAGCTACAGACTCAGCATACAGTTTGTTTGTTCCAAGGTTTTGTTTGTCCAACTTGTTTTTTGTTGCTAAGTTCAAAAATGCATTCAAAATAATTTATCAAACGGAAGTGAACCTATGCTGCAGAATGCTATATTAAATGATAAATGAGGAAAAAATCAGTAACAATGGATAAACTTTCTAGATATCTATCTTTTTATTCAAATATAAATATATCCCAAGCATGTAAAAATGCAATTTTTAAATTATATTGAATCAATTAATGCATTGAACATTCTAATAACTTAGCAACCTATAATTATACAATGATTATAAATAGGCCTAGCTTTTGGAACTTAAGCATCAAAGCTATTTTTAATGATTTTCTCTATTGCCTATCAAACTAGACTACCTTAAGCACAATTGAAGAGTGATAAATTATATATTCATTAAAAATATATGGAATTAATATTAAGTTCAACAAATGTTGAATTCCTTTACTATAGTCCAATAAATTGGTTGTTGCAATAGCTAATTATTCTGTTCTAGTTTAATAAATCAAATATTAATATTTATTAATTTGTTCAGCAATAAGATAAATAATAACTTATTGAGACAATGAATGAATTTTTAGGATTGGAAAATAGGTCTAGCCAAGTGTTTTAATACAATATCAATAAGTTGGATAAGATGGTCAAACAATCAAATCTAGTCGAGTTGGCAGCCTAAGTAGCTTAACTATCTCACTTATCTGTGTAAGATGCCAGTGATACCATATAAGTAACTAAATGAATGCATTCAGTAATGAAAAACTGTACTATTAATAGCTAGCCTAACCTATACCTATTAGGCATAATATAGCCGAGGGCATTAACTAAAGGCCTAGGCCTAGCTTGTTTCTAAACATACATGCCCAACACCCGTCCAACCTGTCCGAACCAGACGGGTGAAACAGCCACTGGCCAAGGTAAGTCGCAAAATCATTGATAAAAATTGCAAAATCGGCGATGTAAGTCACAAAATCGGTGAAAATTGAGGAGGAAAGTCGTAAAATGAGGGGGTAAGTCGCAAAAGGGAGGGGTAAGTCGCAAAAAGGAGAAGAATAGAGAAGATGAAGGCAAAAGTGGTGCGCTGGACCTTTTTTTGGTCCTTCGAACTTTCGCCGTTCGCCCAAAGTAAGTCGCACAATTGGTCGAAATTGGGAGGTAAGTCGCAAAATTTTGCTAAAACAAAGTCGCAAAGTCGTGAAATTTTTAGATTGGGCATGTATGTTTCTAAAAGCAAAGCAAAGCAAATTTTTTAAATTGTAAATATGAGCTCTCTATTCCAACCGCAGTTTGACAGAGTATATACAACAACAACAAAATACGATGTCAGGTGAAAGCAGCGTAAAAACTAAAAACTAAATTAAAAACTTCAAATAGTAAAAATTGTTTCTTTTGCAATTTACAAAGTGGGTTTAAACTTTTAAGTTACTTAGTAGTCAATACAAGGACACCACCTCAATACTGAATACCGAATAACTTTCCATGAAAATTATGATGCAATAGGGTGCGTTCGAGCAGCTTAAAATGACTTATAATAACTTAAACTGGCCATTTTAACGTTTCAGGCACTATAACAAATTATGCCTAAACTTTTTCGTCTGTGTCGCAAATAATAACACATAGTTTATTTAGATTGGTTAAGCTGGAATTTTAAAACGTATACGTTTCTTGATGGTGTTTAATTCCACTTTGTGTATAATTTTGCTTGTAAAAACCAAGGACAACTTAAGTAGGACTTAAGTAGGACCTACTTAAGTTGTCCTTGGTAAAAACTTCCCACTGTTTCAAAACTACGTCAAAGGCACGGTTTTAAAAGCCTTGAACGAACGTATTTAATTATGATGACATGATTTTTATAAGATTTTTGTTGAATTATTCAGTTTGTATATATTTACAGTAAATAAAAATTACATCGTATTTTTTAAATTCAAATTTAAGACAAAACTGGGTACAGTGTCTCACTAGGCGCGAATTTCTAGTACTAGCAAAATTTTAATACTTTCGTCGATGTATTTCTTAATTTCAAAGAAGCATTTCTTGCATTTGAACTGGTGGGAACTTTTTGCAAGCAAAATTATGCACAAAGTAGAATAAAAAACTATCAACAAACAAAAACTTTTTAAAAGTCTAGCTTAACCAATCTTAATTATCTATACACAAATGTGTTGAACACAAACGACAAAATTTATAAATAATTTGTTATACTACTTGAAACGTTAAAATGGCCAGTTTAAGTCAGTTTAAGTTATTTTAAGTCAGTTTGATGGTTGCAGGTGCCTAATACTATACCTAAAGCTAAATTGAGGATTCCAGCGCGTAGCCAGTTCTTGCCATGGCGTTTCGCGCTTTACCAAATCCCAGCGTCTTGCCACCATTTTGATGGTTTTCGGCCTTTGCCGCCTTAGCGACTCGGACCTCAGTGTACCGGTCTCCACCTAAAAGTACACTGGCCTCCCACTCCTGACTCGAAGCTGGCCCCAGGTAGCTGATAATAAAAAGATTGTGGCGAGCGGCTAGGTCCTATAACAGAAGGAGACAGCGAGAGACAAGCAGGGAGATAGAGGAAAGGTAAGAATTGACAGCCCAGAAGAGGATACTGACAACCCCGCCGCCACCAGCTTGTACGGACCGCATCACCAATCGGCCCTGTCGAGATCAAGCTCCCGACTAATAGGGGATTATTGCCACCTCCTAATTAGTGTCTTTTAGCTGTCTACCCGTGTCATAGCCGTCTAAAGGGACTCTGCAGGGACAAGATCGCATGGCTAGGCAGGTACAGAAAGGACTTGCGCAGGGGGTTCTTGCTAGGCGGGGTCATAGGGTCGGATTAACGTACTATAGGATTACCAGGGGAGGATTAACTAGCTTTTGGCCTCAATGCGTCAACGAACGGATCTCTCAGCGATGAAATGAATAGCCTGAACTTCCAGAGCCGCAAACTCACTTATTACATTAATTTAGCCGCCACTGCGCCCGGGGCTGCGCTAAAGTGCATCCCGGCGCTAATCTCATTTACTCCGAATACTGGGATCTGTGTGGCCATGGGTCCACCGTGGCCGAAGCCAAACTGTTTAGCCGCTCCTTGGCGCGCTCATTGCGATAAAGAAATAAGGATTTAAAAAGCTAATAAATTTATCCTGCTAACTTGGCTACTAATCCTGAATTGATTCGGAACCACTCAGTTATATTATTATTAATTTGGCTGCCCTAATGATTCAGCATAAGCAAAGGATGAGCAATGTTGCCTAGCCTAGTCATAATACCGAGAACGGGGCCCAGTAAGAAATACACCTGATAGAGCAGAACTGAGTAGCCTCTCACCCAACCAATCAGACGCTGTTCCAGTTGCCAAGTCACTAATCCGGCCAATCGTGCGCTAAGTCGCTGTAGGTCCAGATCCTCCGCTGATGACGCTGCTGGCTCAAATGATGATGATGTTGCTGCTGGCTCTAATGATGAAGCTGCTGATGATGATGCTGGATGCTGGCTTCTTCTTTAATCCGGGGGAAAGGGGAATCTCAAGATAAGGGGAAGAGCCGGTGAGCACAGCTTAACTCGTCCAGGGAAGCCGTAGAAGCGCGCGGCCTTACAGGACTTAGGAGCCCAGAACCGGAGGACCGCTGGGCCGAAGCGTGCGAATCGCAGCGGGAGCGCTGCGCGTCTGATCCGAGGGCGGCGCCGAGCGGCGCTATTTATAGGTTTCCATGGCGCCGATTTGTTATAGTTAGCGCCGAATTTTCTGATTGGCTAGCGACAGTTTGTTATACTTAGCGCCGAATATTCTGATTGGTTGAGAGTTAAGCCACCCCGCCCCACCCCACCAGGGAACCTCACCGGGGACCGGGGGTAATAAAACTGGCGCCAGGCTGTCGCGTAGAAAACATGATTTATGGGCAAAATTATTTATGGCTTTTTGGATTAACGCATCGTGCAGTAAAGCGGAAACATACATTAGAAAGCTTAGGATTAGGAGAAGGTGAAGATGCTGAAGAGGAAGAGATTAGAGCAAAGCCCAAGGTACTTCTAAGGGTCTGAAAGTTAGCTGTCAATTTTGACAGGCAAAAAGTAAAAGGAGAACAATGGGAAAGGGGGTCATAAATTATCCAACTGTTAAAAGCATCGGGCTTAAACCCCAGTCGCGTGACGTCCCAGACGCAGTCTGGCGCCACGAACTAGAGGTCACGAGACGCGTAAACAACCCTGAACGTCTAGAGGTCAAAATATTAAAGCTTACAGAATTAATCTAGTAATGTTAGAATAAATCACAGGGAAAACCCTAAAAGAAAACAGACTACTGGTAGTAGAGCAGTAGCGTACAAAGACCCGTCAGCGCCAAGCCCGCGAATGAAAAAAGTGCGTCCTCATCAGTATTCCTAATTCATTTTGTATTTTTGTGCCATTGAAAATCAAAGCTATATTCAAAATAAATTGCATGCATGACGTTTACGCTGTACATGAATATTTTAGTCCACCATTTTTTGTTCGTAGTAACCTACATGCGCAACAAACTGTGTATTTGTAGCATCAGAAAAATCTGTCCAAAAATATACAGACCTTGTTTAGAATTCCAAATGTATGGAAAAAATATTTTAGGACAAATCTGAAATTTGTGAATCTAATTACACATGCATATTTTCTGTCGCACTTAGTCGCCTAAAAAGTAATACAATGCTTAATGTGTTGTATCTTACATTTAATAGTATCGATCAATTGTTTTTTGGCATTCATATTTTCGTGCATCCTTTTTCTTCTATTATTTTCCGCTAAAAACGATTAAGAATTGAGTACCTAGCCATTTTAAGCTAATTTCCATCCTTGCTATTTCGCGTCGATAGCAACAAAGCAACCCGATACCATAGCAACCTTCAGACGCAACCGGAAATTCTTAATGCAAATAATGCTTTCTGCGGCAAACAAGTCCTGTCAGCCAAAGTTGCTACCAGATTTTACCGGCTTACGCAGTGCTCAGGGATGCGGTGCAGGCAGGCGTGGAAGCATTCATTAGTAAGCGTGTCTGTTGCCATGCCAGCGTCCTTGCGGATCGACGGCGTGCATTGGCGCATTAGTCCTCTTGACTGTTGGTTGAGAGTGTCTCCTATCCCCCCCCTTCCCTCTATATGGAAGTAGCCAAGACGCACTGACGCAGTGAGTCACTCTTGCATGTTTAATCAATGCTCGCGGCAAGGGGGCTGAGGTCGCCCTCGCACAGTCGGCTAGTATTGATGCGAGGAAGCTGGATTAATGGTGCATTGATGAGGGAAAAATTTCCCTAATCCTCAATCGACCACTGCTTAAACCATTTTTGGCGCACTCGACACTCAATGCAAATTTTGGTTTGGGGTGGTGCGGGATGCGAGAGCTGCTTCAACAAAGTAGACCTTCGCTTCTCTCCCCTCTGGCCAACTGCTCAGTACCGGAAAGTACCAGCCGGTGAGAGGCTGGAATGGGAAGGAGACGGTAAAATGAGGGAAAGAAAGGTAAAAAAATGCTTAGAGGCAAATGAGGAAGGGAGAATTACTTTTTAAGGCAGGCGTCCTCAGTCTGAACAATTGAAGGCAAGGGCAAGGAAGGGGAAGAGGGTCAACCGGGGGAAGAGCAGCGATGATGACGACCGCCTCAGCTCGCCATAGTGACTAAGCAGTTGGCTAAAATTAGCAACCGGGATCCGCTTTCGCGCGTCTATATAAGCAGGCATCGCTAGGGGACGTGAGCCTCAATTCAAAAGCTAGCTAAGCAACCTCTCCAAGGATAATCGCGTCCCTAGCAACACAGCTCGAATATCGCCAACAATGAAGAATATGACCATGTCAGCGCTGGGAAGGAAAGCTCGCGATGGATTCTGCCGCTGCGGCAGTGGCGCCTCATCTGGTGCCACCTCTGTCAGCTCCGGCGGAGGCGGAAGCTACGATGAAGGCTTCAGTGGTCTTGACCAGCTGGCAGCAGCCAAACTGGCCAGTGTCAACAAGCTGGTCCGACTGCTCGGCGAGGAGGTGAAATCCGACGACAAGGTGCTGTTTGACCACTGCCCGGCGGGCCGAAGCCGGCGCAACGCATTCGCCAACATCTTCTGCGGCCTGCCCAGCCGCGGCCTCCGTCGCCTGTTCGCCGTCTACGGCATCGACGAGGTCCAGACGAAAGCGCCGTACGAGTCGCTAGACTTAGATGAAGACGCGCGTCGGGAACGCAGGCATCGTCGAGAGCTTCGCGCTGCCGTTGAAGCGTCAAATGTTGCACAGCATGAGCAGCGCTGCCCACTGAAGCAGCAGCAGCAGCAGAAGCAGCACAGGGCGCGCAGTGCCATGGATCCCAGCCGGCGGCGCCTGCTGCCTGCCTTTGCCTCGACTGAGAATCGCAGGCAGGTGCCGGCTACTGGCTGCGCGCGGCACTAGCTGCGCTGTCTGAGAGATATACTCTGTGTACATATGCTGGACTTGGACTTCTGACAGCAGGGCTGTCTTCATTCATATGCGCGCACTGCTCAATGCCTTGTTAAATAACTCTAATAGCCTTGCTTATTTCTTTTAATATCTCCCTTCCTTTAACGTAGTCTTCTCAAACGTGCTACTTCGAAAATTCATTTTTGAAAGACAATGCTGGTGTTCAGAAAGTCAATCGTAAGTTTTTTTTACAAAAAAACTATTGCACAATATAAAAATATTTATTGTTGCTAACTGGCCTAATTTCACTTCATTCTGCTGCTTTGATTTACGCCAGCTCAACTCCAAGTTTTTTGCCATTTTCTATTTCGACCCTTACCCTGCTACAACCTGTTGAAAACAGCCTTTAGTAAATACACAATCACAACCGGTAGCCAAATTTGCAGAAAATATTCTTTCTTGATCCTTAATTCTTCAGAATTGTAAAGATTGCTGCAGCGCATCTTTCTGAAAGGCTCCAGTCACAAAAATAACAATATTCAATGAATAAGAAAACACAGGCAGAGACTATTGCACAATCTAGTAATCATTTCAACCTTAGTCTGTTACCGCATCTCTTGTGTGGTTTTTTATGGCATCATAGGATCATAAAATCGCGAAATGAAGTTTGCTATTTTCGAGCGAAGCTTTTGCGATGATCTCGAGGCCTCGTCAACAGCAGCCAGCCTGTTTCTGTGCCTCGAGAAGTCGCTCCAGGGCTTCTCAGGCGTCGCGCGTGGACTATTAACTTTTTTCGTGCCACTGCAGTTGAGAAAAACGGTTCCGCTGATTAAATGAAAAAAATATGAGATTTTAGCACTACTGATATCTTTCTTTGTCTAGTAGGTTATCTCAATACGAGTAGTGATGGTGTGATTGCATGAAAAGTAAGGTTTTTGCCGTGGCTAATGCTGCAACTCATTCATTAGTGATTTACCGGTTGATTAATCTCTGAAGTCAGCGTTAGAGAGTAGATTCGGAGCTTCCTCTTAAATATGCTGGTGTTGGCTAGTCCGCTGTCCTGATACCTCGGCCTGCAGCAATGGTTTTTGAAGGAAAGTTTCTTTTGGAGCTTAAGAACCCGCAAAATTGTGGCTCATAGACTGAGTAGAAACTTGTCAGGGAGCCAATTTGTTCAGTTTTCAGAGTATTTTGTAGGGTATTTTATTATGAAACTTGCTTAGCTTGTCAGAGATCTATTAAAAGTACTGACAATAGCTCGTAGTTTCCCAAGTCCCAAGAAGCTGCTATGTTTGGCTTGTAAAGGAAAGCTTCGACGGATAAGTAAGATTTTTTTTGCAGTATTGCAGCCGTTTTGTTAAATGGTCACCAGTCAGTCAAATATGCGGATAGTACTCTGCGCGGAATCTGCTCTGGCTACTGTAAGTACATCAAGAGTTTAATAGCATCACTTTCTGTTAACTTATTAATTTCTTCGCACAATATTTACACGGAGAAGAATTGACCAATCAACGATTGCCTCTCGCTTTGCAGCATGGGAGTTAATGGCAATCAATAAATAATAGCTAAAAGCCGATGTAGCAACTTGGGAGTTTTATAACCACTCAAAATTCGCGATACGAGCGCAGCGCTCAACGTCAGTAATGCAGACACTCTGCCTTCTATTGCTTTACGGTGGCATTCCCACCGTTCTGAGCACGGCTGAAACTTGGACAGCCGTGCATGAAGACCTCAACGAATACGACCTGCTAAGAACTGGTACCATGCTAAGTCAGTCAAGCTGCATCCTTGGAACCAAACAAACTATCGAAGCATCTGTTGTGACCTACTCTGAATCGGAGCGTACCTGCAAATACTTTAAATGCAAGCTGGGAAAATTGGGTTGCAGGAAGTGTAGGAATAATCGAAACAGCTCATTGCCATCGGTTTGGGTAAGGCTTCAATCTGTACATTCACTAACAGTACGTATAAAACAGCCAAAATTGAGCCCACTCTGACTCCCTTCCAGATGAAGAAACTTGCCGATGTCAGGAACTGCTGGATTACATTTCAGCGACGTGTCGACGGGTCTGTGAACTTCTCAAGAACCTGGAACGAGTACCTGACCAAATTTGGTGACGGAGAAAATGGAAACTTCTGGATCGGACTGGAGAAGCTGCACCAGCTCACGATGAAGGGTGGTCTAAGAGTTCGCTGGGAGTTCAGCGACTGGAATGGTAGCTGGTACTGGGCTGAGAACAAGAACTTCTCTGTAGCGGACGTGTCTGACAAGTTCAGGGTGCGTTTGGGCCCTCTCGACACTAGTCGCTCGAACGTCGGTCAAGCTTTTCTCAATGATAGCCGATCAATGAACGGCATGAGGTTCTCGACCATTGACTCGGACAACGATTTGATGACTGGTTCCTGCGCTTTGAACTACAAAAGCGCCTAGTGGTACAATTCATGCTCCAATTTCGATCCGAACCGTGCATATTTCAGCCCGCCAGCAGCTCTTGACCTGAAAGTAACGGATAAGACGTGGAGTGGTCTGTTCTTACACCTACACCAACGCATCGTATCCTCTGACCCCGGACTACTCAATGAGGAGCTTTGAGTGCCTCCTATTGCTGGAGCTGAATGAGAGATGACCAAATTTCAGAGCAACTTGCGCTTTTTAGATTTGCTTAACACGGCTGGCACGTGAGCTTGCTGTGAAAATACCTTAATTTGTCTTGAGGTATCAAAACGGAATACAGAATGCGTGGTATCAAATGACGCATTATAGCTCGTAACATAGCACTAGTGTAATAGCTGTGTATGAAAGTCCTCTGGAGCAAAATCGTCTGAAATTTCTTTTTTTTCTAATCATTCGCATAGCACTGATCGTCACTACACTGTAATGCTGCATGCAAGCTACCCTGTGTTTTCAGATATTTTTTTCATGGGCTGCACCACTGGTTCCCCTTTACAAGGCATTGTGGAGTTTACCCACGATCATGGAAGCAATAATAAGCTCTGCCATCATGGATGTACACATCTTTTCCTCTTGTAGCTTCCTAATGAAAGCAATAGCTTTTTATTTTGAAATTCAGTTTTTTCTCAATGATTTTTAATCAAGCTTAGGATATTCATGGTACTAGCAAGAAAATTTAGTGACACTTGTGTGTCAATTCATTTCGACTTTAAGAATTTTGATGCTTTTTATGCTGCTGTCACATCTATCCATCAATCAATCATTTGAAAATTTAGTTTTAACGGTTAACATTTGTTTCGCACTGGAAAAACGTGGGATGCGATTTGAACGATAACAGATGCGCATCAATAGGCGTTCTTCAATTTTTTATTCTGGCTTTTTGAGCATTGCAAAAATTTCAAGCTAAGCCGTGAGTGCTGAGATACGAGCGTATTGAATATTTTATCAATTCGCCTCGGCAATGAAACGCGTCAGTGGAAATTCACTGATTTTAACTTGAAAAACTTCAGCCAACCTTCGAAGCTAGGTAAACTCTACTCTAGTACACAGTAACCGCTCTAGTTTCAAATGGGAAAATTGATCATTTAGCTCGTACATTTCACTTTTGGTTTTCAGGCTTGAATTTGTTGTATTTTTACGTGGCCATGTCGAATAGAGTGAAAATATATCGCATAAAATTTCTTGTCCATTGAATTGCTGTTCCGTTTGTTAGATTAGGAATGTCACTCACACTCCTATACAAGCACGGGCCTGAGAATTAACTTATGAGAAGATCTCAAATGCGCTCACATTGTACTCTTTGACTAACATGAAACAGCTGTAGTTTATTTTCCTTCTGACTGATAGTGATCGATTGTTGGAAATTTAGATGATGAATTTGAGTTAGCTCAGTGACTCGAGACCAATCCGAAAATCTCGCCCTTCATCCAGCCTTCTCTATTGATAAGGCTTTTAGTCCGTTTGCGTTCGCATGTTTGCTCGGGGAAAAGAGACGGACGGCTTTGGTCTTCGCAAGCCAGCCTTGTATGGCCAGCCGTGTTTGCTTGGGGCTGCCTTTTCGACTCGCTCTCAAGGACCACTACTACTAGTGGTCCTTGCTCGCTCTGAATCCATATAAAGTAATATATCCTGCATCCTTGTTTCCTTCTGCGCGTGTGTCCCATTTCAGAGTTATCGTCGTGTCTTATATAGATAGCGAGATATCAATTCTGAACGGCTTAACAAGAAGCCTCTTGGCCGAAGAAGACTAGATACAATGTCAGACTTCGGGGCTGTTCTCTTCGAAACTAAAACCGGCAATTGCAGCCGAGCCGAGCTGCGTGCTCAGTGCTCCGGTTGCTCTAACAAGTCTGACTACCAGCTTGAGTATGCCTGCGCAGCTGTACTCTCTCTGATCGGAATCTGTCTGAACTCCGCCGCACTGGCTGTATTTCCTGAAATGCGCGGCCACAGCCGCCTGCTCTGGCTTAACCTCAGCTGGTTGTGCATCGGTGAGATTGTCTGCAATGCTGGCTACCTCTTGCTAGCTGTCATCCACCTGCCAACCGACTGCATGTTCGCTGCTCCCGTGCCGCGTCCTGAACTCTGTCTGCCTCTGCTCCGCGCAGCCACTATTGGTGCGACTCTTAACAACCTCGGACTGCGACTGCGAAACTGGCAGATCGTTCTGCTGTCGACCGCGCGTCTCGAAACTCTAATGTGCATACCGACAGGCCGATGCCGGCTGCTCCGACGGCCGCTAGTGAATCGCTGGGCAATTGGTATCCTGGCTGTTCTTGCGCTGACCGACTCGGCCACTAGCTTGTTTATGAACCGCTTCGTTGAGTGCGGTATCAATGAAATCTACTTGGTTCGTAATAACCAACTGCCCGCTGTGCTGAAGGCCCACTTCCACCTAGGTGAGGAACTCACACGAAAGGAACAGTGCTGCTATCAGTGTTTCAAAACCATGTCGATGCACAATAAAATTGCAATAATATATTGACAATTTGCAGGGAGGTTCATATTTTCAAGAGCGCTACCAGTGGCCCTAGTAGGCTTCAGCTCAATAGGGGTCATTGGCATCACATGCGCCAAGCGGCGATCCTCGTCGGTGTCAACCTACCTGTGCATGCGCGCCACCCGAATTGTTCTACCCGTGTCGCTAGTTTTCATATCGCTCAACTGTCCAACGTTTGTGTGCGCTCTTCTTCGTTTCCTTAAAATTCGACGCTGCAACACTCGCATTCTTAACTTGTTAATGCTGGTGGACAGTCTCGTCAACTTTGTTGTCTACTGCGGTTCAAGTGCCGAATTTCGCATTCGACTCCGACTTCGACTTCGCCGCTTCTGGCCGAGCATTGCGCCGTGCTTGCATACGGCCGCAAGCGAACGTGGGAATAAGAACGCTGGGGCAGTGCGCCTACTACGGGGTCGGCAAAGACTGAGGCAAAATGCATGTAAGCGGCAAACTGTAGCCATGCAGTGCCGCAATCAAAATGTTTATCCACCCATGCTTTATTGACTTGAAAAAAATTTGTTGATCAGATACTTCAATTGCTTGAAATTACATCCCCAATTGATATTCAGCTGTCTTAAATTATAAAACGCTAAAATGCGAACTTTCACTTTCCGCGTGAGTTAATTTGAAATTCAAGAGGCTTTCTCATTGATCCAAATTGCTGAATGTTTTATCATACATGTATTCAGGATTTGCGGTGAAAAATCCCAGGGATTGAACCCGAGACCTAGTCAATTGCGAATAGAGGTTCTTAACTAAAGGGGCCCGAACGTCAATTTAGGGCTTGAATTTGCTGCAGGGAAGTAAGTACAGTACTTTAGATTGCGAACAATTCTGATATTTTCAGAAACAGACGCTCAGTGGCCGTAAAATGCAGATGGCCTTAGGCTGAATTAAATTTTTCGATCGATTCATGCATGCTGCACTTATTAATGCCGGAAAGTTTTGCCTAGCTACATTATTAGGAGAACCTTTAGCATGCAGACCTGGGTTACCTGGCTCCAGGAGAAGCTGAAACACTTTGTTTGAAACGGCTGTGTTGAAGATAATGCAAGTAAAATCCTTGCATATTACGAGGGCAGCCTGGAGGTAGCATTTAAGTACTATCTGCTGATTGCGTCAAATTTTATCTGTTACATACTTTTAGCTGATAATACTATTTACTCTCGAAAATGAATAAGTTCACTTGAGAAAAGATCACTTGGGGTTGAGTATTACGTCTTCGGAGCAGCTACGAATCAAAAATATAAACAAAAAACTCTCAATTAAATTTCATCTGACCAATGGAATAAAGATAATTAAGACCTAAATGCAATTTTAAAGGAAAAAACGTTAATGAATACTATTACTGTCTTGTATATCGCTTGAACTGTATGTGTTTCCGCGAAATCAAATTTTTAGGGAGTTTTCGTGTAAACTTTCGTGCAACCTTAGACACACGAAGCAGCAACATAAAATTATATGTTGTCATCATTTTTCGGTAAAAAATTATATGCATTGCTGCTAGTAGCACTTTTTCGTTCAACTGAACATTTAAGTTCCTCTTCAAATAAAAAATGAACAACCTAGTCCGAAAATTGCCATAAAAATATCAAACATAAAAGCAGACCAAAATCATACCTTAAGAAAAATTTATCGTCAGTACTATTGTATGCAATATTAAATCATAGAATCTTATGTTTTTGAGCAAATATATATGCCTTACTAGTTATTCTAACTGTTTGATTAGGAATAAAACCTTGCTTTTTTCTGTCTTGAATCACCACAGATTGCTTATTATGGCTAACCAATTTCCTTTACAAGCTTGTTAAGCTATCTGAGCAAAGTTTCTTTTCGGATCATGTATCTTTTAAGATATTTAATTTATTTTCCGCATTGCAAATTGAGAATTTTTAACAAAGAAGTTAGCTTGCTTGCAGTTCAAACTAGATGTCTTATTTGCAAAATGAGACTACAAAAACAAACTTTTTTGTAGTGGGCTATAGGGTGTCAAACTAAATCGGGTGAGTTGCCTTCTAATTCTAACAGTAAGTAAGATTCTTGTCTTGTCCGCAGGGACAACATGTTCATACTGCAAGTAGACATAACTGTTTATTATAACATGATTGGGATTGATATTTTATACATATATTAGTTTTAGTCAAGATGTGTCTTATCTGCATTGGAAGCAAAATTTTATTGTTGCTAGCCTCATGGTTGTTAGAAAGGCATCTTAATTTAATTAAAAAATTAAAATATATGCTTAAAAATTGAAATATGGATTATCTTAAAAAATTTAATTCTTAAATGAATTGATTTCTAGCACTTAAAAAGCTGTAGCTACTGCTTCTAAAATGTGCATAAATGATTAAAAAAATTTTGATCCTATTTTATCAAAGAGATTGTTTCATTCAAAATTTTCTGGTAGATAGTATAAGGTATAGACTTATCTAAAACCTGGTCAAATTAGTTGAAACTAAATTTCTCATTGAGTAATTTTATTCTTCTGTTTGCACGTAAATCAAATAGGTTAAAACAAAACCTTTATTTTACTTGACACCCTGTCTCCCTATTCGGTTGATTTTCCAGTAGCAGACGTGTCAATTATCAGGCTGACATGGCCGACAAGCAGTCTGGCGGCCGGGTGCACTTCAATCCCGAACATCTTGTTAACCACTCGGATGACGTCACTGTTGAGCCGGGCACGGATGGGGAATCAATCGATGTTCAACTCGGCTTTTTACAAGTTGGCCATGTCTACGAGGTCCAGCTGCCGCTGCTGCGCCACCAACTGGGACCGAATCCAGTCTGCAACTCGCGTACTCAAGTTAAACTGCTAAATTGTCGCAAAGGCACCGAGGCGGATGGTGATCAATTTATTTTCCACGTATTCGCTCAAACCGAAGGCCTCATGCTGGTCACAGTGATGCTGAAAAGTAGAAACTCAAGTCAAACACTGATTGTTCGCTTTCACGGTAGAGTTCTTGGTAAGTGATTTAATTATTCATTTTACATTTTTAATTTACCCGGAATGGAGAGCTATAAAGGTTACGAATGGAGCTTTAGCATCACGGATTGTCGCATCAAACCTTTATAGATACTTATAGTAAGTATCGGTTGCGAGCTTAGAGATCTCTTTGCCCCAAATTAACTAACAGGCAAGCTAAAGGGAACGCCGGGATTGAAAAACGGCGTCAAATCGATCGCTATTCGCGAGCCCGATGCGTCAATCGAAGAAGTTTCCGACTCGGAACTTTGATCATTCGAAGTTAGCCTCAAAACTGACGAATATAATTTGAACGTTAAGTATTATTCTAGTGACTATATTCCACGCTGTGCTTTCATTTACTGATCAACAGACTTTTATTGCTTAAAGATATCAACACACTACCGACGAAACCAACTACTTTGCCAGAAAAATTCCCTTACTGTAACTTGTTCTCTTTTATGAATGCTCTGCGTTTGTGTCAGCATTTATTTTCAGTTCTGAGGCACAAAGCTGTTTCATTTGAAAAAAGCATTGTTTCATTTAAAATCTGTGCGACCAGCACTGGTGACGGTATTACCAAACTGGTTCACATACGAGCACATGAGCGGATTGACTATACTGACCTCAAATACAGAGAAATGCCACTTCTAGTAAATATGAAACTTCTGAAAAGTGGTCTTAAAACCATGGAAACATTTTAGCTATTAAGCCGTTAATTTCTTTCACCAATCGCTATAAATGCATAAAATCTGCAGTCGTGCTAGGACTGCACAGTAGACTTTTTAGCTACATGCGATTCATTCCACCCGAGCAATAAGTATTTTTAGTAAGAACGAGCATATTTGGGGCCTCAATTTCTCACGCTTTTATTGATGATTCCCACACGAATCGGTCCAAACTAAATTTTGTGGTAGCTGTGTTGTATAGTATATATTACCATCGTAACAGAGCTTCGTAACCTATGCATGCATGGATACTCAATTGGACTGGAAAGAATTAATATTTTAACTGAATAATCGAAACGCACATGCAAAACGAGGAGACAAGCGGTTGCAGACAGCGAGCGCCGACCCTATATCATGGTGCGTTTATTCGTTTGTACTTATAAGTGTGCCAAAATTTACATAAATATTAAAAGAAATTAAAAGAAAGTGCCTCAACTCCAGACAGATGTCTATACACTTCTAGAAAAGAAGCTTAGGGGCTTATCTGACTTGATTAGCATAAAACTATGCAAAAGGCTTACAGTTTCTGTATAATGCGATAATTCACTATTAAATTCTTCAGACATCCAGCCCGATCGATGCATTAAATACTATCTGACACTGCCTCATCCACTAGCTCAGATTCTTCGACCACGGAAAGTAATGTTTCGCTGCGAACGGCGAGAAAAACTAGATATAAAACAAATGTCCCAGAATTTACGATACATGCCAGCCCTACCCTGTATCGAAATGTGATGAAAAGCCATCTAAACGACCTACCACCTGTGAACAGTCGCGTCGTGCGCATCTTCCTGTCATCGACCTTCTGAAAGATTCTGTGAACGAAGAGGGCGAGACTGTAAAGATGATTGACGAAGCTGTGAACACGATGGTAAAAGAGTTGAACAGACACGTGCTCACTCGAATGGCCGAGTCCAATGCGTTTAAGTACTCGCTAAAGTGGACCAACGACGCTGAGGGTGTGGGCATGAAAAGTCATGGGGACTATCTGGAGAAGTTCGGCAGCGACTATTGCGACAGCGTGAAGCGTCTCGTGTCGGACTCTGTGCGAGAGAGCATGCGACTTCGGGCCGACGACCTGTACTCGGAGGTGTTGCAGCACTCGACTGCGTGCGTCAACTACGTGAAAAAGTTCCAGGGTCGGCAAGCGATCATCGACAAAGTGAAGGCTTACGTACAAGCGAGCAACACAACAGAGCCTCTGGTAGTGCACGGAGACTCTGGCAGTGGCAAGACGTCTCTACTGGGCAAGGCTGCCAGTCTAGTAAGGAGCTGGCTACCAGAGTCCGATTCCGCTAAGGCGATCGTCCTGCTCCGCTTCCTCGGCACGAGTCCCGGCACGTCGAGCATTCGTCAGACCCTGAAGTACTTGTGCCATCAGTTGGCTGTGTTCGGAAGCGAAGAGGACAAGGAAAGGTGTGAGTCGCTCGACGACTTCAAAGAGATTTTGAACACTTTCTACTCCATGCTTGATCGCATGGGCCAGGTTAGGAGGATCTTGGTGTTCTTAGACAGCGTTGATCAGCTGGACAGCTCCGATGGCGCCTACCATCTGACCTGGGTACGGACACCTCTGCCAGCCAACGTCAAGATGATAGTGTCCACTCTGCCAAACATGTTCGACCTGTTGAAGACATTCAAAGGCAAACTGCCCAACCCAGATAACTACGTCGAGGTGACGCCATTGGAGACGAGTCTGTGCACCAGCATTCAATCAGCTCTGCTCAGCGAGCAGGGTCGAACGTTGAACAGCCAACAGTGGGCTCTGGTTGAGCAGGCATTCTCCAAGTGCTCTCTTCCAATCTATGTCCACCTTCTGTACCACGAGGTTATTCGATGGCGATCATATCAGCAAGTAGACGAGTCGTCTCTGCGCTACACGGTACGGCAGGCAATCTTCCAGCTGTTTAAGAACCTCGAGCTGAAGCACGGCAGGCTGTTTGTAAGCTATGCGTAGTTAAGTTTTTTCTATGCCAAAGTATCTTTGTTCTAATGATGTCGCCCATTCACTTACAGACCTCCTATGCGCTTGCCTTCATCACCGCCTCAAGAAACGGACTGTCAGAGTCGGAGCTGGAGGACCTGCTTAGTCTGGACGACGCCGTGCTTGTTGACGTGTTCCAGCATCATCTACCGCCATTCATCCGCATCCCACCAATCTGCTGGGCTCGACTTCGCCACGATATTGGCTCCTATCTGGTAGAGAGAGAGAGGCAGATAACATCCGGGTTGTGTTCTGGTACCACCGACAGTTCATTGAGGTGGCTCACGAGTACTTTCTGTCTGACGAAAACATCAGACGAGACATTCATCCCATCATGGCCGACTACTTCTTAGGACTGTGGAGCGGCAGGAGAAAGAAGTTTGTATACCCAGCCTACCTGCGCAAGAAGCTCGTAAGTGGCGAATGAAATCTACACTCGTATTTTACGTATATCAGGTCTGTTTCTGTTACGTAGTTCTGTTTTACTCCAGAATCTGGCAGAGTTCTCAATGGAGGACAGAGCTGTACCGGAGCAGCCATTCGTGCTTCGCAAGGGTGAGGATGGCACGACTCAGTACAATCTTCGCAAACTGAACGAGCTACCGTGGCACCTCATCAAATCGGACCGACTGAACGAGTTCTACGACTATGTGGTGTTCGACTACGACTTTTTGTTCAACAAGCTGAAGGGCACATCCCGCTACCTGTTGCTGAGAGACCTCGATCTCCCACAAAAGCTCGGAGTCGAGTGCATCACGGAGGCTGAGCTCGTGTACAACGCGATCCGACTTTCTGCACAGAGCCTCGTGTACGACCCCACGAACCTGAGTGTCGATCTTGTCGGTCGGCTCATCATGTACGAGAAGGACTGTACCCGAATAAAGTTGCTTCTCAACCAGTGTCGCCAGTCGAGACAAGCGCTCAGCAACTGCTGCCTCATTCCGAAGGTACAGTGCTTCGACTCGGGCTCTGGAGTTCTGTACTCTAGCTTCGACCTCGGTCTCGGAATGGGAATGGTCATGCCCAATGGTCAGCTAGTGTCTTTCTCACTCGTCAACAATGAAGTCACCTGGTACGATATTGAGGGAAATGAGATCAAGAGATTCAGCTCGGACTACAACTTGTTCCTCAGCATGAAGTACTTGTCAAATACGTACATCCCTGACGACTGTGTAGTGCACGTTCTGTCGATTCGCGCGAACAATATAGGCTTCAGTGAGGAGGAAATAAAAGAGACTATGATAGAATATGGTAAGAAGAAGATACAGCAGGAGATAGAAGAATATGAAGCTTGCAAACAGGACGTCCCGCAAGAGCTTCAGGACATCATGAACTCCTTGAATGCGGGACACATGCCAGACAGTCTGATGGAGAGACTTGATCGGGAGGGAATCGCGAAGAAGATGACGTCTAGTGAGGAGGACGGCCAGAAGTCGCATGATCTTGTTCGAGTCGACTTCATCAATGGAAGAGTGACGAAGCTGATGTCGCTGGACCCGTCTTGGGGTGTGACCTCTGATGATGTAGAGTACGTGACCAAGGACTATGTGGTCTGTTGCAAGAATAAGAGTGACTCGACAGGAACGAGTACTTTCAGACTGCTCTCACTGGAGAAGAAGAAGTTCGTTGAACTCTTTGACGATCAAACAAGCGGAGCTTCGAGAATTGGTACACAGAATCTCGACACCAAGAACAACTTGCTGTGCTTCGGAATCGAGCAAGACAACAGCAAGTCAACACTCCTGGTGGTCATTAACTTGGAAACTAAGGAGAGCGTGAGAGGTTCCTTGCTAGAGATTTTCAAGGCAGTAGACAGAGTTGAGTTGGAGTCCATTTGGCACTGTAGCTCAAATAGTTGCCTTGAAAATAAACGGTTGAACTCTACTTCCTTAGATGTACTGTTGTCAGCTTCGAAAATTGTAGCAAATGCCTGTATTATCAGTAGTGAAAGAGATATCGTCGCACTACTAACTGCTACCACAGATTTGACCAAAGTCAATGCCATGAGTTCATATAGAACATTATTGGCCATTTTCTCCACATCTGAGCGTCTTAAACCGGTTTTGGTTATTGACTTTGACTGTGTGTTGGATATAAAGTACTCGCAGAATGTCGTGAGCTCATCCAGAAAAAAACTTGTATTTTTGCTCAAGTCGCAAAAAACTGTTTTATCGGATTCGGAACAGGATGTAATTCGTGGAGTTCTGTTTGATTCTGATGCCCAAAAGGTTGCGCCTTTGCGTATTCCACCAGAAAAAGCAGATTTTAAGCCCGCAGTCTCAGCTTTCGGCGACGGAACGCAAGCAAAGTTTACTGATGATGAAAACTTCTTTTCACATCCGGTTCCAAAGTGCTGCTCCTGGTTTGGTCAGCTGAAACAGGTGACCTCCTAAGTGGCATTCGATTAGGATCGGCAGAGAGTTTTCTCTCCGGTCAGCCGAGAGGCACGAATTCTTTTACTATATGCCACTTTCCTGACGAGTCTGCCGGCAGCACAGATGAGCGAATGTACATCATGGCAAAGGTGTACAATTTGAAGTCGTTCTATGAGCGATCTAGTGGAGAGAACGATGCTTTTATGCTTCCAAAATTTTGTCAGAAAAGACAAGCACGCTGCGCTTTGTCACTGAATAATAAAGATGAACTCGATATTGTTGGAAAAGAGACTATTAGTCTAAACATTTTTGATTTATGCGCATTGCCATGCATTCAGACTGAGGAAAGACGAGTCATCTCCACAGAGCCTCTGGTTGAAGTTCGATGCCAGCCAGGGCAGAGGCAGGTCATCAGTACTGTTTTACTCGACTGTAACTTAGCCAAATCCGTATTTGATGACAGTGACGATTTTATCCAGTCAAATAAGGCCACTAAAGACTTATTTGGAATTCAGTTTTCCATGAAGTCAGAAGCGAAAACTAGCGACGCGTTGAACCTTCAGCAATTTTACGCAGTTGAGACAGCACCCAGTGCCAATATGCTCAACACCAGATTTATTCAATCCCCAGCCTCTGCTGGAGCGACATCATTTGAGATTACATACACAAGTGAAGACGGAAGAATTCTGATTACTCTAAAGCTAGATTTGCAGAACATTCAAAATAGCTGCGCATCTTTCGTTTGTTTGCGCTCGCTTTCCGGTTGCAAGTACCACTTCTCTGGCTTAGATAACCGATTTGGACTTACTGTTGAGTCATTTGAGAAAGTGCTGTCAAAAGGATTCATCGAATCATTTCACGGAGTAATATTTTGTTCCGAAGCTTCTAGCCCTTTAGACATGTCACAGACCACCGAAGACCAGATTCAGAAAAAGAAACAAATTATGATAGAAAAATTTATCAGCAAGCGTATGTCGAAAAGAAATGATCTCGTAGATCTCCAGTTTCTTCCTGAGAGGTGCGCACTGAACCTCGCATTCAGCCAACATCTCAAAGCGTCCGAGGTGATTCGAACCGGTGCTGGTGTCGCGGCAACTCCGATCTGGCTCGGAGCGGTGGTCCGCCTCGACTACAGCGACATCGAGAAACGGACGCCACCAAGCGAGCTGCAGATCCGCCGGTCCACCGGAAAACTGTTCGACATGGGACCCGATGTGGCCTTTCTCAACGACAACCAGCACCTGGTCAACTACAAGCTCCAGATCGTGGACTACATGAAGGGCGAAGTGACTCGCTGTCTGAGCACTGAAGAGGAGTTGTACTTTGTGAGACTGCAGGCCACGCCGGACTGCAGCCTGCTGGTTGGCCAGCTGTACTTTCCAGCCTACGCGGTGGAATTCGCTGTGTTTGATGACGAGTCGGTAAACAACTCGGACATGTTCGCTATTGTTCCGCCAAGAGGCTTGCAGGTGAATTACTAGTTTTTTGGCAAGGTTGTTAGTGTTTTCGCAGAGCAAAGAGCAGAAAAATTTATAACATAGGAGCGTGTATGCGAGCGCATTTTGTTATTCATTTGTCCTAATATGAGTACACAATTGGGTGGTGAACAATCGTGTGTCCATTGTGCATGCATGTATACGAATGATTGTACATGAGACGGACATATTTTAACGATATTATTTCTTGTTCATTGTTTTGTGAGCTTTACAGAACGTTGGCAGCTAATTTGAGGGCATATTTAAAACAGCCCCTCCTTTTTTGGAAGCATTTCTGTGTGTGCAGCTTATTGGGCTTATTATCATTGCGTTATCAGAGAACTGATGGAGACTTTTGTTGCATGAAGTTTAGAAAATGGGGATTAGAAAAGCCGAGCTAATATCTATCATACGATCACACAGTGGTCTGAAAATGGTAAAGTACGAAAAACATACAATATTTTTATATGAAAAAAAATACGAGGTACGAGCCTTGTTCGCTATTAAAACTCTGAAATGTTGTTGCCATTTGTCAGGTTTACCGCATTACCGATGGCTGTCGCTTAGCCAACTATCTGTTCGAGTCGGACCCAGTCGGTTTCTGTCTGATCGGCGAGCTCGGGCGGGACCTACTCGTGCTGACGCACAATGCGCCGATAATGCTGTTCGGGCTGGTTGTTCCGCGTGAAATCGAACTCGCTAGCTCGTCAATTTCTGATCAACCGTCTGAAAGTGTTGCAGAAGCGGTTGAATTGAAATCTGCTAATCGATGCTGTTCTTGTCTATAACAGAGAAGTACTCAATGTAATACTGCCGCGAATGTTATCTATAAATAATCAATTAACTACTGTTGTTTGTTTTTCTATTTTGAAAGTTGTATGCCATAACTGTTGTAGTTGAATTGGCAAGAAAGTCAATGATTACTTTATGCGTGTGCGAAAAATCTAGCCAAAAGTTGTGAGGCGATCTCATTTCAGTCAGTTTTATTATATGTAAACGATACGCACGCAGGCACTAGGAGGAGATTAGGGGTCATAGGGGAGGGTCTCTAAGTGAAATTTCATTTGTTTGTAGAAACGCGTACATGCATATTTAAACGGAAAGCTAAAGTACATTAGACAAGTACATAACATTAAATAATAATTTGGACCAATTAGCTGCACCCTAAAGGCGCGAGGGTGCACTGTTCGCCACACTCCCCCGCCAGTGACCTGAACGGTGAGGTCACTGGCTCAAAAAGGAAAGTGCAGCTTAGCTCTGCTAGAAACAATCACCGAAAAGTCAAACTACAAAAAGTTATTTTTTTTTTACTCGAAGAGGAAAGTAAAACAATTAAAACGAATATTACTTCGAATTTGGATGCGAACGATTTGAGTGCAAGTATTTACGTGCAAATGCAATTATTTAATTGAAGCTTTAAAAGTATTGGAGAAGCAATCGCGAATGAGGAACTGGCAAACGAAAATAACGAGAAATATTATAAGCGAAAAAAATTTTTAACACCGCAATATAACGAATATTTTTCTTGAAAATATATAGAATTCTAAATAAATATTGGGAATTAATAAACCTCATGGTCAAAAAAGGTGTGGACATAAAATACGAACCATGATCCACAGTTCAAATAGCTTGACCAAAGATAACTTAAAGCATTCAGTAGCAAACGCAAAAGGAAAATGTAACAAAAAAGCCTTTAAAGCGACCGGCTTAAGAATAACGCATCCAACTACCGATTCACTCTGTTGTCACTGAGCCGCCAGAGGCCGATACGAATTGGACATGAACACTAGGTCTCCAGAGGAACCAGCGACGCCACTGGTCGACGGAAATGAGAGGCAGCGCGACTGCGTTGAGGACTCGCGAGTCTGAGCAAACACGACCTTGCAACGCCAACGCCATGGTACGATGTCACCCTCCACAAAGTCGTAGAAGTTGTCGGCTCCGATTAGGATAGAGATCGGCTCGCTTGCATCTCGTAGGTCAAACGGGTCAGCGAGGTCAAGTCGGGCAATCTCTGGATGGGCGTCCAACATTACCGAAGCCTGTGGCGCGCAGATCCGTGGCGTTGTGTATCCTCTGATGGTAACGAACTCACCCTCCACGGAGCTGGCTTTTCGAATACGAAATAGAACGATGCTGGACGCGAACTCGGTACTACTCGATCCGAAAGTGGTGACACGCAGAAGTTCTGTAGCCTCAGAGGCGAGACACAACTGCTGGCTTAGGTCCTGTCTAATATAAGTTTTATTGCTGGCAGTATCAAACAGCGCACGGACGATCGCTTCTGTCTTGCCATCCGAGCTGCTTATTATGCATTTTGCAGTTGGCATGATAACGGCAGGGTTAGAGTGGACTACAAAGGAGTGACTGTCGATCCCTGCAGCGTCCTGGATTGGTGCGACTACAGTCGTGGTGGTACTGCAATTTGATGAAGCCTTCGTCTTGTCCTGCACACGCCACTCGTTTGGATTGCTTTTCTTTGACTCTGCAGCTTCGGCTTTCCCTGGATACAACGTCATACAGATGCTTGGATGGTGCATCCTACCACACTGGCGACATGCTCTCTTCGATCGACAGCGGCTTGATGAATGATTTGGCCGAAGGCAGCAGAAGCACCGCCTCTCCTTTTTTAGAAGTTCTTTTCCACTCGCCGTGGAAAAGCTAGCACATGACTCGGAATAATGATTCTGACGACAGTAGGTGCAAGAAACTGATGGCTGCACTGTTCCAAGTTGTTGGCTGCTTCCTGTCTTCTTCGTCTCCTGATTTTGAACTACAAACGTGGACGGAGGAGAGTCTTGACTAACAGAATTTTTTGGCGAAGCTCCGGCAACTGAGCTGCGAACGTCCGACGTCTGTCGACCCTGGTCTACCGGTCTGCTGGAGCTCAATGAGCAGCGGTCGCGAAGTTTGATCTCGTCGCCGAGTGCGTCTAAAAAGTTTTCTAAAGTAGGCTTTTTCTCATAAGATCGAGTAAGAATGGAGCGCAGCACGTCTGCTCGGACGGATACAGGCAATTTGGAAGCAACAGAACTTCGTAGTTGTGTGTTCCCACGCCAAGCGTTTCTAGGGCTCGAACGCTAGATCTCACAACGTCTACAAACGATCGCAGTGCAGCTGTTGAATCTGATGTGCAGCGGACTGTCTCAAGCTTTTTCATAAAATGTTGAACTAGATTATCTTTACTCCCGTATCTGTCTTCCAGTAACTCCCACGCGTTGTGGTAATCGCCGGCTGTTAGCTGAAGGTTCTCGACACAACGTTTTGCTTCTCCTCTTAAACAGCTCTGAAGGTACGAGAACTTCTCAACATCTGATAGATTAGAATTCTGATGAATTGTGGAGGTAAATTGAGCACTGAAAGTCGGCCACTGAGTCGGATCGCTACCATCAAAAACGGGCAGGCTAAGTTTAGGCAATTTCACGTTGCACTGCGATTTTCGTTCAACAGACCCTGTAAAAATATCGCAATCGGCCGATCCGGAACCATTAGTACTCTTAGCTGGGATTCGAATGCGCGTTAGACCTGCAACTGCTGTTTCCAGCTTGAAAGTATACTCATCGCACTTCTCAGTTTCTCCTTGCAGCTTGTCTGAAGGCTCTCCATCGTCTGTTACAAGCTCGCGTAGAATCTGCTTATCTAACTCCTCAAGCTCTTCCTTCTTTCTCTCCACCAGTCGAATCATGCCTACCAGCTCATCGTCTGACTTCTTAGCTCCATCCAACACAGCTTTAACTTTCTCCAGCAACAGAGTGGCTGAGCGACGCAACACTGCACGGTCCTTCTTTAACTCTTCCATGGAGAATGACGTAAAGATCGAAGAAAAAGCAGCGTGCCAAAAAAGAAAGAGGAAACGAGATAGCGGATTGGCTCACGATAGTACAAAGGCTACGGAATGAACACGCAGAGTACAAAAAAACAGTGCTTTTTAACCAGAAAATGGACGAGACTTATCAGCCGAACTGATATGAGCAAAAAGCAAAAAAAACAAAAAATGATCAGAAAAACAAAAGGGTCTCAACAAGTCCGTGCAGCCTGACGAGTTGTCTCCGAAGATGCATTTGATGATGAGCCCAAGGACCAGACGGCGAAAAGCACACTAGACGATGAAGACTGATTTAACAATAGGAGATTCTCGCGCGATTTCGATCTGATGCCTTGTAGTTCAAAGCACGGCTTGTCGCTTCCAATTGCAGAATTTTCACTGTTCGGGCGCCATGTAGTTGAATTGACAAGAATGTCAATGATTACTTTATGCGTGTGCGAAAAATCTAGCCAAAAGTTGTGAGGCGATCTCATTTCAGTCAGTTTTATTATATGTAAACGATACGCACGCAGGCACTAGGAGGAGATTAGGGGTCATAGGGGAGGGTCTCTAAGTGAAATTTCATTTGATTGTAGAAACGCGTACATGCATATTTAAACGGAAAGCTAATGTACATTAGACAAGTACATAACATTAAATAATAATTTGGACCAATTAGCTGCACCCTAAAGGCGCGAGGGTGCACTTTCCGCCACAACTGTCTTAATCAATGAGGACTTGTCTTACAATTGTGTTATTCCATGCGCTTGATTATATGATATATTTATGCCACGTGCTACTAGCAGTAGCTAAATCTGTTTTGATATTTAAATAAAAAAATGAAGCAACTTTCAGGCAACTTCCAGCTAGCCTGTTAATGCATCTGCCAGGGAGACATCTGAGCAAACATCAGTTGCAACGGCTACCTGCACGTAGGATCTCCTGCTCCACTAGATCCCAATGCTACCTGAATCCCGGAGGCACTCAGCAGCCAGTTATGCTTGTTTAGATCTTGGCAGTCAACCCTCTTTCGTATTTTTTTCCTACGCTCCCATATCCCCTAGTGTGCTTGTATATTCTCTCTGTCGCAGTCCATAAGGCTTTGCAAACACACTAGCGCTGCGAGCCTGTCAGCGCAGTCCCCTCTTCATCAGCTGGCTCAGTTTCAGCTTAGAAACTAAAGCCACCGGGCTAATGAAAGCTTTGAAGCATTATGACCTGGCCAAAATTTCGCTTAGTGGAGTTCGGACTGCCTTATTGTCAGCTTGTTTCTGTTAATTCGAAAAGCAGTAGCAAATATTGCTTTTGGATACAGAAATTACAAGAGACACTGGGGTTATATGAGCGCCCCCCAATTTTCAGATCGAAACAAGTAGATCAAGTATATTTAGGGCTATCATATGTTTTTTAGTTCACAAGTCTATGTTAAAGGTAGAAAGTACCGCAATAGTAGTCTAACGAATTAGCTGAAGGAAGACAACTCTAGGCAATAAGTTGAATTGGTCGAGGAAAATTTGTAGACTCCACTCTAAATACACCTGCGATCCAATTTTAGTTAGCATATAAGAAACAATAAATATAGATAAAAAACGATTGACCTTCACGGGAATTCACGATTCGGGTATTCTGACCAAGTACAGAACTATAGCGCTGCAAGATAACGGCAACCCAATCTGTAGGTTGCATTGAAAGAGGCAGATCGATCCTGCGTAATTGTAATTACAGATTTCCCGATCAGATCGTTGAATTTAACACTGAGATAAGAATACCACACATTCAGATCAGGATATAATCCATTGGATTATAATGTACATTATAATCCTCATGTACACTGGGACATCAGCAGATTACACTGGGACATCAGCAGATTGCACTGGGACATCAGCAGATTACACTGGGACATCAGCAGATTACACTGGTACATCAGCAGATTACACTGGGACATCAGCAGATTACACTGGGGCATCAGCAGATTACACTGGGACATCAGCAGATTGCACTGGGACATCAGCAGATTACACTGGGACATCAGCAGATTACACTGGGACATCAGCAGATTACACTGGGACATCAGCAGATTACACTGGGGCATCAGCAGATTGCACTGGTACATCAGCAGATTACACTGGGACATCAGCAGATTACACTGGGGCATCAGCAGATTACACTAGGGCATCAGCAGATTACACTGGTACATCAGCAGATTACACTGGGGCATCAGCAGATTGCACTGGGACATCAGCAGATTACACTGGGACATCAGCAGATTACACTGGGGCATCAGCAGATTATACTGGGGCATCAGCAGATTACACTGGTACATCAGCAGATTACACTGGGGCATCAGCAGATTACACTGGGACATCAGCAGATTACACTGGGGCATCAGCAGATTGCACTGGTACATCAGCAGATTACACTGGGACATCAGCAGATTACACTGGGGCATCAGCAGATTACACTAGGGCATCAGCAGATTACACTGGTACATCAGCAGATTACACTGGGGCATCAGCAGATTGCACTGGGACATCAGCAGATTACACTGGGACATCAGCAGATTACACTGGGACATCAGCAAATTACACTGGGACATCAGCAGATTACGAGTACACTGGGGCATCAGCAGATTGCACTAGCTAGCAATATTTTGAGCGGATAGCGATGATCATATTATCGGATAAAACTTGGAATTATCTATCACAGAATTAGGTTAATAAATTGCACGAGCGGGACAAGTGGCTGCACAATAAGATGAAAAGATTTTCCGAACAGCTCCATCAGCCATCCCCGTGCCGGCCAGTCCGCCTGAAGTTGGCCAGCACCATGTTCATGCCACCAGGCCTCGGCCTGTCCGGGCTTCGCTGCTGCCCGGAGCTGCTGGGCCCCGGGTTGTAGCTGGCGCAGTCGCGGTCCATCTCCTCCGCTATGACGCCGAGTCTTTCGGTCGGCGCCTGCTGCTTCTGCTGTTGTTGTTGCTGCTGCTGCTGCTGCTGCATCCGGGCCCCGGCGGCGAACGCGTTGCCCGCCTGAGCCATCCGTTTGAGCAGAATTTGCCTGTGCAGCGCCCTGGCGAGCTTGCTGTCCTGCTGCCGCTTGCGCTGCAGCCGCCGTTTCCAGTGAAAGCGGACGAAAGAAGCCACCAGCAGGCCGATGAAGACCACCGCGATGGTCAGGTGAGCGATCCAGGCTAGCTCGGCCATTGCTGGTCAGAGAGGATCTCTACCTATTGTCTTCTATGCTCCGCTCTAACTCTGCCAACTGCTCTTCCGCCTCTAGCTCTCTCCACGTTGCCTAGGAAGCTATTTTATGCCAGTAAGTAGCCCAGTGTTGCATTCGCAACCCGCATCTCCGCCACGCCCGCCCAGCCAATACCAGAGCCCTGTGCGCACCCGCTTCCATTATCCGGCCACCTCCTCCGCCTCAGCTCTCGGTCCCATCCAAAACCGCTTCTGCAGGTTAATATCGATCCTTTTAGCCTCATGTAGTTGTAGAATTTCTGCTCCAATCTGCCATCAGCCCAATCAACAATTGGTCTAACTAAACGGAGTTTGGGCGCGCGGTTACCAGCTTTAGATGAAAAAATTGTTTTTTTAATGAGAAAATTATATTTATGCTCCAGCTGGGCTTATTAATAGTAGTGCATTATTGCAGCACTCTGTTCCGTGCGTTGGAGTCAAGTCTGCTTCATACTCCTATATTGTATATAGGAGCTTAGAGTCCAGCAGTCGCTTTATTTCCTCGTATAATTAATTCACGCTAGAAGAGACGGCCACATCTGCTCAAGAAGTCTGAATACGAATGTCAGACCATGCAGTTTAATAAACATATGCCCGGGTGTTGCGCGAGCGTGGGAGGGTCAGGGTAGAGAAGGATCATTTAGTGTTTTTAGACAAGAATAGATCCAATATTATGACTTTGTTGTCTCAGCCATAGCCTGCGTATTTCTGGGTGATGAAGATATAATGTTAGTGACAAGGAAGCTGGGTGATATAAAATCCCATTGACAGGGAACCAGAGTGAAAAAAATTAAAGCGAAATTCAAATATAATGTTTTCATTAACGTCTAAAATCAGTGCAAAGACTTGCTATTCGAAGCAAAAGTGCTCAATAAAGCCTAATTAATTGGAACTAAATTTTTGATGTGGTAAATGGAGGCGTGAGCTTGGCTGTAGTTAACTGTTCTATTATAAGCACGGGTTCTACTATGCATTTCATAGATTATCCGGTCCAGCGGTTTCGCTCAAAACTACTCGCCGCAGTAGAGTGCAGCGCAAATGTGAAGCGAGATTTCTAAAAAAAATATTAGAGTGCTCAATTTTGGTCCGATTGAGGGGCAGAAGAAAGTGGTAGCCACTGCACGAAGTCAAGGTGCCGGTAGTTTGCCCGAGGGACAGCTTCAGCTGGTCCCCTGCTGGCTCAGGTACTTTGTCACTAGCGAGTCCGCGTACTTCCTCGCACTGGCAGTCAGTTCTCGCCTATCTGCGTAGTCGCTAAGCAGATTCCGCCGGTTTTCGCTTCTGTGAAAATTTGTTGTCATCACGAGTATAAGGGTGAACCAGAGTGCTGAGTGATGGGGAGTAAAGAACTGTCGGATAGGGAAAAAAGCAGGGAAGCAGGCCTTACCGCATGGATTCCCCGTCAGCAGTTCCCGTCTCTAACGACAGCCTTGGAACAGCGGTGACGGCAGCGCCGCCTCCGCCGCTGCGGAAAGAGTTCAACGCCTCCAGACCCTGCAGAATGTTTGACATTGACGAGGCTGTGCTGCGCCTTCGCTGTCTCATCAGCTGCTGCTGCTGCTGATCTGCCTGTGGCTGTCCAGCCGCCCACGGCCGCCACGATGACTGCGGGTTCTGCGCTGCAGCCTCGTTTGCCTGAGTAGGCGGCTTGCCCAGCGACGGGGCCGCTGAAGCCGCTGCCAGCCGTCGGATCTCGGCTGAGTGGGCGTCACGAAATGCGGCGCGAAGTCGGTCTATAATACTCCCGCCGCCCCCGGCGCTTGAGCCGCTGCCGGCCGCTCTGAAACTGGCGCTGCGTATCTGCGGCTGCTGTCGAGTCTTTGGAAGCTCTTGGTGCTGCTGTGGCGGCTGCTGTTGCTGCTTGAACTGCTGCAGGCGCTGCATTGGCGCTGGTCTGAGCTGCTGGCGAAGCTGCTGCGGCGGCTTCGGCTTAGGCGACGACGGTGGCGTCTGCAGTCGCGTCAGGAAGCCGCGCACCCGGTTAGAAATTTCTTCATCCTCAGGACTTCTCTGAGGCCGGGGCGGCGGCGGCGATGCAACTGCGAGCGGCTCCTGAGCCTGCAGCTGCTGCTTCTGACGCGGTGGCAGCGGCGGCGGCGAAGTTGCTCGCTCAACAGGCGTAGTCCTTGATGCGGGTGAAGCTCCTGTGATGCTCATCTGAAGAGTTGATTTGAATTATCGTCTTGAATCGCCTTGAACCATTCCAATCAATCAATCAAACAATCAATCTTGCTAGACAAGCTCATAAATGCTAGATCAGTGCCAGTTAGCTACCAAAGCAGTTCAAACCTGAAGCGCCCGCTGCAGCCGACTCGGAACTGACGCCGCCGAACGCTGCTCAGCATCGCCTGCGACTCTCGGCGTCGTCATTGTCGATGCCGTAACCGTGGTGGTCAGTTTTGTCGGCGGCGCAACGGAGGCAGCAGTGATGGCTGATGCCGCTGAGGCGACAGCGGAGGCGGCCTTCCGGCTCTCGGCGGCGCTGACCAGGTGCTGGTTGGCCACCTCGCGGCGCAGCCTCATCAGCTCCGTCTCCAGCGCCACCAGCTGCTGTCCGAGCCGCCCAGCCTCCTGACGCTCCATCGCCCCGGCTTGCACGCTTAGCGAAGTCTCCCGCATTTGCTGGGCCAGGCGGGCATTCTCCGACTGCAGCGACTGCAGATGCCGTTCCAGACCGGCCAGGCGACCCTCCAGGCCGTGCATCTCCAGCTCGTCGCCCTCGATCTTGGCCTTCAGCTCCAGATTCTCGCGGCGGGTGGCCTCCAGCACCTGCCTGTCCTCCTCCATGACCAGCTTTAGCTCGCTGGCCTGAATGAGTTCAGGGGGTGGGGCATTGAGAGCTCATTTCATCAAGAGGCCATGCCAATGCCAATCTGAGCTTCTCACCTGAAAGTCGCCCTTCTCCACGGCAGCCATCAGGTCGCTCTTCGTCTGCTCGTTGAGTCGGCGCAGCAGGTCGAGCTGATCGGCCATGGCCTGAACTTCCAGCTGTTTCTCGTGCAGCTGGATTGCGGATGGATCAGGGTAATTACTGGCATCTGAACTTTGATTGGGATGTGTAATACGAGCACAGATAAATCGCTACAATCTCACATTCTCGTTAAGCTGGCGGCACTCCTCCCTTAATTGGGTCTCAAGCTGGCGTTGAGTTGACATCTCCTTGAGCCGTTCCAGCTCTTCCTCGCGCTGTGCAGCCCAGCGAGCTCGCACGGCCTGAAGCATGGAGCCTGGCTGCTGCTGCTGCTGGTACTGCTGGTACTGCTGGTACTGCTCCTGCTTCTCATGTTGCTGAAACGGAGCATCCTCGAATTCGTCCTCGTACCTAGCACCAGAAGCAAAGTCGCCGTCCTCAACATAGCCCCTGTTGACTCTGAAGCCGTCGTCGTAGCCGCAGTCACCGTCATAGAATTCGCCATCTGGAGCCTGCTGATAGCTCGGCAACTGATGCGGCGGCGGCGGCGGCGTAGGAGCGGCTCTCCTGTCAGCGTAGCTGTAGCAGTACCTGTTGTAGTCGTCGATGTCGTTCTCTATGGAGGCTGGCGGAGCGACCGTCTGGAGTGACACCGTGTGTGATACAAATCTGTGTAACTACCATTGGGGGAGATATTTGTTACGAATGTAGCGAGATTTTCCTCATTATCTGCACTAATTCAGCATGTTTTCTATAAAAGTTGCTACAGGGCCTTCATTTTCGTTCATATTTTTCTTCAAAAAAAGCTATGCAGCGCATTGAAGATTTCAAACAATAAATTAACGCGGGAGTGAGCCTAACGCATGACACATTGCATAATCTGCTTAGGTAGTCCTTCAGTCTTTTCTGTAGGGCCGTGGATCTCATAACCAACTACCATATACACGACAGTCAAATTTTGGATGCTTTTCTGTATTCTTAACTTACACTCAAGTTCAATTAGGTAATCACATGGCTCCTGCATGCTTGTTGTGGACTTATTCAAGCTGATGTTTGCGGCATAATAATTAGCACAACAAAAGGGGATAAATCTAGACAAAGGATTCCGCCAAAGCGCACCCCAAGGATCATTTAAAAGTATTTGAGGCATCACTGGCATTGGTAAAAGTACATGAATCTGTTTCGATTAGCTCAAGTCACTAGATAAAAGTACCTGGTAGGCTGACAGGTTCTCCCTCAATTTTGCAATCAGATCCAGGGTACTCGGCTGATCTTGTTCGACAACTGGCGCGGGTGATGCCACTGAACATTTTTTCGCGACCTTATCACCTACTGAGGCTGCCGACTTCTCTGCTGAACTGCCGCCGCCCGATGTTGCGGTCGGCTGGCGTTGCTGTTTCTGACGGCTACCACCAAACGCAATGGCCCGCAGCTGCTCCTGGAATGACATCTCCGCTGGAGTATCATCGAGGAGTTGCTTCGTCCGAGAAGGCAACGACAGCTGCTCGACTCTGCTTGCCTTAGGCGGAGGAGGCGGCGTTGCTGGCGGCTGGCGCTGCAGCTGCTGCGGAAATTCCACGCACCCGTCATCCAGCTGCATCCGGTCTTCATCGGCGCCTTCCGAGTCGAGGCGCAATCGTAAGTCGCTGTTCGTTGACAACTGGACTGCCATGCGTTGAGCTCCAGCTGTATCTCAGGCGGGCTTAAGTTTTTTTTACGGTTTTTTACAGTCTGAAGCCGCAATTAATATGCAGTCTTTGCTCATTTTTTAAATCCAAGCATTGCGGGCTTTTCAGCCTGTCAGCCTGTGCGTACATCGGGCAAGCTCTGTTTTGTGTTCAATGGAAGCTTTGAATGAAGCTGTGCGCCGTGTGTTGACCTCCCCCTTCTCTTCGCCTGTCTGCCTCTCTCCTCTTTCCTGACACAATGGCGGTTGAGGAAAGCTGCGGCAGCGTACTTCGCTAATAGAAGAGAGCAGCAAAAACGGTAGCAACAAGGCGAAGCAGCGAAATGCCGCGGTCCTCACAAATACTACACACTATATCGGACCTTAGATACGGTTTAATTGAATTGACAGTTTATCTTTATTTTCCGAGTAAAAGAGAGACAAATAGAGATGCACAAAGTAGCTGTTGCTAACTAAACGATGTTTCTCACTCCATGAGTTCAAAACTTCTAAACTTGTAAGCCTATGATGCATCATCGGCCTTTTAGTCGTGTAATGATTAATAGCTAAATTTTGCTTCCAAACTAAGCGAATCGTACTCGATGTCTCTGGTTTGCATTCACTGGTGTCAGGGCAAATTGACCGGCATAGTCTATGGCCGAGACTCCTTGCCCCGCCGACTGTTGCTGCTTAGCTAAAAGATGCCGCCACTCACCTGTGAGGCAACTTGATTGCGTGCCCGTGTAAAAACAGCTCAAGCACTCGGCTTCAAGCATGCAAGAGGTGATCACTATCCATATTGGCCAGTGCGGGGTGTGCGTCGGCCTCAAGTACTGGGAGAGCCTGGCTGACGAGCACGGCTTAGATTGTGAGGGCCGCTTTGTGGGCTCCAGCCCGTTGCAGCTGGAGAAAATTGGCGTCAACTTCTCCGAGTCTCAATCTGGCCGGCACTCGCCTAGGGCAATCTTCGCCGATCTCGACTCAACCACGGAGGCCGCACTTTCAGCCAGCCTGTGCACCGGCCTGTTCCGTCCAGACAGTCTAATTGAAGGCGCCGGCGAGGCCGCCAGCACCTACGCCCGAGGCTACGATTCCGCCAGTGCCCGCGCTATGGCCGAGTCGATTTTGACCTCTGTGCAGCAGCAGCTCGAGCTGAGCGATCGAGTCCGAGCCGTGCACATTGTGCACAGTCTGGGCGGCGGAACCGGATCGGGACTCACCAGCCGCCTGCTGCAGCAGGGCCTGTCCGGGGTCCCCGTGCACACCTTCAGCCTGTTCCCCGGGCAGCCCGCTATCATCGAGGCCTACAACGCCACGCTGTCTGCGCCGCATCTGGCCAGCGACGCCGAGCTCAGCTACTGCTGGGACATGGCCGGCCTTCGATCTGGCAGCGACCGTCCACAGCCGGACATTGAGGATGTGAATCGAACTGCAGCCAGCATGATGCTGGGCCTCAGCGCGTGTGTCCGGTTTCCCGGTCAGTTGAACCTCAGTCCGGGCAAGCTGGCCAGCGCTCTGGTGCCGTTGCCTAGGTGAGCATTACCGAATAATGGGCTAATTGAAAGAAAGACAAGATTGACACACAGGCGAACTTGGAACAATAGAAGAGACCTATGTGAGCCTTCCCCCTTCCTCGCCCTCGCAGGTTGCACTTTCTGCTGTCCTCGCTAGCCTGGGGCTCCAAGCACGGCAATTCAGTCCGCGAGCTCTCCGCCCGAATGCTGAACTCGGCGGCCCAGCTAGCGGCCTGTGATCCAACCAGCGGGCGCGTCCTCTCGGCGGCCGGCATCTACCGCGGCCGCATCCCCATGCAGTCGCTGGACTCGTACTTCACACACTTACGGGCTCGCCGCGAGGCCGCCATTCCCAACTGGCTGACGCACGCTTTCGCTGCCGGGGTGTGCGACATTCCGCCTAGAGATGAGGCGGTCTCGGCGGCCTTCTTTGTTAACTCCAGCTCGGCTGCCAACCTGATTGAGCAGCAGGCCACTCAGGTGCGAAAACTTTTCGCCAACGGCCGGTCATTCTTTCACTTGTACCAGCAGGACGGCGTCACCGAGGCGGACATGACCGAAGCTCTAGACGAGTGCGACCGGCTGTGCAGCCTGTACCGAGAAGCCGCCGCCGCTTAGAGTCCCTGTCACTCACTGGGGGGCTAAACATCCAACCCCGACCGTTTCTGACACAATTTTGTTTTCAACTTTTCCGCATCAAGGATCGGACACAATAAAATTTGTTTTTATTTTCTAAATTTCGGCGCGTGCTGTTTGGAATTGGAACTTATTTAAAAACATTTAAAAAACATCTGTACAGTACCGAAGCTCGTGAATGCGCTGCGGAATTCGTCTAAAATGATGGAAGAAGCATGAAAGCTGTTTGATGCAGCCTTCGAGGTGCAGCCCATGAAGCTGTCGACAAAATTAACGGCTTCGATTTTCATGGTGATGCTCGGGATGGCGAGGCTTAGAATGATTGAGCCCCAGCCGCCAAGCCGGGGTATTCTTAAAGTAGTTTTTTAGCCTATCCTAATAGAAAAAATGAACAGATCAACGAGTATAGCAAATAATAGCACTTTAACACACGAGTCTGCTCAATCTCATTTGCAGGCGTGAATTCTAAATTAGATAGGGGCAGATACAAGTAAATGACACCAATTTTTACTAAAAATAAGAAAAAATAGGAAAAACAAGTTTAGTTTGTTCAGAACACACGAAACTCCCGTGATGGAAACTACACGAACTTAACTTAATGCTACTAATAATATTGTAACTGCTACATGTATGGTATAAGCATGTATGAATGAATTAGAGCGGATTGCCAATCTGATCCAGCTTTTTCTTTTTTAATTTTTTACTTGACTTTACCTTCTCCTTCATCCATGGTTATGAGTCTCAATCAATCGATATTGCAATCAACAACATATCAACTTAGCCGTATGCTACAAGGAAAGAACAGTGTACTGCTACACTCGAGTACAAGCTTATTAGAATTTTCAGGATGACATCCTAAAAGGCCCTAGAATTTTAGTTACGATGCTCCATTTGAAAACTACATGCTAAAAAATGTCTCCACTTTCATCTTACTACTCGTATTGTTTGGTAATAAAAAATATTTAATAATAAATTTAGACACCCGACCTTTCGACCAGATGTACAGCCAACGGCACAGCCGCAGCTAGTTGCGCGGCGCATCCGAGAGCTGTGTACAGCTGCTCAGTCCTGACGGGCTGGAGGGGCCGCAACAGACACTCTAAATTTACCCAGCTCAAACTGGTACCCGATCTCAAAGCAATGCGGGATTAAGTGCCTTGCTCAAAGGCACAAATTGTCTCCAAGGGCCGGGACTCGAACCCACGACCTTCCGGTCATAAGACAGGCGCCCTAGCCACTAGGCTACAACTCATCTCTGTTTGGTAAGTAAAGAACAGGAATTTGGATGAAGTCTCAATGTGACTTTTTAATGTTGCCAAATTGGCAAAATAATTTTTTTTATTTAAGGAAGTAGACAGTTATATTAGCTATTCTTTTGAATTAAATAAAAAGACAAAAAATTAAACAGAAAGTCAATAAGGCGGGACAGATTTGTGCAATATTGTAAATTTGCTTCCCTCAACTGCGCAGGCGACACAGCGCGCCTGCTCCCGCTGGCAATAATAATCCCAATGAAAATGCGGTAACAAAGAAATCAGGAATGGGCGCCGAGTGCTTGGCTCTACATAGCTGAAGTACGCAAACTGCTCATGCCAGACCAGCTCCGTTCCGTACAGCAGGTGACTGGATGCTACCATCTTGCAGTTAAATAAAAAATAGCTGACGATTGTGGTTTTTAACAAAACAGACCTATTAGAAAACGTGGCGGCTAAGCATATTAGTTACCTGAGAATTCAGGGAAATTTAAAAGGACAGAAAAGGTAAGCATTTTGTGTGAACAAATCTTATGCGAAATTAAAAAGTTGTTTGCTGTGAAACGCAAAATAAAACACAATTGGTGCAAATGAGGTAAAAGAGCTTCGGATATATATCTAACATCTAATACATCTAATATATATATATACGGTTAGACGAAGGGCAAGCGGTTTCTTAAAAGCAAGAATAAAAAATTAAAAGTACGTGCATTAGCACTTGCGAATAAAAAAGTTAAAACAAAATTTATCTGTTTATTCTCTTTGAAAATTTTCAGTTTTGTCTAAAAAACTTATGGAAGTAATATTTTTAGCGATATTTTATCTTTTCATTGCTTCATTTATGAATGGTCGCTCTTTGTTCCTCTTTCACTTTCTGTTGCTTTTAATGCTTTCGTGCTGTTATTTGTTGTCGATAATGTTGTTATAAGCTGAGCCAAATTTTCATAGACCAGACTTGGCCCTCAGTTACAAAGAAATTGATCCATAAATTTGCTCTATTGACTTGGCGCGAATAGGAAAGATCGTATAAAAATTATTTATCAATGCCAATTAAGCAAAAAAAAGAAATTTTAAAGCAAAAAACTTGGTTATTCAGGCGAGAAAATAGATTGAAATTATCGCCTTGAACAATCAACTTGCTGACTGGCGGCCCTCAAGCTCTGCCTTGTAGCGCAGCAGGCACTGCGCCAAGAATTCAATTGGATCAGCTGGCCTGGCGTTTGCCACTTTGGCCATTGAGCTGGCCAGCGCTGGCTCTGAAATGAGGATAGGGAAACTGTGCTTGCAGTGCCAGCCAGAATGCTTAGAGAATTTGATGGCTTTGGCTGTGAGACGCTTTGTGTGATATCGTGACACACATTTTCAGGACTACTGAGCGGGCAGATACTAGACGCATCCATGCGCTCATACAGAGCTAAAAAATTAGCTGCCCCGACTTTCTCTTAAGCGTGCATAGCAGAACAGGCCCTGCGACGGCACCTCGTTAGAAAGCCCAAATTTTTTCCTCGTCCAGGAACCAGGGATTTGGGATAAATAAGCCAAATCTGCAGGAGGGCTGCAGGCACTTTGACGCTAAAAGTGACATCGTTCCACAACTAGCGACTAGGCATGAGTGTCCATTGCGCTGACTCCTGAAGCGCGTTCAGTCACACTAAATACCGTACGCAGGCATAGACTTACACAGGCTGGCATCCAATCACGCACTCGTAATTCCAGGCATGTACACTCTCTATGCCTTACGGGGTTGCCCTCATGGGCGTAAATTGCACAACTGGCCCAAACCCCTACCAATTCGTGCACAAGGCCCCAAATTAATGTGACCCTGCACACGAAACCGAAATAGCCAACCTACAACGCGGGGTAGAACCTGGACCAGTGGCCCACAAGGCAGACGCGGTAGACCGCCGAGCCACTCGCCCCCCCCCCCCAGAGATCTGCAGAATTTCTATTTCTATGCGTGACTGACCGTTTCAATAACTGCGATTAAATTGATTCAGGTTGTTCTTAAACAGCCATCGCGAAATCTCACTGAGTAGTTCCAGGTATTCCGGCCGAGGCCCTGGTACTTTCGCTGGCGAGCCTGCAACGCAGTTCGCCGTTGCTTCCTGGATCGCCTTCATCGAGTGCGACTCAGCAGCTGCCTCGGTAACCGGCGGTAGCGGGTCCAGGATTTCAAACAGCATGACGGGGGCGCTGTGCGTCAGCACCAGAAGGTCCCGTCCATCCTCGCCGAGCAAGCAGAGCCCGAACGGATCCGACTCGAACAGATAGTTGGCGACGCGGCGTCCATCGCTGAGGGAATAGACCTGCGGGTGTCGGTGCCCAAATGGGCGCAATAGTTGATTTCAGAAGCAGCGTTCGGTGAAGTTCGTTATTTCATTCTTAATATGAATTATAAGAATGATTGGATCGACATAATTAAGGAATCAAAGCCTATAGCTTAGAAATAGTCCAAGTTCGACTCACAAAAAGGTGTGTTAAGGATAAATTCAGGTATACATGTGAGCGCTGGCGTCAATATTCACCTTCGTTTCCGAAACTTTTAGGAACTCAAAAAAATGATACATTGATGACGTGCAATCATCCGATCCCTGTTTCAGTTTTCAGTTCTTTAGTTTTCTAAAAGATTTGCTGTCGTAGCTAATAAATTAAAAAGTCCACCAATGCCAAGAAAGTAAGTTTACTAGCCCGATTGTACGCTCTTATTAAAAAGTTAGACCTTAACAAACCTGCAAGCCTCTTGGCGGAACAATAGCGAACATGTCCGAGCTGTTTACCGACTCGTCATCAAACACAGCGAATTCCACCGCGTAGGCTGGAAAGTACAGCTGGCCAACCAGCAGGCTGCAGTCCGGCGTGGCCTGCAGTCTCACAAAGTACAACTCCTCTTCAGTGCTCAGACAGCGAGTCACTTCGCCCTTCATGTAGTCCACGATCTGGAGCTTGTAGTTGACCAGGTGCTGGTTGTCGTTGAGAAAGGCCACATCGGGTCCCATGTCGAACAGTTTTCCGGTGGACCGGCGGATCTGCAGCTCGCTTGGTGGCGTCCCTTTCTCGATGTCGCTGTAGTCGAGGCGGACCACCGCTCCGAGCCAGATCGGAGTTGCCGCGACACCCGCACCGGTTCGAATCACCTCGGACGCTTTGAGATGTTGGCTGAATGCGAGGTTCAGTGCGCACCTGTCAGGAAGAAACTGGATGTCTATCAGATCATTTCGATGCCTTAGGTGCAGGTTTATGAACTTAGTTTCCTTTTCCATTTTAACTGTCTCGGAGAGTTCTGTTTCTGGAATATTCGAACCACTTAAGTCCTCGTTAGCCTCCTGGTTATCTGAAGCCTGGATAGACTTTTCAGCCTTCTTGTCGTTGTTCTTCGACATCTTCTCTCGGTCGCTATAAATTAATTTCGAAAAGCGTTCCTTGAATTCTTCGGATAGCCTGTCAGAACCTTCATCGTCACTGTCCAGATGACTATTCTTCTTTGTGAAAAAGAAGGTTGTGCCTTCCATGGTCGGCAAGAAGACCAGTGAAATACAACTGTATCGAGCAGTGTGCAGCGTGTTGCAATTAATTGAGATCAAGCACTTTCGCTGTTCGTCCAAAAACGATGACTTGAATGTACTTTCCCCGGTAGTGCTAAGGGTCTGCGCAAACTGAGTATTCTTTGAGACTCTCTGCAAGCTGTAAAATCGCTTTTCGCTGCTACCTGATTCTTCATCTTTTTCGGCGTCAATAATAAATTCAATGTCGTGAACAGATTTTGTTTGTCGAAATTGAGGCTCATCCTTTGAATTTATTCCGAAAACTTTCTCTGTGAGCTGGTTGCTGGTTAATGAGACTTCAACCAAGAAGGGCGATTTCGCACGGCGGTGAAGCTCAATCATCGGCTGTTCCGAAATCGTAATCTTTTCCGTTGCTACCTCTTCCTCGTTCAAATGGTTTATGACACTCATGGGTGTCTTTTTAGCCTCCAGTGTCCGAGTGTTCAAGGAAATCAGATCTTCCGTCGTGCGTAAGTCCACCATGTGAAAATCTGTGAGTCCTGTTGCACATTGGCACGGCTTGAACTGAGTAAACATAGGAAGAAATGCATCTTCTTCGTTTCTCTGACTAAACTTGTCTGTGAAGTGTTTCAAATTGTACACTTTAGTCATTATGTACATCCTTTCTTCTGAATCTCCTCCAGACTCATCAGGGAAGTGGCAGATAGTAAAGAAGTCCGTACCTCTTGGCTGACCGCATAGAAAGCTTTCAGCCGTTCCGAGGGTGACTCCTTCTAATAGTTCGCCCGTCTCTACAGACCACACCAGTAGCAATACCTTCGCTCCGGAAGTCACCAATAGACGTTCATCTTCGGTAAATCTAGCCTGCGTTCCGTCACCAAAGTTCGAGACAGCTCTCTTGAACTTGTCCTGCTTAGGTGGAACGGTCAAAGCTGTCGCCCGATTCTCGTCGCAATCGTACAGCAGACCACGAATTGTAGACCTCTGGCTGTCACCAAATCTCTTGTATCTCACTTTGAGAAGGAATGACATTCGACGGCGACTTGGGCTAATAAAGTTTTGACTATAGTTAATCGCAAGGCTGTCCTCTAAGTCTACAATGCAGATTGGCTTCAATCGGCCAGTGGTAGAGAAAGTCACAAAGAAAGTATTAGATTCGGTTTCACCATTTACGTCTCCAGATTTCTGTGCTGTTAAAATTGAAACAATGTTTCCGTCATGATTAATAAGACAAGAGCTGGTGAACATGGATTCTGCATTATGTAGAAAATCTATCGCTTTGGATTTTCTGTCAGGCTCACTCAGGTCAGGCCTTTCGCCGGCAGTTTTTTCGTCGCTGTCATTCTTTTGTTCCAGCTCTTCTTTGCTATCGGCTTTCTTAAGCGGCGACGAGAGCAAAATGGACTCCAGCTCAACTCTGTCTACTGCCTTGAAAATCTCTACCAAGGAACCTCTCACGCTCTCCTTAGTTTCCAAGTTAATGAACACCAGGAGTGTTGACTTGCTGGTGTCTTGTTCGATTCCGAAGCACAGCAAGTTGTTCTTGGTGTCGAGATTCTGAGTACCAATTCTCGAAGCTCCGCTTGTTTGATCGTCAAAGAGTTCAACGAACTTCTTCTCCTCCAGTGAGAGCAGTCTGAAAGTACTCGTTCCTGTCGAGTCACTCTTATTCTTGCAACAGACCACATAGTCCTTGGTCACGTACTCTACATCATCAGAGGTCACACCCCAAGACGGGTCCAGCGACATCAGCTTCGTCACTCTTCCGTTGATGAAGTCGACTCGAACAAGATCCTGTGACTTCTGGCCGTCCTCCTCGCTAGACATCATCTTCTTCGCGATTCCCTCCCGATCAAGTCTCTCCATCAGACTGTCTGGCATGTGTCCCGCATTCAAGGAGTTCATGATGTCCTGAAGCTCTTGCGGGACGTCCTGTTTGCAAGCTTCATATTCTTCTATCTCCTGCTGTATCTTCTTCTTACCATATTCTATCATAGTCTCTTTTATTTCCTCCTCACTGAAGCCTATATTGCTCGAGCGAATCGACAGAACGTGCACTACACAGTCGTCAGGGATGTACGTATTTGACAAGTACTTCATGCTGAGGAACAAGTTGTAGTCCGAGCTGAATCTCTTGATCTCATTTCCCTCAATATCGTACCAGGTGACTTCATTGTTGACGAGTGAGAAAGACACTAGCTGACCATTGGGCATGACCATTCCCATTCCGAGACCGAGGTCGAAGCTAGAGTACAGAACTCCAGAGCCCGAGTCGAAGCACTGTACCTTCGGAATGAGGCAGCAGTTGCTGAGCGCTTGTCTCGACTGGCGACACTGGTTGAGAAGCAACTTTATTCGGGGACAGTCCTTCTCGTACATGATGAGCCGACCGACAAGATCGACGCTCAGGTTCGTGGGGTCATACACGAGGCTCTGTGCAGACAGTCGGATCGCGTTGTACACGAGCTCAGCCTCCGTGATGCACTCGACTCCGAGCTTTTGTGGGAGATCGAGGTCTCTCAGCAACAGGTAGCGGGACGTGCCCTTCAGCTTGTTGAACAAGAAGTCGTAGTCGAACACCACATAGTCGTAGAACTCGTTCAGCCGGTCCGATTTGATGAGGTGCCACGGTAGCTCGTTCAGTTTGCGAAGGTTGTACTGAGCCGTGCCGTCCTCGTCCTTGCGAAGCACGAATGGCTGCTCCGGTACAGCTCTGTCCTCCATTGAGAACTCCACCAGATTCTGGAGTAAAACAGAACTACGTAACAGAAACAGACCTGATATACGTAAATACGAGTGTAGATTTCATTCGCCACTTACTAGCTTCTTGCGCAGGTAGGCTGGGTATACAAACTTCTTTCTCCTTCCGCTCCACAGTCCTAAGAAGTAGTCGGCCATGATGGAATGAATGTCTCGTCTGATGTTTTCGTCAGACAGAAAGTACTCGTGAGCCACCTCAATGAACTGTCGGTGGTACCAGAACACAACCCGGATGTTATCTGCCTCTCTCTCTACCAGATAGGAGCCAATATCGTGGCGAAGTCGAGCCCAGCAGATTGGTGGGATGCGGATGAATGGCGGCAGATGATGCTGGAACACGTCAACAAGCACGGTGTCGTCCAGACTAAGCAGGTCCTCCAGCTCCGACTCTGACAGTCCGTTTCTTGAGGCGGTGATGAAGGCAAGCGCATGGGAGGTCTGCAAATAAATACGCGGCTTTATTTTAATAAGTATATAGGTAAAAACACAACTATACCATAGCTTACAAATAGCCTGCCGTGCTTCAGCTCGAGGTTCTTAAACAGCTGGAAGATTGCCTGCCGTACCGTGTAGCGCAGAGACGACTCGTCTACTTGCTGATATGATCGCCATCGAATAACCTCGTGGTACAGAAGGTGGACATAGATTGGAAGAGAGCACTTGGAGAATGCCTGCTCAACCAGAGTCCACTGTTGGCTGTTCAGCGTTCGACCCTGCTCGCTGAGCAGAGCTGATAGAATGCTGGTGCACAGACTCGTCTCCAATGGCGTCACCTCGACGTAGTTATCTGGGTTGGGCAGTTTGCCTTTGAATGTCTTCAACAGGTCGAACATGTTTGGCAGAGTGGACACTATCATCTTGACGTTGGCTGGCAGAGGTGTCCGTACCCAGGTCAGATGGTAGGCGCCATCGGAGCTGTCCAGCTGATCAACGCTGTCTAAGAACACCAAGATCCTCCTAACCTGGCCCATGCGATCAAGCATGGAGTAGAAAGTGTTCAAAATCTCTTTAAAGTCGTCGAGCGACTCACACCTTTCCTTGTCCTCTTCGCTTCCGAACACAGCCAACTGACGGCACAAGTACTTCAGGGTCTGACGAATGCTCGACGTGCCGGGACTCGTGCCGAGGAAGCGGAGCAGGACGATCGCCTCAGCGGAATCGGACTCTGGTAGCCAGCTCCTTACTAGACTGGCAGCCTTGCCCAGTAGAGACGTCTTGCCACTCCCAGAGTCTCCGTGCACCACCAGAGGCTCTGTTGTGTTGCTCGCTTGCACGTAAGCCTTCACTTTGTCGATGATCGCTTGCCGACCCTGGAACTTCTTCACGTAGTTGACGCACGCAGTCGAGTGCTGCAACACCTCCGAGTACAGGTCGTCGGCCCGAAGTCGCATGCTCTCTCGCACAGAGTCCGACACGAGACGCTTCACGCTGTCGCAATAGTCGCTGCCGAACTTCTCCAGATAGTCCCCATGACTTTTCATGCCCACACCCTCAGCGTCGTTGGTCCACTTTAGCGAGTACTTAAACGCATTGGACTCGGCCATTCGAGTGAGCACGTGTCTGTTCAACTCTTTTACCATCGTGTTCACAGCTTCGTCAATCATCTTTACAGTCTCGCCCTCTTCGTTCACAGAATCTTTCAGATCAATGAACTTGAATATTTTGCCGCGAGAAAAGTCGCTTTGTGACTCGAGGTCAGAAAACTCTCGCACAAACGCAAGAGCCTGAGTTAACTTCTGTGGAGGCTTGGACAGGATTCCACTGATGACCTCCATCTCTGTGACAGAGGCTGTGAACTTCTTCATAGTGGCGTGTGAGATGAGGCTGTTTTGAAGACACAGCTCCGCGCCTCTCTTCATGAGCTCTATTATGGAGTCCTGGACGGCTTCCCAACGCTGTCGAGCTGCCTTCAGAAGCTCTTTGTCAGCCTGAAAGCGGAGTAGCATTCGTTTTAAGAAGCCGTGGCTTTAAGTTTCGGCGCAAAACAAAGAAGAAAATGAATAGCAGGCGAAGGAACACCTACCGCCTCGGTTAGAGTAGCAATCGGCCTTAGAACGTAGACAGGCGGCTGGTTGTTCTCGTCAAGCGTGTACCACTCCTGCAGACAGGACACGTCGCGACCGTCTTTAGTCAACGCGGCGACGATGTTGTTGAATACGTCGACCTCGACGAGCGCTGCAGGCGGTTGGTTGCCGTATCGCTGGCCGAGCAGACAGATAAAGTATGGGCCTGCCGACATGAAGAGCGAGTTGTCAATCTCTTGGTAACACATGTAGGGACCTTGGTGGTCGAGTTGTACCTCGTCGCCGACTCCCCATCGCATGTCGATAGTCTGGAACTCCAGACCGAAGGAGTCGCGACAAAACTTTTTGAGCTTCGGATTGACGTGCTGCATGAGGTAGTTGCGCTCGGCTGCCATGTCGGAGAATGTCGATGACAGGAAGATGCGCACGACGCGACTGTTCACAGGTGGTAGGTCGTTCAGATGGCCTTTTATCACATTAATGTAGACAGAAAGTGGGTCGAATTCCGTAAGCGCTGCAATCAGTTCTGAGTGCTTAGTTATCCTTTTGTGCAGTGCTGGACGCTTGGCTGACTGCGAAGACCGCGAACGGTGGCTGTGTGCTGAGCCGAGCCTCTCGCCCTCTCGGGCTTCTGAGGGCTCGTGGGAAGTCTGTAACAGTTTTACGTATAAGATTTATTAGCAATTGTGCAATCTTGAAAAAATTTTAAACATAAGATAAAATAGAAAATTTATATACTAATTTTGAACTGTTTCTGTCTGTCTGTCTGTCTGTCTGTCTGTCTGTCTGTCTGTCTGTCTGTCTGTCTCTCTGTCTGTCTTTCTGTGTGATGGATTAATAAAAAGACGGCTCAACCGATTTTGATCAAATTTGCACCAAAAATTGCACATTTTCCAGGTTTGGTACACAACTTTTTGCATTAAATAATTCGAGTGCTAAGGGGATTAAATATTCGAAAAACAGGCTTTTCCTATGCTTTAAATGCAAGGCCAATAAAGGTAAAAAATATCTCAAAAGCCAGAGGGAAGATTTTCCATAGACAATAAGATCAATTGTGCGTTAGCGTGTAACAAAAATTCTGCCCCAAAGTACAAAAGAAACATGCTATGTAAGTTTGTCAGCAAATTTATGACACAACCCTCGTATTAAATCTGAGTTTAGAAAAACTTTTCACTTTTTTCTCAGCATATTTTTCATTTTTCAACTCGTTCTACTTACTTTTTATCTCTAATATCTAATTGCTATGCCTCGATGTGGAGGCTCCAGCAATCTTAAAAGAAGTCAAGATGCCAATAGTGGCTTAATAATTGGCCAATTTCGCCATGGTTTTCAGGCTAATCAGTCCTTTTTGACTAGATTATGCATCAGTATTCAAGGCTTGTATCATTTTTTGGCTTATACATCATGATTCTAAGCTTTGGTGTTATTTTGATTTATGGCTAAGCATCATAATGGGCTACGCGCACTCGTGCCTAGGCGTTGTTGAATTTTAGCACACTCGTGCTCCCACCCATTATCCTAAGGTCTGACCTTCGTTTAGCCTCATTGTCGCTCGGAAGTACCATAGACAAATTATTTAGTTGAAGTTTTGTGGCCCATACTCTGTTTTCGATAGGTTTTGGCCATAGACTATGTTGTTGAAGAAGACAGGCAAGGAGAGAGAGGGTGGAGAAAATGAAAGCTCTAAAATGTTATCACTAGCTAGAAAAGCATCATGGCTGACCAAATTCATTTAATAAACTGGGCTAACCTGCCAATTAGTTGTCTTTCTGGTGGCACACGCTCCGAAATGGACTTTCTTTCTATGCTATAAACATCGGGCAACGACTTTGCAGCTGACGAAGACCTAGCCACGTTTATCAAGTACATAGAAGAGGGAGGAGCAAGTGACGAATTGCCGTTGCTAATGAAAGCGGATGAAAATGAGCGGTTGCTAATTGAACCGGATGAAAATGAAAGCGCAGAAGAAGTCTCATGCTTCACCGAAGGAGGACCGGCAGTGCCACTCGATATAACTGAAAAGATGGCACACGAAGAAGTAGCAAGTCTGCCGACTAAGACTCGGGAGCAGATGTTGGCCTACGGCTCAAGTTTTGTCAACTTCCTAGCTGAGAATGGAGCAGCCGTGCACGAATTGTCTACTGCTGCACTGGCAGAGTTTCTGAGGTATTTCTACTTTAAACTACGACGCGCTGACGGAGGCAGCTACTCGCCGTCAACCCTAGTCTGCATACGCGCTGGAATCCAACGCTATTTGTCAATGATTGCGGGACTCAACATTAGCATCCTTAGCGGAGACGAATTTTCTAAAGCTAATCGTCTACTGCGATTCAAAGTCCGTGAGTGGCAATCCTCAGGAGGCCAGGTTCGACCGTTTCCTCCTATCGAGGAAGGAGACATGCAGAAGCTGCGTTTGTACTTCGACCGCTCAACTGCCGAAGTTACCCAGGACGAGATCGTGTTTTGGCTGCTGTATGGACTGGGAGAACGGGGCAGAGAACACCTGGCGAGCTTGGAGAAGAAGGATCTGCCTATATACCTATAGATCCACTGCCTATAGAGTAAAATAAAAGTTGCGATAGTTTTTACCATAGACAAAACATTATCCAAAAATGCTGACTAGCTACAATGTAATGATGCTTACATTAATGCTGCTTACATCGTGGGTAATCTAAAGGCTCCATGGATATGCTACGTGCTAAGGGGCAATTCTGAATATTCGGGGGGAAATGCTACATGGTAGGTAATTTTGAATGCTCGGGCAAATAAAACATGCTGGGGGTAATTCTGAATGCTCGAGGGAAATGCTACATGGTGGGTAATTCTGAATGCTCGGTAAAAATTCCGAATGCTCGGGGAAACGCTGCATGCTCAGGAAAATTCTGAATGCTCCGGTGGAAACGCTGCATGCTCGGTGGAAGGCAACTTTGTAGGTAATTCCGAATATTTAGGGGGAAATGCTACATGCTCGGGAAAATTCTGAATGCTTGGGGAAAACGCTGAATGCTCGGGGGATATGCTGCATACTCGGGGCTAATTCTGACTATGCTTGGGGGAACCGCTACATGCTCGGGAAATGCTACATGCTCGGGGGGGGGGGGTGTAATTCCGAATATTTTGGGGAAATGCTACATGCTCGGGGCAAACAATTGAACGTTCCTAATATTTGTGCGCCCCCCAAGGGGGGCAACGTTGCTAGTAGGGACTAAATAGGTTTTAATTGCGGTGGTTTTTAGAAGTGAATTTAAGTGCTTGTAAATTTATAGTTTTCTGCACTTTGACTTTAGTTAACACGGACGTTCCCTAATGTATTAACTATAATGCGAATTAAATATTTTAATGAACGACATTTAGATGCGAAAAAATTGCGAGCTGACTGAAAAATACATTAAAATAGAACATTAATTAAATTTTATAATAACCCAAAACAGCTACTGAAGAGTAAAAGGGCGCAAGTCATTTAAAAATTAATAAATAATTGAATATTTGTGCATCTAATAGCAAGTTTAATAGCAGCAATTAGCCCCTAAATATTTTTTACCAATATTGAAAAAAGATATGGTTTAGTTTCATTTTTATAATATCTGTCAGGTAAAGAACACTAGTTGACTTATAAAAATGACTTAGTAAATTATAGTCATTTCAATTAAAATTAATGGTTTGAGAGAAAAAAGCTCCCTCTGCAATACTGAGATTGACGCGTTTTTTAAAATTGTGTGTCTTAAAGAGTTTAAATTCTTAAAATTGCCATGGGGCACAATATTGGAAGTTTCTTTCAAGTTTTGTAAATTCACAGAATATTTAAATTAAAAGTAAATATTGCATTCAGAATTTTTTAATTAACAAAATTCATCCATCTGAGAATCAGATATACTTAAAAAACCATTACATCTGTCGGTTATTAAAAAATTAATTTTACAATGGATCAAGATGAAACATATTAAACGGGAGTTATGCGATATTGACATGCGAGTCCAATCTGGAAACTAAGAATTTGGCTTCTGGAAACTAAAGATTGACTTGTGATTTTTTCTTAACCGGAGTCATAGTAGTTATGAAAATACGAGCTACCTTTGGTCGTGACAATAAGCGTCTCGAGAAAATCAATTGATGAAAATTTATGAAGTTTGCATGCGCAACTTGAAATTTTGATTCAATTCGAAACTAGTAGATACTATATTTATCTTATAGAAAGTAGTTTTGTAAGTGCAGTTATAGAAAAAAATTATTTTATGCAAATATATTTGTGACAATTTAAGCGTAAAACGTGGTAGTTTGCTATCAAAAGAACATATTTGTTAGTATCGAGTACAAGATTGTTAAAAGCCGAATATAATTCTTGAATCAAAAAGAAAATTATACTTTTGGATTTTATCCATTAATTTAACTTAATTTTTAAGCACAATAGATTGTCATTCGTAAGTTATATATTGTTACGATAAAAAAGTGCCAAATGAAAAACAATACTTGTACAACTACTACTCCACGAACCAATAGTTAATGCAAGCAGTTGCGGATCTACGATTTTTATGACGGCGTCGGATTTGAAGGGGCGCAAATATTTATTTGTTTTAAAGGCATTATAATGCACTTTGAACCCATAGCTGCAATAAAATGCTTGGCAATTTAGAATGAGCAATAGTAACTACCTTAGGCTGTGAGGCTACAAAGTACTAGTAAAAAATGATAATCATTAATGATGATCAAATAGTCAGGGGATTACTGCACTAGCTGTAAAGTATTTTATGGATGGCTGTGATGCGAATCGAACATGACGGGAACTTCTTGAACGCGTATTAGCTGCTGGTGAATCAGCGGGTGGAACATTGGAGGCTGATACGGTCTCAGGTGCCAGCGTTGGTAGCGTAGCTGGCTTAAGTCGATCGATGGACACTGTTGTAGGTCGGCCGTTGATCTCCAATGTCATGGTTGATTCGTGTCTGCTGAGAACAGCGAACGGGCCTTGGTAAGGTGCCTCGAGCGGGCGCTTCACGCGGTCCAACCGTAGCCAAACGTGGGTACAGGAGTCCAGTACGGTCGGTAGATAAACGGGGACGGAACGAGTCCGAGGTAGCCGGTAGGAGAAGAACAGTTGGTGGAGCTGGGTTGAAAGTTCGTTAAGAGTCGAGTCGTTGATAACAACTGGTGGAACCATGGGTTGTTCTCCAGTTAAGAGCGAGAACAGTGCTGATCCGGCTTCGTCCGCGAAGATGCGCTTCCAAAGAGTACGAGAGGCAGTTGGCTCAACCAGTATTTTCCGCGTGCTTTTAGGCCCGTCTTTAACGTACGATGAGCGCGTTCGACGATGCCATTGGCTCGAGGGTTGTAGGCCGAGGTGGTGTGTCAGATTTTGCATGAGCTCGGCCGGAACTGCGTTCCTTGGTCGCTGATCAACGTGAGCGGCGGTCCAAAGCGGTCAATCCAGGATTCCAGGAAAGTCCGTGCGATAGTCTGGGCCGTGGTGTCCATGACGGGAGTGGCCTCTATCCAGCGCGTATAAGAGTCCACCATTGTAAGCAGGTATCGCGGTTTTGGTCCAACAGTGTCTGACTCTGGTGGTGGTAGGGGTCTGACGAGATCGATGTGGACTGTCGAAAAGCGTTGTGACGGTACCGGTATCTGGTGGAGCGGCCGGTGGACATGCTTACTGACTTTGCATTGCTGGCAGCGCTCGCATTCAGTAACCCACTGCTTGATGTCGGCGAACATGTTAGGCCAGAAAAAGAGATAACCGACGAGCCTATGGGTCGTTTTTTTCCTGGGTGTGCCAATGAGTGTAGCGAGTCGACACCTTCCGCCGAAGTGGTTCTGGAACTTCAGGTCGCGGGTTTTTTTGGGAGCTCTCGCAGCGCAGCGGGCACACTGGGATACCGACGTTGAAGAGCGCGAATCGTCCGGTCTTCGGGTGGGTGCTCTTTCTGGGATCTTGCAATAGCGGGAAGGTCAACGGCTGTTGGGACGTTGTGCGTCGGCTACGATGTTGTCCTTTCCGGCGATGTAAACGATTTCGAGTACGTATTCTGTTATCGCTGAGAGTTGGCGCTGTTGGCGGTCGGAAAAGCGTTTTTTTCGGTTTTTGAAAGCTCCGACAATCGGCTTGTGATCGCAGAACACGGTGACTTAGCGGCCTTGGATAATGTGCTTCCAAGTTTTGACCGCGGCGAATATAGCCAGGAGCTCTCTGTCGAACGTGCTGTAGGACTTCTCCGTGTCCGAAAGTTTGCGTGAGTAGAATGCTAGTGGTGAAGACTTCTCGTCAATCACTTGATGCAGGGCTGCGCCTACGGCTGTTGAGCTTGCGTCAGTAGTGATAGTGAGTGTTGCACTAGGTTGACGGAAAGCTAAGGTGACGGCTTCGGCAAGGCTGTTTTGTAACGCTTTCCAAGCTGCGTCATGCCGGTCCATCCAGAAGGACGTCGCCACGCACTGGCCGCTCTCCCGGAGGACGTCGCCTGCTACATCGACATGGACGTCACTGAGTATAGTCGACTCAAGACGGCTGTCCTGGATTCCCTACGCGCCAACCGCCACCAGCGCGTCGAAGAGGCCCTCGCAGCAGTAGAGCTCGGCAGTAGAGCTCGCCGACAAACGCCCTTCTAAATTGGTTACCGACATTAAACGTCGCTTTCTCGAAGTGGGGCTTAGCAGCCGAAGAGAGCATCATTAAGTCACGATTGCTCACTGCACTCCCAACGCACATCCTCTCAGCGTTGGTCGATCGCGAGAAGTCTTCCCTAGAAGATTTCGCCAAAATCGCCGACAGCATGCTGGCCGTCGCCGGCAGCCGAAATCGGCTATTCAGCGCACGTCCGACGCCAAAAATCCGAGGCTGCACGGCACGTTCAAGCCCAGGCAGCTGAATAAAGACGACCACCGTCAGCAGCGATCCCATCGTCGGAGCCCTCAGATCTGCATTGGATATCTTTTTTACGCCGCTCAAGCCCGCACATGCCGATATTGGTGCAAATGGGCTGGTCCTAAACCAGCAAAATTCTCAGCAGCCGACAAGCGACCCCTGATCACTCGCTCAAAACCAGCCCCACTCCGGAGGCTGCGTCAAACTAGTCGGTCACGTGCCGTGGCCAACCCGAGACCAGAGCAAGGCCACCACTTTGTTACTCCGTTGCAACGTTCTTCGCACCACAGTTTCATTCATTGTAGACACTGGAGCCGAAAGTTCACTCCTGCCTCTACATTACGTTCCGCAAAATCTACATGCTCCGACACCCGTGCAGTTGCGCAGCATTAGTGGACAGGAGATCCGTACCTTTGGACAATGCTGCCTAACTCTCTCCATTCCGGGTCTCAGACGACTATACCCAGCAACATTCATTGTTGTTCACAAACACGACACCGATTCTCGGAGCGGACTTCTTCGTGAATTTTGAATTAATCATCGATCTCAAGTCGAAGTGCATCACAGACCCAGTCACCGCCCTGTCCGCTGCCCTCAACTGCTCTTCTGACCCGATTCCGCAGATCAATGCGACGACGGAAATGGAACCAACGAGCCCCCTCACCCAGTTTCCACGCGTGCTAGAGGCGCCCGACTACACAACCCCACCCGTGACAGGCGTCCGACACCGGATCGAAACGGAGGGCGAACCGATCTTCTGTCGAACGCGACCTTAATTGTCACCTGAAAAGTTCACCGTCGCCAAGGACGAGTTCGACAAGCTGCTCCGACTAGGAATTGTACGGCCTTCTTTCAGTCCGTGGGCATCGCCTTTACACATGGTGAAAAAAGGACGGTTCGTGGCGCCCATGCGGTGACTACCGCGCCTTAAACTCCGCGACCAAACCGGATCGATACCACATTCCGAACATTAACCACTTCCACAACCAGCTGCATGGCTCGAAGGTGTTCAGCACCCTTGACCTGTCAAGGGTGCCTTGTCAAGGCCTATCACTTCGTCTCCATGGCTGAAGACGCGATAGAAAAAACTGCACCCCCCATTCGGGTCATTCGAATACCTGCCAATGCCTTTTGGACTACGCAATGCAGCCAGCACTTTCCAGCGGTTCGTCGATTCGATCTTCCGAGATTTTCCATTCGTCGTTTCCTACATTGACGACATCGTAGTGCACAGCACTTCTCGACAACACCTACAAGCCATCCTTCAACGTCTAACGGACAAAGGCCTAGGAGTCAACGCAACGAAGTGCCACTTTTTCCAAAACTCGGTCGCATTCCTGGGATACCTGGTATCCGCCGAGGGGATCAAGCCGCTTCCCACCCGCGTGGAAGCACTGCGTACCCTGCAGGCCCCGACGGATCAGAAAACACTCCAGCGTTATTTGGGTATGTTTGGTTTCTACCAACGTTGCATCCCGGCCTACGCCCAAGTGGTCCAACCCCTTCGACAACTCATCAATTCGACTCAGTTCGTCTGGAAGTATGCGCGCACTGGCCTTAGAGTGCAAAAACCAAAGTGACTTTAGCGCGCAAGAAATGTATGTGACACAGCAGAGTTTGTTTATTATTACTCAAATTATTCAAATCATTTGTTGTACTTGCGAACATTTACTATTATCACTACTATTACTATTGGAGGTAGGGCGCCAGTGCTTGAGAGGCAGCGCGCCAGTGTTTGAGAGGTAGGGCGCCAATGTTTGAGAGGTAGCCGCCAGTGTTCAAGAGGTAGGGCGCCAGTGTTTGGAGGTAGGGCGCCAGTGTTTAAGAGGTAGGGCGCCAATGAGTAATTTTTAGAACCAACTTTAATGGTGGTCTGATTTTTATGTATAGTGCATTTTATGAATTAGTAAAAGCGTGAAAAAATCTGTTCATCGATAATTTTTTTGTCAAAGAAAGGTTCAAATTTGAGCAGAAATTTGAGGGACAATTCAATGCTTTACCGTTGCGTTTTCCATCCAATGCAAAAGAAGAAGCTCTAAATGTAAGGGCCTATAGACCAATGCGGGCAAAGCAAGCTATGCTTCAGGTCGTGAACCTGCTCTCAACCAATGAGAAAAGCGTCAAATTTACAAGGTTTTGGAGGTGAAAAGCTGGGTAACTCTTCTCAAAACACCAAGCTTAATAAAATTTTACTAACCGATAGAACGCCGACAATGGAAACCAATTAGACAGAGTACAATAAATAACAATAGTGCCATAAAAATAACGATTCAGAACTTAGCTATATGGCACAAGTAGTGATTGATGATGAACTAACTAGCTATAAGAGAAAAATTCTGGTTCTGGGGAGAGTGAGCGCTCTGCTGCACGCACGTATCTGCATACGCGTTACTGACCCTGGTCTGGGCAAGTTGTGACCGTCACCTCGAATCCGGATTATATATTTGTCTATGGCTCAAACCACGAATATCTCCACCCAACAAAACGTTGGCCCTTCGCTCGCTAGGGTGGAAACTTTTCAATGTTGCTGAGTGTATATAATCGCTGGATCTATGCCATGCTTCCCCGTGTGTTAGCAATCTTTGGAGTGCGAAGCACTGGAGCGGTGCCAGTCACGACAAAAAGATCGACATGATCTGGCTGGCGGTTAATTGTAGCAATTAAAATCTGGCTGCCAGCCACAGAGAAGAGCCGATTTCTCTATGACCGACGTGCGGCTGTGCACAAGTGCTCCTCCGGCAGCGATGTCCAACGAGGATCAGGAGCAGCTGGTGAAGACGTGCTAGAACAATATGTTGCTTTCTTGCTCGTAAGTGATTGAGACAAGAGAAGAACTTTAGCTGCTGACTGCCATTGCTTCGCACGGCTGTCTATGCTGCTCGGCTCTCTAAGCTACCTTTTTTGGGAACCGTATATTTAATTGTCGCAAGTCAGGCTCTGGATAATATTTGTTTATGGTCCATCCTGCCTAGAGACAATACATTTAGTCGCAAGTCTACGCGCACTCGTGAGTCGGCCCATTATCCTAAAGTCGCACTTGCGACCAACTGTCCCGAGCCCCTTGAGGCATCCGGGTTACTGTGTGGCGGTAGCTTGGGCCATAGATTAAAGTGCGTGGCAAATATAAAGAGAAAGTAAATCGGCATTAAGTCAAGCAAGTGTGCACAAGTCGAAAACAATAGTTTTGTAATTACTTAAGATTTCCAGTGGCAAATTAAATAAAGTTTAAATTTAAGTTTGAATCGAGCAGAAAGTGGACAGCTTATCCTGTTGCCACTGGCAATGATAATCACAATAAAAATGCGGCAACAAAAAGGTCAGGAATAAGTTGGCACAGTTCAGTTCTAGTCTCCAATCAGCTGAAGTAGGCAAACTCATTATTCCAGAGCGACTCTATTTTTTAATCACAGGTAATTAGATGCCACGTGTAACAGTAAAAGCATTGCTAACAGAAAAATGAATAGAAAGTGTGCAGGCTAAGATTATAAACAATTTCACGCTTAGAGTAGCATGGTTACCTGAGTGTGAAGGCAAATTAAAAGCACAGTGATCAGTCAGCATTCTGTGTTAGCCAATTTGATGCGCAATAAAAAATGCTCTTGGCAGTAAATCGCATATTTTTTCAAGGAAAAAAAACAGTGTTTTAAACGGGATAAAATAGTTTCGAGTAAGTTACAGTTAAGAAGGACAAGCAGGATCTCGAATCACGGATAACCAATTTAGTGCATGCATTGATATTACATCAATCAATCTAAGAAGCCTTCCGCAATTTTATAATAGTTCCTGTTTCTATTACTTTTGCCGATTTTCTTCTGCTGTTGTTTTCTATTTTTTGTTGTTGAATGTTGCTAAGTAGAATGCAAGACGGGGCTTTCAGGACAGTGAGAATCGCCCTTTTCTATATGCGCCTATAACTAAATTAAATATCCCCAGGCACTTCAGCAAAAATAGGGTACCTCCCCCTTTTGACCAAAAGTCACCAGATCCCATTCACTAGCCTAAATTTAATGTCCCCACAGATCCGTACCTTTTTCCCCAATGGGTCATCTGGGACAGGGAAAAAAACCTGGGACAGTCATAAAAACTCGTAACATGCTCAAACACCCTTCTCAAACACTAAATTAAATATCCCCAGGCACTTCAGCAAAAATAGGGTACCTCCCCCTTTTGACCAAAAGTCGCCAGATCCCATTCACTAGCCTAAATTTAATATGTCCCCATAGATTCGTATCTTTTCCCCAATGGGTCCTCTGGGACAGGGGAAAAAACTGGGACAGCCACAAAAACCTCGTAACATGCAAAAAATCATAATCCATAATCCATAATTTTGTTTATCCTGGCGAGTTCAATGCACCTCCCGCTTTCACCCGGAGACATTAAACCTAAGCCTTATTGTAGCAACTTGAACACATTTAGGCATCAACACAGGGTACTCACCCCGAAAAAAAATATAAATTTTCAATAAAAATGCTTCCAACTGTCTCTCCAGGATCTTACTATGTTAAGCCTCATCCCAATTACAAATCTAAGTACCAATGCAAGAAGGAATGCAAAGAATATATGAAAAAATTCTGGCCTAACATTGAACCAACCATCCCGAATCTTAATCAAGCGGTTAAGATTCACTGGCATTATTTGCATGGAGTAACTATTAAAGATTACGACAGCTACTATAACTTTTCAGAAATTATTAAGCAACTGTAATTTGCCTCGGAAAAGTAATGATTAAAAGTAGCGACCAAAACTCATAGTAGCGACCAAAACTGCAAACGATTTGGTCGCCACTTTTGGTCAGTCACCTCCTAGGGAAGAGAGTACAGCATAAGGAAAGGGCGAGTAATGTGAGCCGAGGCAGCTGTCTCGGGCTTTAGGGAAAGAGCAGTAGCAAAGCTCTCCCCCTTTCCCCCTGACCACTCGCGTGCATAGTCTACGTAGTCCACACAGCTTTCACGCGCAGCGTACACCAAGCTCCCGATTTTTTCCGTCTCTTTCCCTGCCTCTTTTCCATGGGATTTCCCATGGAAAAGAGGAACTACCTCCCTGCCCTTGCCCCCCCCCCCAGTTCCTGCAATCAGAGCAATGTTTTATAGACTGCTAGAAGCAGTAAACAATAAAGCAAGCGCCAAGACGAAGGATGAGGACGGGGAAGAACGAACAAAGCGTGACAACGCTGCAAGCGTCGTGATTGGAAAGCTGCGCGAATGGTTGGCGAACATTCGAAACGAGAGAATCGATTTGCAAACATGCTATCCAGAGATCGAAGGATTGCTCACGAGTAGTTTGAGCTCAACAACCGGAGTTAATTGCTTTCTAAACCTGTGTAAGGTTGGCGACAAGCTAGAGGAGCTCAAATGCGCCATTGACTTCAGGAAGGCGGAGGTGATTCAACATCTGCTGGAATCAGACACAACACGAGACGAGCTGGCGGTCAAACTGGAGTGCGACGTGAAATTTATCGATCGGATGAAGAGCTTCTATAAGCTATGTACAGAGTTTCCGGCCTTGCGCTATGCCCCGTACAGCTACAATACGTTGCTTCAGTATGGCAAGAACATCACGGCCGCTGCGAATGCCGATATTGACTTCAAGGCCAAGCTGCAAACCTGCTACACAGTGCGCTTCTTGCCATGTTCACGTCCCGAGCTAAAGGCTAATGTGTCGAGATCGCATTAATGATTTTAAAACTCAACAGTAACTCCGTTACGCTTCTTTATGCATATTAAAAAAAAATTCCGTACTCCTTTTTTACACAGTGAATGCGTAATATGTGAAAGTTCCATATTTATGGAAAAATGTGAAAGTTCCATATTTATAGAAAAATGTGAAAGTTCCATATTTATGGAAAAATGTGAAAGTTCCATATTTATAGAAAAATGTGAAAGTTCCATATTTATGGAAAAATGTGAAAGCCAGTATAAAACGAGTACGGAATTCCCCAGCTTGTTCAATTTTAGAGCGTACAGCGTACCGTGCATATATCCAGACCAATAAGCGCCTCAATAAATATACGGAGCTGGTCAGTTAAGGAAGAAACGCATCCTCTAGCCCAAGCTCTTTCAGTAGCCTTCCCATTTCCTTATTTGGCGCGTGTAGTATAAACCCTACCCCCGCGAATCTCTCTTTTCCCATGCACCCGCCAACCCCCAGCCCTAACTTAGTCTTTCCAGCTATAACTCCTTTAACTAATTTCCTCGCCATACTCTCTCTCCAACCACTCGATGCCCCCATACTGTCTAGACTTCTAAGCATTTCCTTGTCCCATCGGTGTTTTTCATTTGGAAAGTCGCGGTACTTAATATCATGTTCCATACATACCTCATCAAGCTCATTTACAGGCTCATGACCCGGATTAGGCACATTGTTGGAATCTAACTGAATTTCAAGAGGGTTCAAAGGTCCACAATACTTATATCCAGGGATTGTCCAACCATTATTTGGCTTCGGAAGCTTTTCGATTATTCCGTGAATGTCTGGCATTTTAATTTATTTTTTATTAAAAATTAAATTAAAAAATAATGACTGAGAGCAAATTACAAGCAATCTATTACCGTGACAATGGTTATTTGTTGGTAAAATGCCGTCTCCAAATTAACAGAACTCAGTAAAGAACCAAAACAAATAGTAGAAAAATGGCTGTCTAAACAGGCTGTTTATCAAGTCTATTTCCCGCCTGTTAAATTTACAAGACCCCATTTCAACATCTATAAGCCTAACGAGGCGCACCAAGCTGATCTTCTGTTTCTCCCAAACGATTCTGGGTATAAGTACGCTCTCACTGTCATTGATGTAGCTTCGCGTTATAAAGAAGCAAGGCCGCTTAAAACAAAACAGTCTCAAGCTGTAGCAGACGCTCTGCAAGACATATACGAAAATTCACCCTTAACCTACCCAGACCTCCTCATGACCGATCCAGGTAAAGAATTCATGGGTCGAGTTAAAACTCTAATGCAAAAAAATAATACAAACATTCGTTACGGTAGAACCGAGCTTCACAGAGATCAAGCCTTCGTAGAAAGATTTAATCTAACTTTAGCCAAGCGACTATTTACTAAGCAGACAGCAGAGGAGCTCAAACTGAAGAGCGGACAATACTACACGAAATGGACAGACAGACTCCCAGTAGTAATCAGTCAGCTTAACAATGAAGTTTCTCGCATGACAGGCCTAAAACCTTCAATTGCAATTCAACAAGACAAAGTTCAGCTTAAATCTCCCAATCCACAACAAAAAAAATTATCCAAAGCTCCCAGGAGTTCATTCTCCGGAAATTCTCACCAATTCTGAGTTTGTTCGATTCCTTTACCTGCCGGGAGAATTAGAAAAGGACACAAAGAGACGAGCAACTGACCCCTATTTCAGTTTAGATGTACATAAAATAGACAGGCACTTTACAACAGCAACTGGTGACTACTATTTTCTGTCTCAAGCCTTTAATCCTAAATCCCCTACAAGATCATTTGCCAGAGCAGAACTTCTCGTCATTCCAAGTGACACAGAAATAAATTAAAAATAAAAATGTACAAAAAAATGATCGAAACCAGAACAGTTAATAAAATTAGCAAAATCATCGACTCCAAACAACCAGGTTTTGTAACTATTAAGGGCATGAAAGTGAAAGTCGATCCGTTACAGCAGCAAATCCATTGTAAAGATTGCAATCACAGCATTACAGATGAAAAGACAGGTGGAATCCTGCCTCTCGCTGCACTGATTCCAATCATTGCGGGTGCAGTTGGTGCAGCAGGTGGAGTTGCTGGAGGTGTTGCAACGGCTGTGAAAGCGGGCAATGACAGGGCTCACCAGTTAGAGATGCAGAAAATAGCGAGAGAAAAGGGAGTTACAATTAAAGCAGGTGAAGGCGGCCTTTGGGAAAACGAAAACATTTCAAAATCCGACGTCATAAAAGCTATAATGACATTGCATAAAGCAGGATTTACAATGCTCCGGATGTGAAAAGATAAAAGCAGGGATCTGATCAGTAATACTAAAATTAATAAAAAGTTGTTAGCCCAGAGAAGTTTAAGCAAAAGCTAAGGGTGACCACCCAAAAAATTTTTTTTTAAACTGATAGAAAAGAACATGCCGAAAGCAAATCCAGCAAAAGATTCTGTAAACTCTTATTTTTCTAAAGATTTTTCGCGAAGCCAAAATCTTTCATTTCAGGACAAAAGCAAATATCTTCAAGAACTCTGTAAGCAAAAGTTCAATACAGACCCAGGATACCTAGGCAGCTATGAGAAACAATTAGAAGTAATAAAGCAACTACAGTCATCAGATCAGTACACCCCAGTAAAAAACCCAGCAGCTGAACACCAACAGAAGAGCCGCAACCTAGTTAACAAGTACCAAACTCTCACAGGGCAAAATGTACCTAAATACCCACAGAATAAACAGGAACAGGATGACCTGGAAAGAACAATCCACCAAATTGAGTCAGAGATGAACCAAGAAGACATTCAATTTGCAAAGAGAACTTTTACAGACCACTACATAGAGTACACCATTCCCGCCAAACACAACACAGCAACATCCACAACAACATCCAACACAACAACGACTCCTGACGTAAATGACTTCAGAGATGACATTCAATCAGTTATCAATCACACACTTAAAACTCGCAAAACCTTCAAGCTTCAGCTCTCGTTTTTATTGGAATTTTATATGCCTACGAAACCCACCGAACATCTTGAATATTACATGACCACTAAGGCTTCACCCTTTAGTCCAACCCATTCACCAGACCCTTTTCTACAAGAAGTTAGTAAAAAGATTGACGCCTTTACATCAAGAGGTTCTGGTTGGGTTGTTACTGGGATTCGAAAAGTTTCAGTTATGATTTTCAAATTCGACCCCCTTAAAGCTTCTTCTTACCTGGAGCTGCCAACAAAGCTCGCCAATAAAAAGGCATGTATCAACGTGAAGAACTATGACAACTGCTGCGCTTTATGGGCGGTTTTGTCAGCATTATTGTACGAAAAGGATCGAGCCCATCCTGAAAGAACTTCACATTATAAGACGTATTTTGACGAGTATTTTACCAAGTGTATCAGCAAAGGAATATTATTTGAGAAAGGAGGTTTAGCAGTCTCTCAAATCCCCAAACTAGAGGAAGTGTTTAATAATAAAATCAGAATCACCGTATTCGAGTGGAATGAAAGCAAAGAGAAAGTTGAAATTGTTAGGAGTAGCAAGAATATTCTAGACGAAGACCCGACCCGACACCCAGCAGCCAGGCGCATAGAAGTCGATCTTCTCATAATTGGAAACTTACAGTCCGAAGCCCATTATGTTTGGATTAAAGATCTTTCCAGGCTCCTTCACAAGCAAATGACCAACCACAAAGAAGCCGTATCTATCTGCAGATTGTGTCTTAAGTATTATTGTGGTGGTAAAGAAAGTCGGGAGGCAAAACTCACAGAGCATGAACTCACCTGTGAGGACCATCCAACTAACTGCTCTCTTCCTTTCGGTACCCAGAAGTATTTGCGGTTTAAAAATTATCACAAGATGGAGAAACTTCCCTTTATTGTATTTGCCGACTTTGAATGTTCAAATGTTAACGGCAAGCACGTCCCAAATTCAGTAGCATACGTTTGCATTGGAAATTCTGATGTCATCGAGTATAACCACTTCTTCGGGGAAGACTGTGTTAAACAGTTTATATTTAGAATGCTAGAGTTACGTAGAACATTTAGCTCAATCCCACCTGTGCCAATCAATATGACCGAACAGGATGAGATCAATTTTCAATCAGCGACCCGTTGCTACATATGCAGAAAAGCATTTGAAGACAGTTTAAAGAATCCGAAAGTTAGAGACCATTCGCACTTCGACGGCTGCTTCAGAGGTGCCGCACACAAAACCTGCAACCTAAAGCTAAAAAATAACATCCACGATTTAAATATTTTTCTACATAACGCTCGTTCATATGACCTGCACCTAATCGTTGAAAGAATAGGTGAAATAGAGGGCATTCACCTCGACTGCATAGCTGAGAACAAGGAAAAGTTTAAATGCCTCAACATAACAGAGGTGGGGGCGTCCGGTTCACTAAGTGATTGTTCTGGTTTGGTTAAAATCAAGGATACTTATCTGTTCCTAGCAGCCCGTCTACGCGCATTAAGTAAAAATCTAACAGATGAGCAATGCACTTATACAAAAATCCTGGCACAAATATTAGCAAAACAAGATCCCCTGTCTTTCCAGCTACTCAGAAAGAAAGGCTTCTACCCTTATGAGTATGTGACGGGTTCGCACATCTCGCACATCTTTGAAGGTGAACTTCCACCAAAAGAAAAGTTCTTCTCGCAGCTAAAAAACTCAGGAATTTCTGACAAAGACTATGAGCACGCACAAGCAGTCTACAAACATTTCAACTGCCAAAACTTTTTTCAATATCACATGATCTATCTTTACACAGATGTTTTTCTTTTGGCCGATGTGTTTCAAACCTTTAGAAACACCTGGTACACAGCATATGGACTTGATCCCGCACATTATGTAAGTTTGCCTGCCACCAGCTGGGAATCTCTACTTAAAATGAAATGGGATGAAAACCCAGACTGGTATGTTGAACTTCTAACCGACATTGACATGTACAATTTTATAGACACAGCGAAAAGAGGCGGCATATCAATTTGCGTGAACAGATATGGAAAGGCGAATAATCCGTATCTCAAATCTTATGACCCAACGAAACCCACAAATTATATCGTTTATTTAGACGCCAACAATCTCTATGGCTGGGCAATGAGTCAAGACTTACCGGTGAGAGACTTCCAGTGGCTCCCCGTATCACAAATAAACCCAGCGTTTTCGATACCTGCGATTTACGAGGTTGACGTAGAAATTCCCTATGAACTCCATGATCATTTCTCTGACTTTGCGCCATTCCCGGAGAATATTAACTGCCCAAAGATTATCGAGCACCCAGATGGCTCATGGAACCTGTCTACAGAAAACGAACACACAGCGAAACTCACCCAAAACCTACACAACAAGACTCGCTACAAAATTCATTATAAGCTGCTACAGTACTTCATATCCTTAGGCTGTAGGGTCACAAATGTACATAGGGCCCTCAAATTCACAGAAGAAGCGTGGATGAAACCCTACATAGAAAAGAACACCCAGTTCAGAGCCAAAGCAACCAACAACTTTGACAAGGATCTGTTCAAGCTGGCAAACAACTCTGTATACTGGCAAGACTCTTGAAAATGAGCGCAACCGCTACGAATCTAAAACTCGTCACCGTTCATGAGCGTGACATCATTCATAGAAATATTTCTAAACCGACTTTTAAGGAACTTCACGTCTTCAACGATTACTTAGGGGCTGTTCTATTCTATAAGACAAAAGCAACACTCTGCAAACCTATATTTACAGGTGTCACTGTGCTTGATGAATCGAAGCGTCTTATGTACAGTTTCTTCTATGACATGAAACGACAATATGGGGATCGGAGCTCGGTCACAGGCGACACTCGGTTAAAACTTCTTTACACTGACACCGACTCTCTAATTCTAGACATTCAGACTAAGGACATCTATCAGGACATGCTTGAACAAAAACACCTCCCCCAAAACCCTTACGATTTGTCAGAGTACCCAGAATCATTTAAAACTTTGAAAGGGGATCAAGTGTTCGACCCATCCAATAAAAAAGTAATTGGTAAAATGAAAGATGTAGAGGCAGGTGATGTTATCTCCGAGTTCATTGGTTTGAGATCAAAATCGTATTTTGTTAAATGCAGTGAAAGCAATGAAAGCAATGAATCAGGAAAAGTAATTAAGAAGTCCAAGGGGATTCCAAAGCATGTAGTTAAGAACTCTCTGCATGAAGAAGCCTACAGAGATGCCCTGTTACATAATAAGAAAACTACACATGAATTTGTAAAGCTTCAGTCGAAGAACCATAATATTTTTACCATAAACCAGAAAAAGATTGGCCTGTCAGGGGCAGATAATAAGAGGGTTGTCTTTCAAGACAATGTTACGAGTCTTCCATTTGGGCACTGGAGGTTGAAGTATAAGGTTTAAAAAACGTAGACTAAATTTAAAAAATAATGACAAAAAAAATAATGACGACAAATATTTTTCTGGAACAGTTGGCAAAAGAACTAGAAATCTCAAACTTTAGAGGCGTCTTTATGAAGGATACATTACCTGAATCCCACGCACTGAAAGAATGTGGCATCGAAGAATGTGGCATCATGAACTTTGACACTGCCGAGAAACCAGGGTCTCACTGGGTTTGCTGGGTGATTGATCCAAACAGAAAGCATAGGTACTACTACTTTGATAGCTATGGGACGGGCGTTCCTGATGAGCTAAGGGAATATATGGGAAATAATAAGATCTACCGCTCAGACTTTATTCTGCAGGGGCTTAGCAGTGATATTTGCGGAGAGCTGTGTATGACTGTTTTATATGCAATGACTAAGACTCGAAAAAGCTATAGGGAAATCATTTTAAGTTTAAATGTTTAGTTTTTTTTGAAGCGTGTTTGATTGCATAGTTTTTGAAGACAGTTTCGATATCATTTCTCAATTGGCTCATGTCATCAATGCTATTCAGATGTACATGTTGCTCATTGAGCTGCTCATAAAGTTTTTGAATGCTTTGAAACTCGTCTTCTGAAATGAACTTGTCTTCTATTGCTTTTGAAATATACCCGGTGATAGAAGACTGGATGCTTTTCTGTTTTGCTTGCATTTCCTGCAGATGCTTTAGCTTCTGGCGTCTGCTTCGAGTTAGAGCTCCTGTAACCGCTGAAATGAGACCACACGAGGCCCCAATAACTCCAAGTGGAATGGCGATTGGTGCGGTGATAATGGGAAGTTTAGAAACAGCAGCTGCAGATCCGCTTAGAATTGACACTGACCCGAGAACCATATTAATATACTCGAAAGCTTGACACTGGCTGTTGAAGCGTTTCAGTTTTTTAGAGTTTTTCATAAGGGCGGTTTCAATATCCATTCGCATTTTCTGAATCTCTACAAGTCGGAACTGTTGAGAGTTGCAGGTAAAAGTATTGATTGTAGGATAGAGAGGCGCACTAGGTGCTATATTTGGTGCCATATTTGGTGCCATATTTGGTGCCATAGGCGGGTCATACAGAGAATCATTTTCGGCCATTTTTTATAGCTAAAAAATATTTTTTCTATTTTACGATGCCCTTTGCACTTCTGTTGCTTTTCGTACAATCTCCTCTGAAGTGTTAGCTCGCCGCCTAGCCAATAGGGCGTCTTCAATGTCAATGTCAGGGAGATTGTGCTGTCGTTCCAGGCGACTAATTCGTCTCAAAGTTTCCCCCCACTTGTTATAAATTCTATCCAAATAGCTTGTATGCGTGGCAACATCTCTTTCTATCTTTTTTATTTTTGCTACATTTTGATTAATGGTTGTTCTCCAAGCGGTAAATAAGGCATCAGTCTCAGCTTTTGAATAGGAATCAGAAATACTTCGCGCTTTAGTTTTCACAGCCGTGATCGCTAAAGTAATTTCTGATTTTGAATAGGAATCAAGGATGTCTCGCTTTTTATTAATCGCTGTTCTTATAGTAATGTCTTTTGCATTGATTTCCGATCTGAGAGTTTGAGCTAGAGTCTCAACGATAGTGGTCAGCTCCTCTTTCAGCTTTGCTATTTTTGCCAAACTCTCTGCTACTCTCACCCGCAAGTCTTCAATGTTTATTTGATGATGGTGTGCTGACCTTTCCAATGGTTTTAAGCGGTCTCTAATCGGTCCGATCTCTGGGATCTTTTCTTCAACGTTAATGTAGCGCCTGTCAAGGAAAGCAAGCGAGTGTGCAGTGGAGCCACTAGTAGATTCACCAGCAAAGTTTATGGACATTTTTGTTTGTTTTTTTTTAATTACGCTACTGTTCTTTTCTCTTTGTTAATCATCACGAACTGATAAGGTTTATTCCACTTCTCAAAGCATAGGTTAACAAATTCTTCCTGTGATACCTTTCGACCATCGTTCTTTCGATCAAATGGAGGCTTAGTAAAATGGGCAGGAGCAATCACCTCGTTACTTAACCTCTTCAGTCGGTCTTGCGGTATGGTTGGGAACAAGAGGATCAGATTGCAGTTCCCACGAATAGTTTTATTTGGCAACTCGAACCAGTTTTGGGTAATATAGATTACATTGCAGTTGTTGTGTCGACCCCTGGTGAAATAGTTTTCAATTTGCTTCTGGGGCCCTGTCATGCAGTCATCAAAGACAATCAAGTGCTTCCTTCCCTTTTCCAGTTCATCAGGCTGAGGGAGAAGTTTAGTTTTAGGATCAATTTGCGGGTCCCCATATGTGAACACTTTAATGTCGTGCCACTTTTCATTATCTGGTATATGGCTAGCATATTCACTGGCGACAATTTCTGGATCACTGGGCAGCTTGGATTGGTTATTAAAACACTGAATGATATGCTCCTTTTTTAGTTTGTTCTGTAGACCTGCAATCAACATCTTATACTCATCTTGATACAGAGTGGGCGAGTAGATGTGCAGTGTGTCATAGTCAAGAAATCCTGGTCTGAGAAGCATGTTAAAGATTCTGAATGTCTTCCCTGAGCCTGATTCTCCAACAACAATACATCTGAAGTGACTAGGAATTGCCTCGTTATGAGTAAATTTGATTTGGTTCCGAGTCCAATGAGGGTTGAAGTCATTTGAAAAATCCATTTTAAAGTAAAAATTAAATAAAAAAAACAACATGAATTTCGCTGGCGTCGTAAATCAACCTTCCAACACTTACAAGCTGTCGTTCCTAGACTCTAGGTACATCAACACAGACGAAATCACAAGACAAGACGCCTCGCAAAGCGCAAAACTTAGTGACCTATCAAAACGTATACAAGCCCTAGAATCGGAGAATTCTGCATTGAAATCAAGAGTCGCTGCACTAGAATCGGAGACAAATCTCCTGGAAATAAGGACAAATACCCTGGAACCGCAGACAAATGCCCTAGAATCAAAGACAATTGCCTTGGAACGCCGAATGGCAAATCGCCTTGAGTTCATGGCCGCGGACCGTAAGGGCATCGCCGACGCGGCAGTAGAAAGCAACTGTGTAAAAATACATTCGGCCTTTATATTTTCTGCACTTATGGACGCAATATCGGCGCTACAGATAAAGACATATGGTCATGAAAAACAATCCTGGACAACTTTGTTACACGAAATAAAAAATTTGAAACGAGGCAACCGTGGCAGACCGTCTTGCGATTCGAACACAAACCTTCCCAAATTTACTTTAACAACGTTAGTGTCTCTGGCACTGGGTCCATAACCGGTGCGTGTGTGTGTGTGTGTGGTTTTTTTTTTACTTATATATGTCTTTTGCTATTAGTCTTGTACCCCCACACGTCTTGTACCCCCCAGAAAGCACCTTAGTCGTATTTAAAACCGCTGCCTTTTTTAAGATCGGCTCTCATCTTAGCATAAACAGATGGATCAATGCTATCAGCGCTTGGTGCCAATGAATTTGGTGCGAGTGGTTGAACATCATTTATAGTGTCCTTGATCTTCTTCGCAGCTGTGACTACACTTCCCGCCGCCTCGGCAGCATTTTTTATATTTTCTTTGTTCTCACTGATGACTTTGAAAATCTTTGCCCCCTGGGCGATCAAATCAGCAATACCGTTACCCGATCGCTCTTTTCTTGGATAATGACCTGCTGGAAAAAGTCCAGATCCTCTTTTAATGAGCTTTAATTCATTCTCATCGTAGTATTTAGGGACGTCTTTTTCGAAGATTAGTGGCATTTTTTATGTGAAAAAAAAATTATTTTTTATTGAACCTTGAAAGTAAAAGTTCTCTTGCTCTTTTATCGATGTACTTCTTTTCTAGCATTTTATCAAGAATATGAACAAACTCTTTTCTATTCTCATCCTTTAAACCTGTCTTCGCTGCTCCTAGGAGAACGACTAGCCGCTTATAGACTTCAGGCATCCCTGTGCCGGTACTTGCAGCTGATGTATCTGGTGATGTCTCTGGTGATGTCTCTGGTGATGTTTCTGGTGATCTAATGTCTTGCCTTGGTGTGAAAACTCTGTTTGAAATTCGCTGCATTCTATCTGGTGAGAATTGTTCTAGATGCCTCCATACTTGTGGATTTGCCGTTTTGTAATTAGCTACTTGAGTTGGATCTGCTGTCTCAAGTTGAGAGAGTACATCTTCTGCTGTTAATTTTTGAGGGCTTTGTTGTTGCTGAGGCATCTCTTGTTGCTGAGGTATCTCTTGTTGCTGAGGTATCTCTTGTTGCTGAGAGAGTTGTTTTTGCTGTTCCTGGTAATTTATGACTTCTAGCTGATCTGGCAGGTCAAAACATTGTTTAAAGTGCTTATACTTTCTAAAGCTGTTCAGGTCGACCCCATTGACATGTAAAAATTTGAGTATGTCGGGGACTTTAAGGATGTCTATGTCTCTTTGTAAAGCAAAAGTCACCAGATCTTTATAATTGTTTAGCTGTTTCGCAGAAATAGTTTCTTGATTTTTAGTCATGAAGTTGAGCAATACTTGGGTGAAAGCAACTTTCTTTGAGGTGTTTTCTCCTTCCCCGGCCGCGCCTTCTTTGATGACTCCAATACTTTCTTTCGTTATCTCAAGATGATAATCCACAGGATCATTAGAAATATTTTTACGCCAGACACTAACACCAAAGACGAGTTTGCCTTCATATTCTACTGGCCCAAAGAAGTTATCTGTTACTTTCAATTTTTGCTGAGATGAATCGCCAGGTGGAATTTTATTCAGCGTATTCTGAAACTGGCTCTCTTGAATCTCATCAACAGCTTCCTTAACTGTTTCAATGGATTTCTTTGCTTCGGTGTGTCCCGGTTTGTGAAACTCAGTGGCGGCTTGGATAAACTCATTGTAGGACTGCTGCTCTTTGTTAATTAACCCTGTGACTCGTTTTTCAGCTTCTGCAAGCTTCTCCAAGTCAGAGATGTAATGAGAATTTTTTCGCTTCATTTTTTAATTTTAATTTTTAAGTAAAAAAATGAACGATCCTCTGACGCCAGTTTTCTATAAAATCAACAAGCCTATCTTGAGTGATGACAGCACAATCAAAGCGACTCAAGTAAGAGTCCCCAGTCATGAAAATCAGAATGAAACTAATTTGGGCCCCGGTCAAACGCTAACATTCACTTACACCGGGTGTTCATCTCTGGTCAGCGTTCACAGTCTAAGGAGCGGGTTTTACATGACATTCCAATACAAGACTAAAGGTGGTACAAATGCTGCTGGTGCTAATACTGACAAGCATGACGCTGATGTCACGCTAATCAGCAACTTCTGGGCCTACATGTTTAAGGAGTTTAGTGTGTCAAACGGGAGTACAGAGCTGGAGAGAATTTCCAACTTTGGTGTAGTGTATGACACTCATTGTCTCATTGAAAACCCAGATTTTATTCAACTTGGTAGCGGCGCTGGCTTCATCCCTAATGAGGAGAAAGGAGACGTAAATGATTCAGGTTTTGCAAAAAGAAAGGGGAGATATAACTATGCATTGACGGGTGCTGATGATGGCGCAAAGAATCCTCAGTATAGAAATGTAGATATATTTGTACCTTTGAGATTCATGAGCGGGTTCTGCAATACTTTTAATCGCCTGACCAGCAACTTTAGCTACACGTTTAGGCTTACCAGGGACGATCGCAACAGGAGTGTTTGGACAGGAGCTGAGCATACTAGAATGGAAGTTAAGCTAGCAGGAGTTGAGCTGTACTTGGAAATCATTGAACCAAAGACAGCACTGAAAGCTGAATATTTGAAGGCTATTGAAAAAGACTATTGATGTTGCTTACACAGCTTACATGTGCAGGGATGAACGCAATGAAAGAAGGCAACAGATTTGTATTAAGGAGGGTTCTTGCAGCAACCCAAGGTACATTATTGTCAGTTTGAGAGATCCATTAACTATAAGTCGTTATGAACATGGAAATGTGCGAACAATTCAGCATGAAATCAGTGATAATCTTTACCCGGCAATGCCACAGAATGGAGATTTTGCAACAAACAAAATTAGTAAATTTTACTGCGAGCTGGTTGACTTAGCCGTAAAGGAGAACAACGGAATCGCCATTACGGCATGGCAGTACAAGACTCTTTTCCCCATTTTCGGTGCAGACGTGTCGGCCAGGCAAATGCCTACTGACAACAGTCCGGTGAATATTGTGACCAATATCGACAGAAGTGAGGCAACACCCGTTGACCTTTTTATCATCTATGCATTTGAGAGGAAAATTAAGCTGAACATGATTAATAATTCTTCGAGTAAGGTTTAAAATATTTTTTTTTTGTAAAAAAAAAATGGAAGCGATTGCTGAAAGACTAAACAATATCGTGTCGCATTCGAAAGAAAGTATCCCAATTACAATAACTGGTCGACTTACAGATTCAAGTGGAACTTTTATTAAAAAACTTGAGCAACCCATTCGTCTGGACCCAGAGGCAAACTACCATGTTTATCTCAATGACTTTACGGGTTGGTCAAATGTCCCCAACGTGACAGAAAAGAATAACATGTTTTATTACAAATGGAAACAAAGTGGAGGCGAAGTGAAGGAATTTCCGGTTAAATTCCCTGTGAGCACACAGAGCGTGGACACTTATAACTACTTTCTGGAGAACGTTTTTACCAAAAGGGGGCATTTTGGAACTCCTGATGCTAGCAAACCCGAGAATAAACTATTTCCAGTTAAATTGTCCTATGATCTCACTGTAATGAGAGTGGTCATGCAAGTTCATAAAGACGCAGAGGTAGAGTTTAAAGATGGCACCTGGTATCGAGAGTTGGGATTTGAAAAGAAAGTTTACAAGGCGGAAACCGCAGCACCACCCACAACTCCTTCGCCGGGGGCGGTTATGTTGAGCCGCCAGCCAGCACGCGGTTTATTCATGGCAGAAAATATCGCAGACATTGTTAAGAGTTTGAACATTTTGATCCGAAGCAATCTCAGTCTGGACTGGGTCTTCAAGGGAAAGCGAACAAATATTTTGTACAACATTTCTAACTCTGTTGCTGGTGGACAGATGATTGTTGAGAAACCCAATCCAGTAAAAAGAGTTGTGCTCTGTAACAAAGAAATTAATGAAATAGTGCTACAGTTTGAGACAGAAGATGGAGAAGCTGTTGATTTTAACGGTGAAGAGTTTGCAATGACAATTATTATTGAAAGAATGTGAGAAAAAAAATAAAATGAAATAAACTACAGTTGCTTAATAATTTCTGAAAAGTTATAGTAGCTGTCGTAATCTTTAATAGTTACTCCATGCAAATAATGCCAGTGAATCTTAACCGCTTGATTAAGATTCAGGATGGTTGGTTCAATGTTAGGCCAGAATTTTTTCATATATTCTTTGCATTCCTTCTTGCATTGGTACTTAGATTTGTAATTGGGATGAGGCTTAACATAGTAAGATCCTGGAGAGACAGTTGGAAGCATTTTTATTGAAAATTTATATTTTTTTTCGGGGTGAGTACCCTGTGTTGATGCCTAAATGTGTTCAAGTTGCTACAATAAGGCTTAGGTTTAATGTCTCCGGGTGAAAGCGGGAGGTGCATTGAACTCGCCAGGATAAACAAAATTATGGATTATGGATTATGATTTTTTGCATGTTACGAGGTTTTTGTGGCTGTCCCAGTTTTTTCCCCTGTCCCAGAGGACCCATTGGGGAAAAGATACGAATCTATGGGGACATATTAAATTTAGGCTAGTGAATGGGATCTGGCACCTTTTGGTCAAAAGGGGGAGGTACCCTATTTTTGCTGAAGTGCCTGGGGATATTTAATTTAGTGTTTGAGAAGGGTGTTTGAGCATGTTACGAGTTTTTATGACTGTCCCAGGTTTTTTTCCCTGTCCCAGATGACCCATTGGGGAAAAAGGTACGGGTCTGTGGGGACATTAAATTTAGGCTAGTGAACGGGATCTGGTGACTTTTGGTCAAAAGGGGGAGGTACCCTATTTTTGCTGAAGTGCCTGGGGATATTTAATTTAGTTATAGGCGCATATAGAAAAGGGCGATTCTCACTGTCCTGAAAGCCCCGTCTTGCATTCTACTTTGCTAGGAGGATCAATTGCAGTTGAGACTATAATTTCAAGAGACCCCCCCCCTACACTGTAGGATGCGCAGTTAGGGTGCTGCGACTGTCCAGTGGGTCCCTCTGGGTTTCTTAGGTGCTTTAGTTTTTTTGGTCAAATAATAATATAAATAAATAATAAATAATAAATAATGTTTAATAAATTTAAACACTCGACCTTTCGCCCAGATGTGCAGCCCACGGCACAGCAGCCGCCTGACGGGCTGGAGGGGCCGCAACACCCACCCTAAATTTACCCAGCTCAAACTGGTACCCGATCTCAGCTGGGTGGACTGAAGCAATGCGGGATTAAGTGCCGTGCTCAAGGGCACAAATTGTCCCTAGAGCCGGGGCTCGAACCCACGACCTTCGGGTCATAGGGAAGGCGCCCTAGTCACTAGGCTACAACTCCTCTGTGGCCAAGGATTTAACGATATCTACGCTGGTCTCTATTGCTGTTCTCTTTCTCAGCAAATATTCATTTGCCTAAAACCATGCACAAAATTAAGTATAATTTTTTATATAATCAAATACTAATGATAGTTATATTGGCAAGAAAATAGATTGAAATCAAATTGAGAAGTCAAGTTGTTGACTGGCGTCTCTCAAGCTCTGCCTTGTAGCGCAGCAGGCACTGGGCCACAAATGTAATGGGATCAGCTGGCCTGGCGTTTGCCACTTCAGCCATTGAGCTGGCCAGCGCTGGCTCTGAAATGCGCATAGGTTAGCTGTGCTGAAGTGGAGCCAGATGGTCTGTGGAAATTTTAGGCAAGATGAGGTCACTGGGAGTTAGAAAAACAGAAAGTTAGAATGGCGCAGGGGCTGAGCACCCGCGCTTATCAAACTGGGTACAGAGCGATACTTCAATAGTCTATGGCTGCAAAAAATTAAAATAAGAGTGCAACGGTACAAAATTAGCGGCTGAACTAAACTTGACCCCTGACGTTCACCATTACCAGTCGGTAGTTTCTGCGTCGTTCTTTCCGGGTGACGAGGTAGTCCATCAGCCTCCACAGGTAGCGCCCAGTGGAGGAGGCAATGGCAATTATGCCCATTTTATGAATCCTGAGCAAGGAGGCACTGTACACAGGCACATACTCATACTGATTTGCCTAATTTTCATAATGTGCAAGGACATTATGAAAATAATGTCCTCGCACAGGGACTCAGGAACAGTTTAAAGCATGGGGAAATTAGAGAAGATAAGCGACCGAAATTTTGAGACCGGCCCGCCGTCATTGGGTAGCGTGGCTGTGTGTGACCAGAGATTGTAGGAGAGGACAGGCAGCTATGTGCACAAGAGAAGGCTGGCAGAGGGTAATAAAAGTGAAACCTAGTTAAGCGGACTCACTCGCACCGACGCGTTCAGAACCTACAGAGCTCATGTTTCGTCTCTATAACTCTAAGTAGTCAGGTTCCCGGGGTTTCTCTTTCCGCTCACCCTTCAATGATTCCCTGCACAGAAGTCCTTTAGTATTTAATCCGGCGTTCCCGATAGAAGCCTGTGCAGTGCCCCTAGATCGGCTATGTTTTGTCTCTGTGCTAGCTAAAACTCCCGACATAGTATCTGGCGGAGCTCTGGGTTCGTCAGATCTGGAAGGTCAACCGGTGCACAAGGTCAAACAGAGTGGTGGCAGCCTTGGGGCTCATGCTATGACTCCTAGGACCAGTTAAAGGTACTGCAGCTGCAGCAGAACAGTCATAGGACCCTGCCCTCATGCCATGACTATAAAAAAATCCTTCTCATCCTCAGGGCGGGTTCGCATGCAACTGAAGGCAGAGCAGGCTCAAAGGCGGCTCATAGTCATTTCCCCGGAGGTCGTAATCCTATATCTTCCCTTCAGGTTAGGACTGCGCTGGATCCCATATCCGAATTAGTCCGGCCAAAAGTCCGAAATTTGAAGAACCCTTTACAAAATTCCTCTCTGAGCCTGCCTTGGTCATGCGATCTAGTCCTTGTAGTGCCCCTTTTACGGGGCTCTGACTTCGAGTTTGATAGCTAAAGACACTGGTTCTAGGTTGAAATTACTCCTCACATATTCCGGTTTCAAAAGGGCAGTTTGGTGATGAAGTTCACAAAACTTGGTGCCGGCGGTTTCTTTAGCTTTCTTATCTCTGTGTCTGTCTATCGCTGTCGTTTCCAATCGTAGGACCTGGCGCTCGCAACTAACATCGAATATCAAGCAACCTAGGCTCACATCGAGATAAAGCTAGGCAAACCTGACGAAGCCATAACCATGATGATGGGCGATGCCAAAAAATATTTCGATGCGGACTATTAAATCAATCACTGGTTATTATGATTTTGTTTGCTAACCAAATCGATAGATTTTTAAGCCTAACCATAGATCTAAGGATGTTAAATTATCGCTACTTCTACTTCTAATTATACATAATAATTCCTTTAGATAGTTATATTCCAGTGTAAAAAACTATCTAATAGACTGAAAAATTCACCTGTACGCCTCTTGGGGGAGCCATAGCGACAATGTCCGAATCGTTATTGGACTGATCATAAAACGCAGGGAACTCAACTTCGTAGACTGGAGAGTACAACTGACCGAACTCCACCACCTCAGCGGCAGGAAAGTACAGCTGGCCAACCAGCAGGCTGCAGTCCGGCGTGGCCTGCAGTCTCACAAGTACAACTCCTCTTCAGTGCTCAGACAGCGAGTCACTTCGCCCTTCATGTAGTCCACGATCTGGAGCTTGTAGTTGACCAGGTGCTGGTTGTCGTTGAGGAAGGCCACATCGGGTCCCATGTCGAACAGTTTGCCGGTGGACCGGCGGATCTGCAGCTCGCTTGGTGGCGTCCGTTTCTCGATGTCGCTGTAGTCGAGTCGGACCACCGCTCCGAGCCAGATCGGAGTTGCCACGACACCAGCACCGGTTCGAATCACCTCGGACGCTTTGAGATGTTGGCTGAATGCGAGGTTCAGTGCGCACCTGTCAGGAAGAAACTGGATGTCTATCAGATCATTTCGATGCCTGAGGTGCAGGTTTACGAACTTGGTTTCCTTTTCCATTTTAACTGGAGAGTTCTGTTTCTGGAATATTCGAACCACTTAATTCCTCGTTAGCCTCCTGGTTATCTGAAGCCTGAATAGACTTTTCATCCTCCTCGTCGTTGTTTTTCGACATCTTCTCTCGGTCGCTATAAATTAATTTCGAAAAGCGTTCCTTGAATTCTTCGGATAGCCGGTCAGAACCTTCATCGTCACTGTCCAGATGACTATTCGTCTTTGTGAAAAAGAAGGTTGTGCCTTCCATGGTCGGCAAGAAGACCAGCGAAATATAACTGGATTTAGCACTGCGCACAGTGTTGCACTTAACTGAAATCAAGCACTTTCGCTGTTCGTCCAAAAAAGACGACTGAAACGTTAAACTATTCTGTGTAGTACAGCTTAGGGTCTGCGCAAACTGAGTATTCTTTGAGACTCTCTGCAAGCTGTAAAATCGCCTTTCCCTGCCACCTAATATGTCACCTTTTTCGGCGTCGATAATAAATTCAATCCCGTTAAATGATCTTGTTTGTCGAAATTGAGGCTCGTCCTTTGAATTTACTCCAAAAACTTTCTCTGTGAGCTGGTTGCTGGTTATTGAGACTTCAACCAAGAAGGGCGATTTCGCACGGTGGTGAAGCTCAATCATCGGCTGTTCCGAAATCGTAAGCTTTTCCGTTGCTACCTCTTCCTCGTTCAAATGGTTTATGACACTCATGGGTGTCTTTTAAGCCTCCAGTGTCCAAGTGTTCAAGGAAATCATATCTTCCCTCGTGCGTAAGTCCACCATGTGACAATCTGTGAGTCCTGTTGCACATTGGCACGGCTTGAACTGAGTAAACATAGGAAGAAATGCATCTTCTTCGTTTCTCTGACTAAACTTGTCTGTGAAGTGTTTCAAATTGTACACTTTAGTCATTATGTACATCCTTTCTTCTGAATCTCCTCCAGACTCATCAGGGAAGTGGCAGATAGTAAAGAAGTCCGTACCTCTTGGCTGACCGCATAGAAAGCTTTCAGCCGTTCCGAGGGCGACTCCTTCTAATAGTTCGCCCGTCTCTACAGACCACACCAGTAGCAATACCTTCGCTCCGGAAGTCACCAATAGACGTTCATCTTCGGTAAATCTAGCCTGCGTTCCGTCACCAAAGTTCGAGACAGCTCTCTTGAACTTGTCCTGCTTAGGTGGAACGGTCAAAGCTGTCGCCCGATTCTCGTCGCAATCGTACAGCAGACCACGAATTGTAGACCTCTGGCTGTCACCAAATCTCTTGTATCTCACTTTGAGAAGGAATGACATTCGACGGCGACTTGGGCTAATAAAGTTTTGACTATAGTTAATCGCAAGGCTGTCCTCTAAGTCTACAATGCAGATTGGCTTCAATCGGCCAGTGGTAGAGAAAGTCACAAAGAAAGTATTAGATTCGGTTTCACCATTTACGTCTCCAGATTTCTGTGCTGTTAAAATTGAAACAATGTTTCCGTCATGATTAATAAGACAAGAGCTGGTGAACATGGATTCTGCATTATGTAGAAAATCTATCGCTTTGGATTTTCTGTCAGGCTCACTCAGGTCAGGCCTTTCGCCGGCAGTTTTTTCGTCGCTGTCATTCTTTTGTTCCAGCTCTTCTTTGCTATCGGCTTTCTTAAGCGGCGACGAGAGCAAAATGGACTCCAGCTCAACTCTGTCTACTGCCTTGAAAATCTCTACCAAGGAACCTCTCACGCTCTCCTTAGTTTCCAAGTTAATGAACACCAGGAGTGTTGACTTGCTGGTGTCTTGTTCGATTCCGAAGCACAGCAAGTTGTTCTTGGTGTCGAGATTCTGAGTACCAATTCTCGAAGCTCCGCTTGTTTGATCGTCAAAGAGTTCAACGAACTTCTTCTCCTCCAGTGAGAGCAGTCTGAAAGTACTCGTTCCTGTCGAGTCACTCTTATTCTTGCAACAGACCACATAGTCCTTGGTCACGTACTCTACATCATCAGAGGTCACACCCCAAGACGGGTCCAGCGACATCAGCTTCGTCACTCTTCCGTTGATAAAGTCGACTCGAACAAGATCCTGTGACTTCTGGCCGTCCTCCTCGCTAGACATCATCTTCTTTCGCGATTCCCTCCCGATCAAGTCTCTCCATCAGACTGTCTGGCATGTGTCCCGCATTCAAGGAGTTCATGATGTCCTGAAGCTCTTGCGGGACGTCCTGTTTGCAAGCTTCATATTCTTCTATCTCCTGCTGTATCTTCTTCTTACCATATTCTATCATAGTCTCTTTTATTTCCTCCTCACTGAAGCCTATATTGCTTCGAGCGAATCGACAGAACGTGCACTACACAGTCGTCAGGGATGTACGTATTTGACAAGTACTTCATGCTGAGGAACAAGTTGTAGTCCGAGCTGAATCTCTTGATCTCATTTCCCTCAATATCGTACCAGGTGACTTCATTGTTGACGAGTGAGAAAGACACTAGCTGACCATTGGGCATGACCATTCCCATTCCGAGACCGAGGTCGAAGCTAGAGTACAGAACTCCAGAGCCCGAGTCGAAGCACTGTACCTTCGGAATGAGGCAGCAGTTGCTGAGCGCTTGTCTCGACTGGCGACACTGGTTGAGAAGCAACTTTATTCGGGGACAGTCCTTCTCGTACATGATGAGCCGACCGACAAGATCGACGCTCAGGTTCGTGGGGTCGTACACGAGGCTCTGTGCAGACAGTCGGATCGCGTTTTACACAAGCTCGGCCTCCGTGATGCACTCGACTTTTGTGGGAGATCGAGGTCTCTCAGCAACAGGTAGCGGGACGTGCCCTTCAGCTTGTTGAACAAGAAGTCGTAGTCGAACACCACATAGTCATAGAACTCGTTCAGCCGGTCCGATTTGATGAGGTGCCACGGTAGCTCGTTCAGTTTGCGAAGGTTGTACTGAGCCGTGCCGTCCTCGTCCTTGCGAAGCACGAATGGCTGCTCCGGTACAGCTCTGTCCTCCATTGAGAACTCTGCCAGATTCTGGAGTAAAACAGAACTACGTAACTACGTAACAGAAACAGACCTGATATACGTAAAATACGAGTGTAGATTTCATTCGCCACTTACGAGCTTCTTGCGCAGGTAGGCTGGGTACACAAACTTCTTTCTCCTGCCGCTCCACAGTCCTAAGAAGTAGTCGGCCATGATGGAATGAATGTCTCGTCTGGCGTTATCGTCAGACAGAAAGTACTCGTGAGCCACCTCAATGAACTGTCGGTGGTACCAGAACACAACCCGGATGTTATCTGCCTCTCTCTCTACCAGATAGGAGCCAATATCGTGGCGAAGTCGAGCCCAGCAGATTGGTGGGATGCGGATGAATGGCGGCAGATGATGCTGGAACACGTCAACAAGCACGGCGTCGTCCAGACTAAGCAGGTCCTCCAGCTCCGACTCTGACAGTCCGTTTCTTGAGGCGGTGATGAAGGCAAGCGCATAGGAGGTCTGTAAGTGAATGGGCGACATCATTAGAACAAAGATACTTTGGCATAGAAAAAACTTAACTACGCATAGCTTACAAACAGCCTGCCGTGCTTCAGCTCGAGGTTCTTAAACAGCTGGAAGATTGCCTGCCGTACCGTGTAGCGCAGAGACGACTCGTCTACTTGCTGATATGATCGCCATCGAATAACCTCATGGTACAGAAGGTGGACATAGATTGGAAGAGAGCACTTGGAGAATGCCTGCTCAACCAGAGTCCACTGTTGGCTGTTCAACGTTCGACCTTGCTCGCTGAGCAGAGCTGATAGAATGCTGGTGCACAGACTCGTCTCCAATGGCGTCACCTCGACGTAGTTATCTGGGTTGGGCAGTTTGCCTTTGAATGTCTTCAACAGGTCGAACATGTTTGGCAGAGTGGACACTATCATCTTGACGTTGGCTGGCAGAGGTGTCCGTACCCAGGTCAGATGGTAGGCGCCATCGGAGCTGTCCAGCTGATCAACGCTGTCTAAGAACACCAAGATCCTCCTAACCTGGCCCATGCGATCAAGCATGGAGTAGAAAGTGTTCAAAATCTCTTTGAAGTCATCGAGCGACTCACACCTTTCCTTGTCTTCTTCGCTTCCGAACACAGCCAACTGACGGCACAAGTACTTCAGGGTCTGACGAATGCTCGACGTGCCGGGACTCGTGCCGAGGAAGCGGAGCAGGACGATCGCCTCAGCGGAATCGGACTTTGGTAGCCAGCTCCTTACTAGACTGGCAGCCTTGCCCAGTAGAGACGTCTTGCCACTCCCAGAGTCTCCGTGCACCACCAGAGGCTCTGTTGTGTTGCTCGCTTGCACGTAAGCCTTCACTTTGTCGATGATCGCTTGCCGACCCTGGAACTTCTTCACGTAGTTGACGCACGCAGTCGAGTGCTGCAACACCTCCGAGTACAGGTCGTCGGCCCGAAGTCGCATGCTCTCTCGCACAGAGTCCGACACGAGACGCTTCACACTGTCGCAATAGTCGCTGCCGAACTTCTCCAGATAGTCCCCATGACTTTTCATGCCCACACCCTCAGCGTCGTTGGTCCACTTTAGCGAGTACTTAAACGCATTGGACTCGGCCATTCGAGTGAGCACGTGTCTGTTCAACTCTTTTACCATTGTGTTCACAGCTTCGTCAATCATCTTTACAGTCTCGCCCTCTTCGTTCACAGAATCTTTCAGATCAATGAACTTGAATATTTTGCCGCGAGAAAAGTCGCTTTGTGACTCGAGGTCAGAAAACTCTCGCACAAACGCAAGAGCCTGAGTTAACTTCTGTGGAGGCTTGGACAGGATTCCACTGATGACCTCCATCTCTGTGACAGAGGCTGTGAACTTCTTCATAGTGGCGTGTGAGATAAGGCTGTTTTGAAGACACAGCTCCGCGCCTCTCTTCATGAGCTCTATGATGGAGTCGTGGACGGCTTCCCAACGCTGTCGAGCTGCCTTCAGAAGCTCTTTGTCAGCCTGAAAGCGGAGTAGCATTAGTTTTAAGAAGCCGTGGCTTTACGTTTCGGCGCAAAACAAATAAGAAAATGAATAGCAGGCGAAGGAACACCTACCGCCTCGGTTAGAGTAGCAATCGGCCTTAGAACGTAGACAGGCGGCTGGTTGTTCTCGTCAAGCGTGTACCACTCCTGCAGACAGGACACGTCGCGAACGTCTTTAGTCAACGCGGCGACGATGTTGTTGAATACGTCGACCTCGACGAGCGCTGCAGGCGGTTAGTTGCCGTATCGCTGGCCGAGCAGACAGATAAAGTATGGGCCTGCCGACATGAAGAGCGAGTTGTCAATCTCTTGGTAACACATGTAGGGACCTTGGTGGTCGAGCTGCACCTCGTCGCCGACTCCCCATCGCATGTCGATAGTCTGGAACTCCAGACCGAAGGAGTCGCGACAAAACTTTTTGAGCTTCGGATTGACGTGCTGCATGAGGTAGTTGCGCTCGGCTGCCATGTCGGAGAATGTCGATGACAGGAAGATGCGCACGACGCGACTGTTTACAGGTGGTAGGTCGTTCAGATGGCCTTTTATCACATTAATGTAGACAGAAGGTGGGTCGAACTCGGTAAGCGCTGCAATCAGTTCTGAGTGCTTAGTTATCCTTTTGTGCAGTGCTGGACGCTTGGCTGACCGCGAAGACCGCGAACGGTTGCTGTGTGCTGAGCCGAGCCTCTCGCCCTCTCGGGCTTCTGAGGGCTCGTGAGAAGTCTGTAACAGTTCAACGGATTATGATTGGACAGCTTTGTACAATCCATGTAAAATTTGCACAGAAATATGCCAAATGCTAGGAAGAATGATATATTCTGGAAGTTTAAAAGTGCGAACGCTAAAACGTATTACTATTTATTGTTGATATTCTCTTTGCTAAAGGCTGTACACAGACGGAATAACGGATCAACCTGAAGGCGTGATGTGAAACGTCAGTCCTTACGTTTGATTTCTTTGACTGATGAATTAAAAAACTATTGCGAAAATTTTCGATTACTTATAATTGTATCGCCGAATAAGTAACCCGACCGCCAGACAAGAGAGTGGAGTACTTCTACTTGTATTTTAGAGCAACTTAAACTATCGGCTGTTTGTCCCTGCTTGCATGAATATCTATTGAGTCCGCTTTGGTGTCAATGAAAATTACTTGTATATTGCAATCCATATTCCCTCCTGCAGTATAACAATTTTGTTGTAATATCCTTACAGTCGCTCTAGCTCTACGATAAAACAATAAAAGGATTTTCAATGGATAGAACTCTCCCATGGAAAAGTTTTGCATCTGCCTATATAAGTTTTTTGTCAAGCTTTAGGGTTTTGTCTGCTGCAACATCAACATGTACAAACGTACAGGTGGCCAAAGCTGGGACTTGGATGATAACGCGAATTTTTTCGGATTCTGCAAATTCGAATACGTTTATACTATAAATATAGTTGAGCAATTTCATCGGGTTGCACAAATAGTTTTGCAATCAGACAAGAACTGCTCAAAAATTGCAATTAAAAACTGGAATGCAATAAGCAGCGAGCAGCTGCCGAATTCAAGTACAATGGCCCAGTGTACAATCTACTTACTTAGTGCTCTGTCCTCGCTACTTGAATGAGACAGAAATACCAATTCAGTGAAGCCTTGCATGCAGTTTCTTAACTTTGATGCGCCTCGAACCCACCCGCGTCTGCTCTACTCTATTGTGCAACATGCACGCTTGCATGCGCACTGCTATGATAAAAATTTGCCTTCGCTAAAATGGTGCAAGGACGCTATGAAAGTTAGGCAAGCCAGCATCGAACTTAAGGAGACTTCTTACTCGTAGGAAAGAAGTGGCAAGGCGCTCTCTTACAGCAAAGTAAGATATCATCATGTTGACACCCGCGAACAAACGGTCTGCATCATCTATTGGCTTGATGCCAACGGATGGAGCTTTTCCTGTGGAGAAAAAAGCCACATCAACTGTAGGCCTGCGCGATCAAGCGTCAAAAAGCAATCCGTCGGATTTAGTGTCTAAGACAAGCTTATCAAGTTCCAAGATTTCAAAAGCGAATGAAGAGTCACTGAAACCCAGTTCAAGCAAAGGCAGCTTAAAGGTTCCGGACAGCGACGTGCCTTCCAGACGTAGCCAAGGAAGCCATAGTCGACCTGCTTCGTGCGTTTCGCATAGCACGGGAATTCACACAACAATCTCGAAAAGTCGAGAAGTTGGTCCGAGTCAAGCCGAATGCGCAGCCCCTGATGGAGAGAAACATCCAAGCCTAACTACGTCGGAGACCCAGGGAAGCCCCTGCACATTGTCGCATCGCGACGAGTTAGAAGCTACAGGAGGAGCGGAGAAAAGCGGAAATGATTCGAATGAAATTTCGCCGGTTAGTGCGCAAGTTAAATTAATGGAGACGTCTAGTGCCACCGCAACTGAGCGGAGTGACACGTCTGTGATGGATGACGACATATTTGCACCAATTGATGAGCGCGTGCAAACCATCGACTTCTCAAAGATACTGACGCAAGGCATTCAAATAACTAAGAATGAACAGAAGAAGAAAGCAAATGTGCTTGGTTCACTAAAGAAGCAAGTCAAGAACTTTTTTCATGAGGACAGAGTTGGACAACTAACTGACGAGCAGGGCAACGTTGAATTACCGATGGATCCGTGCTTGCAGGCCAGAGATGATCACGACTCCGGGTTACTGCCCAGTCAGCGGCTGTTCCGCCTTGCCCGACACGAACAGCTCCAGCTGCAGGATCGGAACCTGCAGCACAAGCAGCGGTCAAAGCTTCCTCCAGCTGCTCGAGATAATGTCGATGATTATGAGTTTGTCTGGTTGGTCAAGCGCAAGACTCAAAGCGCTGCACCAAGCCGGATCGGTCTAGGAGACGGATTTGATCAGCCTGACGGAATTACTGTCGGTGATGACGACAAGGACAATCTTGATGACGACGAGGCCGCATTGGCACAGAAGACTACCGGAAACACGCACAGTTCAAAGGTTGGCTCGGAGACCGAAGAGTTCAACCAGCGAATCAAACAGTTTCTCAATCCAACGCATCAGGGCTCGACGGGAAAGCGCAGCGAAGACCAGAAAGAATCGGAACTAGAGAAGGCACGCAAAGCCCAGCTACTCAACTTATGTGGCCTAGTTGCAGCCCCTACGTCTGATGCTCTTAGCCCGGAAGAGCAAGAGGCACGAGATAAGTTCTGGAAAGAGCTTCGTCCAGATTTCGTCGATGGTAATGATGAAAAATATCCATGTGACTGCTGTGAGCGAAAGGAACTTTCAGATGCCAGTTTGGCCTTCCATAGTGCAGCCAAGTACTATGACCTTTTGTTTGCCCATAGAAAGAATGACAGCTTCACGGTCCGTTTCGACATGGTGCACTGTCTGCCCAGGTTCCTGCTGCACTACAAGTTCCACAAGCAGCTGTATGATTGTCTGGACGCCTCGGAGCGAAGGGATCTGGTGAAGGCGGCAATGGACATCACCATGAGCTACAATGTTGGCAACTGCACACTGCAGATACCGCATGGAAAGTACCGAACCAACGCCTATCCGGCATTCTTTGCCTACATCATCGTGCCGGATCACGCCAGATACCTGGAGATTTTCGAGGTGTGCAATCCGCCGGCAAAGCCGGGGATGCCCCGAAAGAAGAACAGCTGCGTGATCCCCAACTGGCCAGACAAGAGCTTCCTGACCGAGTTCTGGACCTACTCAAATGAGAGCACGAATCCCAGCGACAAGGATCCGCGTCTCACGATGAGGTTGTACGAGAAAAATGTGCAGCGGAAGGTGGAGCTGGTCAAGATGCCGGAGCTGCAGGTGACCCGACAGAAGCTGCCATCGGAACTGGCCAAGTTAAAAACGGTCAAGCAGCTGTCAGGAGACTTTGACCGGTTTGAGGATTTCGTGCTGATCCCGCACCAGGAGCAGGCGATGCTGGGCTTCGGCTCCGTCCATCACCCGAAACACGCCAAGGAAACGAGGTCGCCGCAGCCGGACATCGAGTTCCTGCACCGCCTGCTGCAGGCGATGAACAGCTACGTCAGGCGCCACATCAACACCAGGCAGAGGCGGCTGGATGGCCGAGAAGACCTCAGCTGCACGGTGAACCTCAGCCTGCACCACAGCTACACCTTCAAGGGCCACCAGCGCGTCTACGGCTTCATCGGCTTCCCGCCAGCCTCCACCTACTGGGCGGCTCTGGTGCGCGAACAGCGCCGGAATGCTGCCGTGGCTGAGACGGCCGTCACGCAGGAGGACATCCGGCTGATGAGAGCAGCCAATGCCAGAGCTAAATCTAACGCGGCCAAGAGCAGGGACCAGGAAGATCGGGAGGACGGCGAAGCCACAGAGGCGAGTGCAGACAGGACAGAAGTGAATCCGCAGGATGAAACAGAAATTTTAGAGAAGCTCAAGTCCTGCAACTTTCTATGAAGTGGCATGAACAGTTTTCTAAAAACATTTATATGATAAGTATATTCACGTGATTTTTAGATATATTCCCGCTGAAATGAAAAAAAATTTTCTGACTATTTTTACCTCTAAAGCATCGAAAAACTCTTTCAAAAACTCTGGCTCTGGCGTACTCAAACTCCATGAGGAATTAATTTCCCATTCAAATTTATAATACCTATTCATATCTAGCTCTGAAATTCAGATGTTGAGTAAAAATGATTCTGTATTTTTTGTAAGGATAAAAGTGTAATTTTTTTTTATTCTACCCTTATTTTCGCTCCAGTTTAAAAGTATATTCTATTGTCCGCTGGCCTCAGTCCAGATTGAATCTGTAATTCGTTTTTTTTGCCTAAATCGGTTATGCGTATCGAATAAAGGAAAGCGGAGAGCTTTCCTAAAGTAAATAAAGTAAATAAAATGCTCGCTATGCAAAATTCTGCTGTTTTGGTGCTTTATTTCCTAAGTTACTGCTTTCAACAGCGGTAAAAGTTTCCTACTCGTGGTCATTATTCGAAACAATAGGGATTGTAAAATTTCACAGTCGATTTGCCTCGCAGACTTCTCAGCGACGACCGAATCTGAAATTAAGGCCAGCGACAGAAATGTTCGAGCTATATTCGTTCGAGTCTTGGCATCAAATCGTTGAGCACTAGAGGATGCGCATGCGCGGGACTCAGTGCGCTCACCTCATTTGGCCGGACCAGCGCAGGCTGTTCAGCAGGCTGGACATCAGTTTGGCCCGCTGCTCCTCCTGACTTTCGGCGTCTCGGCGTTCCGGTGTTTGAAACCGTGGGTGCGTCGGCGAAGCGTCCACCCGTTCTTCCACCTGGTTCTCATTCACAGCATCGGCGATCGGCCTCGAGGCAACCAGATGTTGAGTCAGCAGGGCGGCAACCAGCAGCACCACCAGCTTACTTGTCGACATTTTATTTTTAAAGAATATTGGCTCAGCAGTTTGTCAGCTAGCAGAAATACTCACGAGCGAGAAGGAGCCGAATAGATCGCAACAGAGCTCGGTAAAATAGTCTCGCTCAAACTTCGTCAACCTCAAACCTCTCTCCTCCAACATGATTGCGGTCGGAAAAAGTTAACAGTAATGGACATTGCGGACACAGTCATCACTGTTTTATTTTTAGGCGGCAAATAATTTTTGCGAGGGAAGTAGAAAAACCATGGAATGAAATGACAGCAGGCAATAGCTCGTAAATGCTGCTTTGGCTAAATGAAGAAACTCTGATGCATCTACGAGTAAATGGAAGTCCATTAACCACCCTGTCCTACTGGGTGCCTGAGGGCGGGCCAATCTCACTTCCAATAAACAGTTCCAGTTTTTGATCGAGCAAGTCCCCTCTTCTTGTTTCTAAATTGTCAATCCCTCATGTAACAAAGGTAAATAAATGAAAAAAAGACACAAATCATTGTCCTCCGTAACCACCTCCCGTTTAGATTGTAAGCAGTTTTTTTGTCTGTTCTGCTGTCCAGCAAGTTGTTAGGAAGGATTTATTTTTGGCTCATGCGGGTGACTGCTCTGGGCTTGGTCCTGCGGCTAGTAAGCAATAGTTTGGTGCTCGGCTCACAGTGCTGACGGAGGCTGGAGCACTGCATCAGTGTGTATGATCATGAGACCTCAGTGCTGACGGAGGCTGGAGCATTGCATCAGTGTATGATCATGAGACCTCAGTGCTGACGGAGGCTAGAGCATTACATCAGTGTATGATCATGAGACCTCAGTGCTGACGGAGGCTAGAGCATTACATCAGTGTATGATCATGAGACCTCAGTGCTGACGGAGGCTAGAGCATTACATCAGTGTATGATCATGAGACCTCAGTGCTGACGGAGGCTAGAGCATTACATCAGTGTATGATCATGAGACCTCAGTGCTGACGGAGGCTAGAGCATTACATCAGTGTATGATCATGAGACCTCAGTGCTGACGGAGGCTAGAGCATTACATCAGTGTATGATCATGAGACCTCAGTGCTGACGGAGGCTAGAGCATTACATCAGTGTATGATCATGAGACCTCAGTGCTGACGGAGGCTAGAGCATTACATCATTGTATGATCATGAGACCTCAGTGTGCACTGGTCTGATATTCAGAGCAGATTTACACAGGTGTGTCTGAGCCTGTGAATGCGTACTAATATGGCCAATAGCAGTGACTCGACCAGCATTCTAGCATCATCAGTTAAGCTTAGAAGTGAAGACTTGGCTTCAGTCTCTCCAGATGGCCTCTGGATAAAGACGGTAAAGAGTAAATGCAAATATATGTACGCTCGTAGCACTCCGTTGATAGACCTCGAAGCTATAAGTAGCTTGTGAGGTTTGCTTACGTAATATATTTTGTACCACCCCGTTTTGGCCAATGGCTATAAATAGACATTGTGGGCACTGCTCGCGGGCAGGTTTTTCTGCACTCTGGCTCTTAGTAGCCTCAGATAATTTACATCTGTCTTAGACGGAATGTCACATAGCTCTTTTGCCTTCAGTCAAGACTGTGCAAATAGCTAATGCAGAGTGATCCATCTAATATGTAAAAATTTAGATACTCGTATACCTAAAATCGGGGTATTTCAACAGTTTTTTCAAGAATTTATCAAGCTAAGTTAGCAGCTGCAGGATTGCACACCCAGAATTGTGCAATGTGACCTACGAGCTATTTAAAGGTCGGCCCCCATGGTGGACAGTAGAAAAAGAGACTTAATTAAACATTCGTTCGAGGGTACCGCCTGCTACAGGTTGAGAGCAGCGGTCTAGCAAGGCAGAACAATGCTCTAAGGACAGGCTTTGCAAGCGTTTACCCAGGTTTGTGGCAAATTAAGGCGTCTTTCGCCTCGTGCATAAAGCTGAGCTTTTGCCCACCCAACAGCAGCCTATCTCAAGTTTTCTCAGAACTAGTTAAAGTAGCCTCGGCTTGGACTTCGCATCGTTATCTATCAGCATACCTTTACTGGAATGCGCTGCGCCCTGCTTCTTCACGTGATCGTAGGTGAGAACCCACTCTAATTAGTCGATTAGTTGTACAAGCTGATGAAATCTACCCGGCATCAATTTTTAGTTTCCATACTCTCCGTCGAGTCCCTGCAGTGCTACTCTTGCACAGCCTGCGACGAGACCTTCTTCAACAGCCAGAGCTCTGTGAGAACCGGCTGCAATTTCTGCGCGGTGAGTTAAAAACAAATTCGAATAGATTTCAATAGTTTTTTACCGATTCGAAGAAATACCCGACCCCAACCATTGCAGAAGTACAAGTACAGCGGTGACAGCACGGCGAACCGGCTCTGCGCCAGCTCGTGCACCCCTGGCACCGACTACCTGGACAACCAGGTGCACTGCTGCAGCACCGACAGGTGCAACTCGGCCACCCAGCTGCATGGGTTCTCCTGGCTGCTTCTGCTGCTGCCGCCTGCCGTCGCTCTGGCCCGAATCTGAGCCCGCATTTATCTGATCTGGGCTGAATGCAAGCTAAATTTTACTGTGGTCAATACATTTTGCTACGTCAATGATCATTTGCTGACTGTTAACTTTCATGACTGCAGTGAGTTCAACAATGGAAGCATAACGATAATCCTGGCTGCACTGACAGAATTAAAAAATTGTACATAACTGGTCTAGGACGTCTTATGAGCAAGCATCTAATATCTTCTATGCCAAGCCCACTAGCCTAAGGGCACCACAACAGCCTGACTAACTCTAAAATGCTACCGTCGAGTGAAAAATTGCCAGAAAGGCGTCGCAAAACATGCCAACTTTCAGCTCACAATGTAACGCCACCTCCGCTTGATAAGCCGAAACCTGGCCCACACTCCTTTGTCGCTGACCTGAAGAACTTAACTTGACACGCATGCGCGCAGCAGCTGCTCAGTGACAGCTCTGTCACACGAAATCCTCGCTGACAGGCCGTGGGCGGTGCGGCAGGGATGGCGTCAGCTGGCAGCGGCGAAGCCACACCATAAATCCCAGCCCCCAGCAGCAGCCTCACCCCAGTCACCAACGCAACCAGCCAGCCAGCCGCTACTCCAGCCGCATCAACAGCACGCCAGCCATGTACAAGCTGATCTGCCTGTTCGCTCTCGTGGCCTTCGCCTCCGCCTCCTACACTCTTGAGCAGAGGAATGAGGTCGTCAACGACATCATTCACGAGATGGTTCCCGTGCTCAGCATCGACACCAACTGCCTGCTGCAGAACGGCATCGGCTCCGTGACCTGCCTGGTCACCAACCTGATCACCTGCTTCTTCGCCAACGGCACCAACGTGAGCAAACTGGCCACCTGCCTGGCCAGCAAGTGCGGCGGCAGCGCCATCCAGATCATCAGCTGCATCAAGATCTGAGTGCTTTGCCTGCACTCTAGAGCTTTCAAATAAACTTGGATGTGAGATAATTCGCTAAATTTTAAGAAAAAAGTAAAGTAAATTCTTCCATTTTTTATTAGCTTAATCTCATAACCAGATTTTTTCAACTGTGCAGCAGATATTTTTTGTTTTGCTGCCAAGTAGGCAGCTTCTCTAAAAGCAATTAAGTCCCACAAGCATTTAGTCTGCCTTGCATAGAAACACCGAAAGCTAACTACATGGAGCAAGGCTTTCTGAGCTCTTTAGTCCGCATGTATTTAGTCAACTATATTAGCTGTCTCATGCATTGCAAACAGATTAGTGAGTCGTTGATAGGAACGCTACAAGGGAAAAAAATAATTGAAATTGGAATATGGGCATCTTCATCAATAAGCTACGGTAATAGCAGAGCTGCAACAACTGCTATAACTCAGTAGATAGTAGATCTGGGGCTGTGAGTACAAAAATGCAGCAAGAACTGGTCGTGTCCGACGAATTCGGTCGTCACCATTGAGTAGGAGGGTGGTGCAGAAATGGATCCGAAGTAGTTAATCAATGAAAGCAAGCATTAGCAGATGGAAAATTTATTTTGCTCGTGTGGATAAAAAAATCTATAAACTCTGTTGGTGATACGAACAATTCTATGCCAACACCTATTTAGGCTGATGTCTCAGGATTGCAAAAAAAGCAGTAAGGTTTGACAATTAATCAAGCGAGAGCATCGTATTAGATCTTAAGTAGAAACCGAAGTAAAGGGGCGAGTGGCTTTAGCGGTCTAGCGCGTCTGCCTTGTGTGCCACTGGTCCAGGTTCGATCCCGCGTTGTAGGTTGGATATGTTCTTTAATTTGGGGCCTTGCGCACGAATTGGTTGGGCTATGGGCCAGTTGCGCAATTTACGCCCATGAGGGCATAGAGAGTGTACATGCCTGGAATTACCGGTTTGTACACCCTATGTGAGTGCGTGACTGGGTGCCGGCCTGTGTGTGTCTACGCCTCCATACCGTATTTAGTGTGACTTCAGGAGTCAGCGCAATGGACAGTCATGCCCAGTCGCTGGTTGTGGGACGATGTCGTTTTAAGCGATTTAGCTTTTGAAACACCGAAGTAAGTAAACGCGGATTTCGAAGTCAACCTGTTTAAGTAATGTGCAGCAACTTTTTGAATGCCTTGCGGAACTCATTGTTAAATATGGTGTAGATGAGCGGGTTCAGCGTGCTGTTCACGTAGCCCAGCCACACTATGAACACGGATATTCGCCTGTCGTAGCTGCACAACGAGCTCTGGAACAGTTCTTCGTCAATGTTCTTCAGGCAGGCCGCCCAGATCAGGTTAGAAATGAAGAACGGCAGCCAGCATAGAAGGAAGACGCCTGGAAATGAGGGGCGGTCAGTCCATCATTTCCTTTGAAAAGGACTAGCCTGAGACTGATCAGTCTGGGTAGGGTAGCCCACTGAGGGACTGAGGAGAGGGTAGCGGTCTCTACGGAGAGACTGAGGAGAGGGTAGCAGTCTCTACTGAGTGACTGAGGAGAGGGTAGCAGTCTCTACTGAGTGACTGAGGAGAGGGTAGCTTCACAGTAAGCGGGTGAGGCCAAGGTGGGAGCGTAACTAAAATTGAGCGTAACTTAAATTTTTATGGAAAATTTTGAAATAAATATAAGGTTTTTTCCTTGAAGAAGCTATTTTTCAATGCCTTTAAACAAGTACTTTTATAGTTTAAAAATAGAGCTTACGTGGACACTAACAAACAAAACAACAATTCTCTAATTTTAAACAAAATTAGAGAATTATGCAAAACTGCGAACGTAACAAAGCAAAAATAGTTGCTTAGCAGAAATTAGCCGTCAATCTTTTATACTCGTATTATTTTGATAGTTTTTCACGCCCTTCTCTGTACCCCGATTCCAATAGCTATCTACCCGGAAGCAAAAAGCAGTCTCTGGGGTTTTCAATCCCTCCTAAAAACACAAATTTAATTTGGGAGCTCCGCTCTCTGCTATGCAGCGAGATTTACTGAAATCAAACGAATAAAATTGGCGATGAATCTCAAGGCGTAGCTGAAAAAAGCATAATAAAATTATAAAGTTAAGAATGAGCCAAGAAAACTAAGCAGAAACTTCGGAGTGAATATGAAATGGAAATTTTCTGAGCTGCTCGAGGCAACTTTTTTTAGTCTGAAAAACATGACGGGCTCAAATGGCTTGTTTTTAAAAGTGTTCAAAAAATAACGCAATTTGCAAAACAAAGACCTCAAGAAGTTAACCCTTTAATTCTTTAGTTTAGCTTCTCAAAGAGCGTTAACTTCTAAGAGTATTTGTCCTTGGTGCGTCAAGTTAATGAGGAAATAACGATGGAATTCGATCGCCATTGTGACCAGTTCCGCCTTTAACGATGTTCCCTAATTGTCACGTCCCAAAAAGACTTTTCTAGTTTTAAATTAATCGCTGCAGACATTCATTAGTTAGTAAGACAAGAAAAAATTAATTCCAAACTAAAAAAAAAAGCTTTCAAAAAGCGAAAGAAACTGGGTTAAACTTGAGCTAAACCAAATTGAAGTGAAAACGGTGATTTAGTGTCAGCTACTCACCGCAGACTTCAACGGATTCCACAGAATGAGAGTTGGGATTCGGTGTTGGGTTTGTGTATTGCTGTTATTTATATTGCTCAGAGTGAATCTGATAATAAGCTATTGCTATAGGATAAATGGGGACCATTTAGGCATGCATTATTATGGGGATTCAGAGGTGAGGAGTCAGGGGTGAGGTGTCAGAGGTAAAGAGTCAGGGGTGAGGAGTCAGGGGTGAGGTGTCAGGGGTGAGGTGTCAGAGGTGAAGAGTCAGGGGTGAAGAGTCAGGGGTAAAGAGTCAGGGGTGAGGTGTCAGAGGTGAAGAGTCCGGGGTGAGGAGTCCGGGGTGAGGAGTCAGGGGTGAGGAGTCCGGGGTGAGGAGTCAGGGGTGAGGAGTCAGGGGTGAGGAGTCCGGGGTGAGGAGTCAGGGGTGAGGAGTCAGGGGTGAGGACTCAGGGGTGAGGAGTCAGGGGTGAGGAGTCCGGCGTGAGGAGTCAGGGGTGAGGAGTCAGGGGTGAGAAGTTAGGGGTGAGGAGTCAGGGGTGAGGAGTCAGGGGTGAGGAGTCAGTGGTGAGGAGTCAGGGGTGCAGAGCAACGCAGGTTAGTAATGCGCAATGCACCGGTGTCAGAGGAAACTTTCTACGAGCACTAGGAAGCCAAGCGCCGCACAATTTTCACAGCTCACCCACCCAGCACAATCGCCAGAGTTTTTGTTGCTTTCTTTTCCAATCGCGCCGCCGATCTCTCGGCCTTGGTGCCCGCTTGCTTCCGCTTTTTCTTCTTGATTTTCATGCGAAAGAATTTCTTGTGCTGCTGCTGCTGCTTCGTCGCCGTCTGCTGCCGCCCGGCCGCGGGGCCCTCCGTCAGCCGGGTCTCGCAGGCGTCGCTGTGCGCCGCGCTGTTGTCCGAGGTGGACGGCCCGGCGAAGTTCGCGCTCTCATTCAACGGCGCCGAATTATTCGTCGACAAAGTGAAGTCGTCCTCGGCCTCCAGGTCGACAACGCCGGACGGGCTTCGGCGGGGCAGCTCGGCGAGGCCGCGGGCGACGCTGACGCTGAGGTTGTTCGGCCGTTTGGGATTCGTCTGCACCAGCAGCAGCGCCTTCTTGACTGGCGCCGACGGCTGCGACCTCCGCCGGTTGTCGCTGTCCTCGATGTCGTTGTCGGCAGGCTCAGCGGCCGCCGTCTGGTTCTGATAGATTTTGCCGCGCTTGGCCGCGGCGGCTCGCTTGGCGCGCTGCCAGATGACCCGGAAGATGCGGTAGTACAGCAGCAGCATGATGAAGCACGGGATGTAGAAGCTGCCCAGGCTCGAATAGATTAGAAAGTCGCCGTGGAAGAAGGTGCACGTGTTCTTGAATATTGGCCGATTGCGGATGCCGTTGAGATTCTGCAGGCCGCAGCCGATCGGCAGGGCGATGGCCATCGACAGCAGCCAGGTGGCCGCAATGGTGAACTGAGTGCGGCGCGAGTTCTTGTGCTTGGAGTACTTGATTGGCTGGGTCACAGCTATGAACCTGCAGTGCGCGTTGTAGTGCAGTTGCAAAACCACTAAACAGTGAGTTGTTTTATCAAGCTTTTATCACTTTTATTTATTCAGAAATGGAAACTAAACACACTATTTGAATCCATAAAAGTGCATCAAAAAAGAGTACATTTGGACTTTAGGCTACACGAAAAAACACTGTCAAAACTCTTTCAAGGAAGTCGACGTCCTTCCAACAGAAATCTGACACCCAGACTCCTACCATGCCCCTGACTGTTTGACTTGCTTTCCCGGACCCTCTTTCACTTCTGAGGGGGGTGAATCTCGGTTAACTTAGTAAGCACTACTTCAGACTGTTTAGTAGCCAGAGTGACATTCGGGTACCAGCCGGCAAGCAAACAGGCGAACTGGCTATTGCTGACTGCGTTACTCCTCAACAGCCCGTAGCCCTGGTTGATTTTATTCAGGAATCAAAGTTTTATGAAATGAAATTCTAAGAAATCAAAATTTGTGTCAATAAAACCAGGTAGCTAGTAGATTTTTCCAGTGCCATGCCGATTGTAAAATAGTTTTTTTAAATTTTAATTCAAAGCTTCTTCGCACAAGTGAGTCGGCAGGCAATAAAGACACTCGCGTTAGTTGCATGCATTTGGCCCTGTGGCCCCTCAGCGACTTCAGGTTTTAAAAATCCCGTGGCGGGTTTTTGCATTCCAGCTAAGGGAAGCTCATTTTTTACATAGGCAGTTTTTTTCTAAAAAAACAAGAGCTGGCGTGGCGCCCGGAGTTTTACAATCCTTAGCGAATCAAAAAAAATGAGATGCCAAGCGGAATTTCGCGATGCTGGGCTGCATCATTGGTTTAGGATGAAAAAATTGCATAACTGTTTTACGGCTTTTGAGCAACCAAACGATAGCTGAGCTGATTCAGCGTCTGTTTTAGTCTGTTTTGCATCAAATCCGTTTAACAACATTCTGCAGAGCTAGTTGGTTTACACGGGTAGATTTGCAAATCAATGGCAAACTTTAGTTATGACTGCTTGCCCAAAGGTTGTAAATCTTTACATTCCGTATCAGACCCTTGCAATTTGAATAAAATGTTATTTTACTCCCTGAATCAAGCGGTAGTGATTTTTAGCAGATCGACAACTACTAAATGCCGCTATCGAATCGCAATTAAGTCGATTGCTTTTTTCGTGACGGTTTTTTTTACGTTGAAAACTGCCTATCACATCAATGCTCGGAGCTCTTAACTCCACTGTTAGACGTCAAGAGCCATCCAAACAGTGTTCCCGCCTACTTGCACTGCAATTACCTTGATTAACTGCCTGCGCTAGTCTTGTTGGCTCACCTGGGTCTCCGTGTCCTACAATCTGCCAGGAGCTGGAGCCGCATTGGGAGACTAGAAAGCATCGGTGCGATGCTTAACTGTCAGTTTGTCCCAACTGGACGGCAACGAAAATCAGAGCCTGTCAGCTGGCGCCAGGGACAGCCAATAATTAACATCAATAATGCCGCAGCTAAGGTGAATTGTATAGCAACAATAGGACAGTTTGGCGCGTATGATTTGCACTTTTCGTGAGCAACGAAGCCAATAAAGAGGTAGAAAATAAGTTCAGGGCGCAACTTTTTGTTTACAAAAATGAAGCAGGTGAAAAACAGAAAATACTAACAGACACAAACGCAGCAGCTTGCAGACAGGATACCAATAGGAAACAAAGACACAAACGCAGCAGATAGCAAACAAAGACACAAACGCAGCAGATCAGACAGGATACCAATAGGAAACAACGACACAAACGCAGCAGATAGCAAACAAAGACACAAACGCAGCAGATCAGACAGGATACCAACAGGAAACAACGACACAAACGCAGCAGATAGCAAACAAAGACACAAACCGCGCAGATTGCAGACAGGATACCAATCGCAAACAAAGACACAAACCGCGCAGATTGCAGACAGGATACCAATCGCAAACAAAAACATAAACGCAGCAGATTGCAGACAGGAAACCAATCGCAAACAAAGACACAAATTCAGCAGATCAGACAGGATACCAATAGGAAACAAAGACACAAACGCAGCAGATAGCAAACAAAGACACAAACCGCACAGATTGCAGACAGGATACCAATCGCAAACAAAGACATAAACGCAGCAGATTGCAGACAGGATACCAATCGCAAACAAAGACACAAACGCAGCAGATTGCAGACAGGATACCAATCGCAAACAAAGACACTAACGCAGCAGATTGCAGACAGGATACAATCGCAAACAAAGACACAAACGCAGCAGATTGCAGACAGGATACCAATAGCAAACAAAGACATAAACGCAGCAGATTGCAGACAGGATACCAATCGCAAACGAAGACACAAACGCAGCAGATTGCAGACAGGATACCAATCGCAAACAAAGACACAAACGCAGCAGATTGCAGACAGGATACCAATCGCAAACAAAGACACTAACGCAGCAGATTGCAGACAGGATACAATCGCAAACAAAGACACAAACGCAGCAGATTGCAGACAGGATACCAATCGCAAACAAAGACATAAACGCAGCAGATTGCAGACAGGATACCAATAGCAAACAAAGACACAAACGCAGTAGATTGCAGACAGGAAACAAATCGCAAACAAAGACACAAACGCAGCAGATTGCAGACAAAGACACAAATGCAGCGCAGGAAACGCATTGTAAATAGACATATGTGACAAAGTAAGGGAAGGCCGGTATATGGATTTATACTATTTTTATATAAACATGATCATAGAGTCTTTCGAATGCGTCTTATCGGAGTATCGCTGAACCGAGCTTTCTAGAGCCAATCTGATCAGCCATCGACCAGTGGCCATTCGGTCTCGTCCGTCTCCATCCCCAACATAGGCAATCTTCCTCATCGGATGAATCAGATAAAAATTTGCCATTGCAGGCCAAATCTGGTCGCTACATGAGAGACTACCAAAGAAGTCTAATGCAAAGATGTTTATTCAAACCGGCTACGAAATCTTTTTTGGACAGCTGACACTGAGACCGTAGAAGTTACATGAGCCAAACAATCCTGAGTATGGCAAATCAATAGCTATCAGTACAAGAGAAAATTTCGCTTTTTTGATTATGGCAACCAGAGCAGCGTAACATAAAACAATGCGTACTGAAGTACCATGCAAATCAGGAAGCAGGGGAGAGGCAAAAAAGCACAGGGACGAGAAATACAGTGGATAGATTAATGGAGAGAATATGGGAGCAGATAGATAAAAAGAGCAGATGGGGTAAGGGAGCAGATGGGATAAGGGAGCAGATGGGATAATGGAGCAGATCGGATAAGGGAGCATATGGGATAAGGAGGGAGCAGAGGAGATAAGGGAGTAGAGGGGATAAGGGAGCAGAGGGGATAAGCGAACAGAAGGGATAAGGGAGCAGAGGGGATAAAGAAGCACAGGGGATAAGCACCAACGCACCCGTCGGCCCCCAAAACTCACCTATCAATGCTGATGGCCACTAAGTTGAGAATGGACGCAGTTGAGAACAGCGCATCGCACATGATCCACAGGTCGCACAGAATTTTTGCAAACGACCAGACACCGTCCATAACCTGACATTTGCGAGGATAAAGGCCAATGAAACAACCAATTTTCAGCGAAGGTATAAGTCAGCCCCGAGGTTAATCCTTGATTGATTTCAGTCTAATCTGTTCATCCTTTCATGCCTCGCTGCGGACCAGACAGACAAAGCGCGGCGAAGACAATAATAGAATAATGCAGAATTGATTAATACAGCGATGTTACCCTTGCAAGCTACAGCATCAAAGTCTAATACGCTTCAGCTGAGCCCGACTGTCTTTGTTGTTTTGTCGCCGATAAGAGCTGAACGTTAAAGAGATGACAGCTAACCGATATTAGTTGATATCTGACATTCCTTCAAATCAGGTAGTCACCTTTTCATTACGCGGCGCCTACCCAGCTACCTATCTAACTACCTACCTACCTACCTATCTACCTACCTACCTACCTACCTACCTACCTACCTACCTACCTACCTACCTACCTACCTACCTACCTACCTACCTACCTACCTACCTACCTAGCTAACTACCTACTTACCTACCAACCTACCTAAAAAAATACGTAACTTACTACCTACCTACCTACCTAGCTAACTACCTACTTACCTACCTACCTACCTAACAAAATTCGTAACTAACTACCTAGCTACCTTACCTACCTACCTACCTACCTAACTACCTAACTAACTAACTACCTAACTACCTAGCTAACTACCTACCTGCCTACCTACCTACCTAACTACCTAGCTAACTACCTAACTACCTACCTACCTACCTACCTCACCTACCTATCTATCTACCTACCTACCTACCTACTACCTACCTGGTTTCGTCTCGAAGAATTTTTTACTTCAGCTGATCCAAAAAACTTTTGTATTCCTCAAAGAAAGTCAGAATAGGAATTTAACTATTCCTCAATCGCATAATCTCTCGAACATCAGCCACCTCAGTCCAGTATGTAGGCGAGCATCCGACTGCCGACAGACCTACAGAGAAGCCTAAAACGCTGAGCCTGCAGTCGATCAAGCCGGGCACAAAGGACAGGCAAGTCAGCCAGTTGGAACCGGTTTCCGGACTCAATGCGAGAATTACAGCGGCGCCGGGGCCAGTACTCAAGTGGCTCGCACTGGCCTGACTTGACTGACTTAAAGAAGTCGTGCTTCACTAAATAGAACTACCTCACTTCCTGGTGCGTTGTTCCACATTTTCGCTCGCTTTCTCTTCACAGCACATCTTGTCAGCTCCTTGACGGGCACTGACTTCTTAACCAGCAGCAGCAGCATCAGCATGAGTTCAGTGAAAGGGAGAGTGCTCCGGCTCAGAGCATAATCCCTGCCTGCAGCCTCATCTGCCATTATCGCTGATGTTGCCACGTGCCACACAAGGGTCGGTAGCTTAGCGACTTGGCAATTTTATTTGAACTGGGATTTACAAATCCATTGTCCAACTCTGAGTTCCGTTGGCTGTTTACTGAATTGCTGTTTTTAGAGTTTGTGTTGACTTATGAACGCTGCCTCTTTTGCTCTGCCCCCTCTATCTGTATTGCTCACTCATTCACTCTTGTTCCCGGATGGTGTTAATATGTTTGGCATCAAAAGGTCGTGAATAAGAGTGTTGAGGTGCTCAGGTCTTTTCCTGCTAGCCGTGCATGTTGGATAATTATAGTTCTTTAGTAAAATTAGTAAGCCACAAATGGATCACGTTGCACCATGGTTTAGCTGAACTGACTACTCAAGTTTCTGAGTACAACTGCTTAATTCCATGTACTATCACCATGGCAACTGTATTCCTAACTAATAACACTGCCCTACGTAGCTTAAAGCAAAATAAAAGTCCTTATAGAAACTAATTTCTGGTCAAGTGTATGATGACCATAACGTCACGGTGTTCAGCACTTCTAAAGTTAAGATTCAGTTATCGGTTATTCGGTTTGAGATCGGGTACCAGTTTGAGCTGTGGAAAATTTAGGGTTGATGTTGCGGCCCCTCCAGCCTGTCATAGCTGCGGCTGTGCTGTACATCGAGTTGAAAAGGTCTGGTTTCTAAGTTTTTTAAGATTGACACCGCAATGATGCGCCCACCGAACAGCACCAGAAGTCACTAAAAGGATAAGAGAAAGTGCAGAGTTTCACTGGGAGCCGCAGAGATCCCAAGTCTATGGGATCCAATGATGCACCTACAGTAAGGACAACCCCCCCCCCAGATGCACACACAGGAAGTTGGCATCCCAGTATGGGGAGACCTAATGGATTTCCTTATTTCTCTGAGAGTTAGGGGGCGCCCTTGTGATGCAAAAAAATCATCAGAATCCGGCGGCTTTCGGGAAGGGTAAGGGGGGAAATACAGAAACTCGCCCGCCCAAATCGCTAATAGCACGCCGGTTTGCCTCTCGTCCGCCGGAGGGAAATCCTATTTGAGCGGCCAACGGGGATATCAACTCGCTCTGACCGGTCTCCAACTGCCTCCTCGGCCAACTCCCAAAGCGTCTAACGAGACATGATTTAGCTCGTTTTTTGTTGGCTCTCTCTCTCTGCTTGACCGAAATTTGCTCCGCGTCTTGTTCCCCAACACTACATGGCCACATAGCCCGATCAGAAATCCCAAAATGGGATATCTGGGCCCCGTGTTGTCACTGAACTCAGCCAAGTCGCCCTGACTCCGATTAGCGGGGCAATAAATTTACGAGTAAATACTGGGATGCAGATTGGTCTCTCCATCTTGTTACTATTCGAATGTCTGCTGAATGCAGCGGCCAGACGGCACGGGAGCGGGGATCAGAACCCGAGAGAAACGGACGAGAGGGGAGATCGGAGGCGGATAGAGGGAGGGGGCGGGGAGGGGACAAACATGGCGATAAGGTCGCGAATGGCGGACACCAACGCACTTGTGTAATCAGATTTGCGGGCCGGAAAAGTGCTTTAACCCTTAGCTGCTCCGCTGTATGGTTTGAGTCTGGACTTCCTCCAGTCGTACGGCGTAGCATGTTTAGCTGGATGGGCCGAAAAAGCAAACCAAAGGGGGAAGTCTCGTTCTGTTTGCCGACTGATCCATTGTGCGCGTGCGTTTCTGACTCGCCCTGTCAAGACTGGAGCGAATAACGATGGGAACACAATGTCAGGAGACTGCAGATTTGAGCCATTGCTCCGTGACACTGGCTGTTGGGAGGGCCGCTTTAAAACCAAGAAGCTGTCAGAGAGAAAAGAAAGGGGAATTTTTCTTGCAAGAAAACTCCCCTAAAAATCCTACCCACCCTACTCTGCTTTTAATCCTGACCAAGACGTCTGAGTTCAGCTGAATAGCTGCCTCTCTGTCACTCTGTCTAGACTGGCTGCCCGTCCCTGTGGACTCATATTAAGCCTTAAATTGTTTCTTTTGCTTCAAAAGAATTTAATATAGCAACTCTCACTTTCTGTGACCTCAATACTCATCACGGTCTGCTGCTGCGCAAGGGGATTCAAAATAATTCACTTCCCACGACAAACAAAACAAAAACTAACTAACTAATAACTAACTAACTAACTAACTTACTTACGAACTAACTAACTAACTAACTAACTAACTAACTAACTAGCTAACTAACTAACTAACTAACTAACTAACTAACTAACTAACTAACTAACTAACTAACTAACTAACTAACTAACTAACTAACTAACTAACTAACTAACTAACTAACTAACTAACTAACTAACTAACTAACTAACTAACTAACTAACTAACTAACTAACTAACTAACTAACTAACTAACTAACTAACTAACTAACTAACTAACTAACTAACTAACTAACTAACTAACTAACTAACTAACTAACTAACTAACTAACTAACTAACTAACTAACTAACTAACTAACTAACTAACTAACTAACTAACTAACTAACTAACTAACTAACTAACTAACTAACTAACTAACTAACTAACTAACTAACTAACTAACTAACTAACTAACTAACTAACTAACTAACTAACTAACTAACTAACTAACTAACTAACTAACTAACTAACTAACTAACTAACTAACTAACTAACTAACTAACTAACTAACTAACTAACTAACTAACTAACTAACTAACTAACTAACTAACTAACTAACTAACTAACTAACTAACTAACTAACTAACTAACTAACTAACTAACTAACTAACTAACTAACTAACTAACTAACTAACTAACTAACTAACTAACTAACTAACTAACTAACTAACTAACTAACTAACTAACTAACTAACTAACTAACTAACTAACTAACTAACTAACTAACTAACTAACTAACTAACTAACTAACTAACTAACTAACTAACTAACTAACTAACTAACTAACTAACTAACTAACTAACTAACTAACTAACTAACTAACTAACTAACTAACTAACTAACTAACTAACTAACTAACTAACTAACTAACTAACTAACTAACTAACTAACTAACTAACTAACTAACTAACTAACTAACTAACTAACTAACTAACTAACTAACTAACTAACTAACTAACTAACTAACTAACTAACTAACTAACTAACTAACTAACTAACTAACTAACTAACTAACTAACTTACTTACGAACTAACTAACTAACTAACTAACTCACTAACTAACTAACTAACTAACTAACTAACTAACTAACTAACTAACTAACTAACTAACTAACTAACTAACTAACTAACTAACTAACTAACTAACTAACTAACTAACTAACTAACTAACTAACTAACTAACTAACTAACTAACTAACTAACTAACTAACTAACTAACTAACTAACTAACTAACTAACTAAGAAGCCTACCTCAACGTAGACCGATATGGGCATGACTATAGCTCCAACAAGGATGTCAGCGAATGCAAGCGAGACGATGAAGTAGTTGGTGACAGACTGCAGGCTTCGCTCCCTATAGACGGCCATGACAACTAGGATGTTGCCGAATATGGTACAGCAAGGGAACAGCAGAAGACCCAGCACCCAGTAGCGCCTCTGAACAGACTCGCTAGACAACGCCGAAGAGTTCAACCACGTAGAGGCATTGATCAGCTGCAGGCTGATGTTGGCTGCCGTCAGGTTGCCAAA
>CATNEM010000187.1:167500-445000 GCA_950096795.1 Macrostomum cliftonense
CAAACTAATCAACAAAGGGGATAATTCTCACCTCCGATTACCAGAAGAAGCAGGGCGCAGCGCATCTTTATTCTCGAGAGCTTTGAAACAAGGCTTCTTTAGTTTCTAGAAAATTTTCCGCGGGACGCCGCCCTTAGGTTGGGCTGGGGCCCCGTTTTATGCTCAAAATGGTCGCCTTGGCAACACCTTGGTAACTCTTTGGGCAAGAGAGGGGGAATGGAGTGAAAGAAAAGTGTGCCCTGCTTCGGTAAAAAAAATACGTAAACACTTGATGTAAATACCCAGTACGAGTATGAAAGGCTATAGAATAGTTGCGAAGCTCGCCCCACCTCAAGCTCCACCTGCGGCATTGTTTCGCTTTGGTCCAGAGCCGCTTCTCTTTCTTATCCTGTGGCAGACGACACCCACCACCTATTTTTTTAATCGAGACGCGCCCGTCTGCAGCCTGTCATTGGGCTGACCTTTCCAGTCATAAGTGGCCAATCTCGCTGCTGTCACCTCGTTTGGAAATTTCTAGAAACTTTGTTTTGCCAGGCTAGATTGAATGCATTTCTATTTTGCTTTCTTGAGCCTCTCTGCGCCCCCAATCCCGCAGACGCAATTAGCCAAACTTGTGGTTGTCACTGGTGACTATTGTTAATAGTTGCTTACGTAGTAGGGGAGTAGGTACTCGTAAGAAGAAAAATATTGCGAGATAAGAAAGCTTGTGACGCACCCACAGTATTTCAAGCAACGATAACAAGCAGCTTCCGATGGAGCTGCGTCTGAATTGAATGTATTTTTGCAGCACTGCTCGAATGAGTGAGAAGCTCACAATATTCTCAAAGCACAGCTATCTATCGAAGCAACTGTCTCATGGAGTGAGCAGAGATTTTGCTGGAAATGCGACAAATGCGACTCAAAGGACAAAAGAACTTGCTTTTAGATCTGAGTAACTTGGGACTAAAATTAAAATTGCATGCAGTCTATGTATTAAAAATTTGCGCCGTTGAAAAACATGGAAATTTATTTAAGAGGTCGAATTCGATGTTGAAAACGTTTAAATGAAAAACTATAATTAATATTCACTTCTTGTGAAGTCCGGCTGCAAATAACAAAATAGAACAAATCTGGTTTTTATCCTAGAGCCACTTTGGCTGTAGGTACGAGCTAATTCTGTCAGGGGCTGCTTCTTACTTCGCAAATTGAAGACTTTCCACCTTAAGGCCGTCAGCTCAAACTTCATGCAAGCTAGAAGCGATGTCCAACTCATAGACAAGGGGCGCCCACTTCGTAGACAGGGGCGCCCCCTTATTGGAAACCCAATGTGGCGCTCTTTTGGGCTGCGCCCCTCCCATTTTACATTCCTGCGTACGCCGCTGATATATATAACCACAATCAAATGTGTTGATTGCAAGTTAGCGCATTCACATACTCTTAGTAGCTACTAAAACTCGGGGGGGGACGTTCCACAACGCCGAAAAGACAAATAGATTCAATTAGTCAAATTGCATTAAATAGGAATTTCAGTAGATAATAATCTTGTGCTTTCAGTTCTCCAAGCAGAAACGGGTGCGGTTCAAGAACCTAGACACGGGGTTTGTGTTGTATCTCGATGAGTGAATCGGAGACTGATATATTTGCTGACCTAAGTGGTAGAGTTCGTGAAGTTAGTAATCGCTTAGCGTCCGTTTATTCAAAGTCCGAAGCTACGAGCGTATGGTTCTAGAAAGCTATAGAAATACACGCTAACGGAAAGTTCTATAAATACATTGCTAATAAAAAGTTCTAGAAATGAGGCCCAACTACACTACTCGGCGGCAGTATACGCAAAACACAACCTAATTACTTTGTATCAGTTTTAGTCAATACACCTACCAAGTGCTAACAAACTGTAGCACTGTAGCAAATAAGAATCACGTGGTGGGTGCGTCGTGGGAACCAAGACTCAGACGAAAACAAGCTTAGAAGGCCACGTGATTCCTAAGAGAACAAACCATGGGAAAACATGTTGATACGAGCGTATTACTAGTTAGGAAATACAGTACATGTAGGAAATGACGCGAGATAGCGGAGTAAACAGTCACATGCCCCGAGTCACAGTGGCTAAAGATAGCATCATGGCGCATAAAATTCACCTGAAAGGCAAGAACTAAGAGGACCGGCATGAACCACATGTATGGGCGCAACCTTGGTAATCACCCGGCCGTTTCCACTGGCAACACACCACACGTAGACGCTATTGGTTAATTGTTGTCACGTGATAGCTATTTTGTCTAATATCGACTTACCAGAGTGTGTAACTATATATTTGGTTTTGACAATCAATATGAGCAAATGGACAATCAAAATGAATACAGCCATAGATCTGCATGCAAAAGCACAGCGCCCCCTCGCAGCAGCCGGGGCTTGGGCCATAGACTTTTTTGACGATCGAAATTAGAATTGGACAATCAAAATGGCAACGTGCATGCGCGCGCGGTTAGTTTAGCGAGGCAGCACATTTAAGCATTAGCCAGCCATCTTTCCAGTTTGCTAGTCATGGCACCACCTGTGAGTCCAGTTGACCGACGTCGGCTCATCGAGGCAATCGATCAAGGCACGCCGATAAAGGACGCGGCAAGAATCCTTCAGCTGTCAAGTTCAACTGCTCATCGCATCGCGAGACTGCACAGGAATGAGGGAAGGATCGACGGTATGCCTCGTGGATGCCGAAAAGAAGCAAGGTGCAAGGTGGATGAGGATTGAGGAGATTCGTGAATTTCTGGAAGCAGAGGTGAATCGCAACCCGTTCCTCACCTTGAGTGAGATGGCACAGCGGGTCAACAACCATTTCCCTGACAAACCGGACATCTCGTACAGAACTGTGGACAGAATTCTACAGGGACTGCTGTACACAGTTAAGCTGGCCACCAAGGGTACGGATGTGCGTACGAGAACGAACAGCCAGAAGAACATTGAGGCCCGGCGAGAGTACGCACAGTTCATGCTGGACTTGGACCCTGCAGTACGGTTGGTGTTTCTCGATTAAACGGGATTTAATTTGTGGACCAGACGATCGCAGGGTCGCAGCCTGAAAGGTGAAGAGTTCAGGCGAAGGGTCACAACGCAGCGCGAACCAAATGTGACCGTTTGCATGGCGATAGCCACCGAGTTTGGCCTCGTGCACTCGTCGGTGTTCCGAGGAGGCCAGACGAACGCGAGATTTCAGATCTTCATCGACGAACTGATCGAGGAATGCCACCGTCTTCATCCCGCGGCTTCGAGGCTAGTCGTGATGGACGGTCCGCATTTCCAACGAGCAGCTCGCAGTCCGCAACATCTGCAATACGCTGTGTCCATCCGCATTCTCCCGGGATATTCACCTTTTCTGAACCCTTCGGAATTTGCCAACAGTTGCCTAAAGGCCAAGATCAAAAGCAGACTGGCGCAGCCTGACATCGTCGAGGAAGAGGCGGTTGCCCCAGAAGGCGTGAACCAGGAAGAGTGGCGTTACATGCTTCTGGAGAGAGTGGCGCGTGAGTCACTGCCTGAAGCCGTGACTCCAGACAAGGCAGCTGCGTGGGAATTGCACTGCTTCCGTCAGCTTGGACGCTACCTTGCTGGGCAGGAGTTCCGAACCTCTGCAGCTGTACTGCTGTGTCTCCATCTTATTTCTGACTGTTTGAGGCTGTGTTGCCATTTCTGTTGCAGTTGTTAATTCATCGTTTCTATAGTTGAATTTTCGTTCAAATAAACATTCACACTGCTCCTGTTGCGATTTTGATTGCCACACTTCTACGTGCATTGTCAAATATGTGGCAATGCATGTCTATTTATAGTCGACTTTTGTCTATTAATAGTCGTGAGACAATATTATTGTCTATATGGTTTTGCCATAGACACACGAGTCAGAGTGTGGAAATTGCAGTGTTGTTGGATTCATTCTTGCACGCAGTAAGAGTGGTAGGAAGCAGGGGTCAAGGGGACGCAGTCCCCTTGCTGGGGGTGTGGGGGCGGAGCCCCCACTATTATGAGACCATAGACATTTAAACCAAAGATAGACTCACGAGCCCGAGAATCATCGAAAGCTTTATTTCGTCAGATTTTAAAAGGGTTGAGCCATAGACATATGCATTCCTGCACTGTCGTGAAATAAACTTGTCTATTTAGAGCTTTCCCTCTATGTGAATAATCACCAAAGATCCACCTCAGTCATCTAACCCAATTAGAAATCGACATGGCTAGCACCATAGACCCACATATTTGCGCTCCATTAATTGATTTGAACTACGTCACCGTGAGTAGAGTTTCGACGGACGCTGTAGCCGTTTTGTCTACAGAAAGCAAATTTGAGCGAGAGAGTGAAGAAGTATTGGCACTGTCACTCGAGGTTATTGGCACCGACGAACAATTGGAGAAGCTACTGGCTACGGAGCCAGAGGCTTTATGTAACCTCGACGAGCTGGAGGAACTGGCGCAGCAGCTGGAGAGAGAGAACGAGTGCAAGTCGAGCGTCTCCAAGGAAGTGGCGGTAATGAAGCGGTTCACTACCTGGTTGTCGGATAACAATCTACGCTTGGACTTCAAGGAGGCTACGGCAGAGGAGATAGCTAAGTACATCCGTTATTTCTACGCAAACCAGCGAAAACCTGATGGCACATTTTATTCACCCAATACGATGGTTGGTATTCGAGCTGCTCTCTTTCGTTACCTTATGAAGTTACGTGGACTCAATATCATTACTGATCCGACTTTCCACGCGGCTAATCTAATGATTAAGCATGTCTGCAACGCCTATCTGAAAAATGGAGGTCGAATCCGGCATTATGGAGCTATCGAGTCTGACGACATGACCAAGTTGGCTGCCTACTTCGACAGGTCTAGTCCATTGCGTCTGCAGGAAGAGGTGTACTTTAACCTATTGTATTACTTTGGCAATCGGGGCCGCGAATGGCTGCGTGGAATTTCCGTGCAGTCATTCAGCAAGACGACATTTGCTAACGGCTCCGTGGCCATTGGTTTGCAATGTGGTACATCTAAAAATGTCAGAGGTTCTACCGACATGAGGGAGTGTGGCGACAACAAGGAAGCGATGATGGTGGCGACGCCAGGGGCATCAAATTGTCCAGTTGAGGCATTTCTGCTGTATCAATCCAAGATCGCCGAGACTCCGGGATGGAACGGCCGTGATTTTTTTCTGAGGCCGAAGAATCGCATCGGCCCTCACGCTGTATGGTATACGAAACAGCCGGTCGGCGTGAACACATTAGGCCCCATGCTAAAGACGATCTCCGCCAATGCTCGGCTCTCCAAAGTGTACACTGCGCACTGCGTCCGGCCGACGGTTGTTACAACCCTTCACGAAGCTGGTTTTCCAACGGAGACAATTGCAAAGGTTACTGGGCATAAGGTGCGTGCTGAATTTACTTTTATGTGTATAATGTACATTTTTCTTTCTTACACGTGTGTATGTAGCAAGCCTTTATTTAACGTACATTCGTAAGTACACAATTCTGCAACAACACGCGTGCTCTCCAGGTGTCTACGTCTGTGGAGCGTTATATCCGGCGTGGGAAGAAGAGGCAGGCGACTATTGCCAGCATGAGCTGCCAACTCACGCGTGCACTGACCGACACGGACAAGCCCAACTCTGGTGTACCGGCGGTTCCGGTCGATGCCTCGAGTTACGCGAAGCGCATTGAGAAGCATGCTGCTCCCGAAACGCTAACTGTTTCGGCCGCTCTGACGAGGAAAATGAAGATCACTGCTAATGGTGAGACCAACACCGTTGAGTTTCATTTCGACTAATGCACTTTGTTAAGAGACTGAGTTAAAGCTACTAGGAATTATCGTTTTGCACGTTGGCTGTTTCACATACTTTCTTTTAGTACGCTCGTATATGTATGACTAGTATAGTCTGGTATAGTAATACAAGAGTATGATTATATAGTATTTAAATAACTATCTTAAAATGAGCTATAACAGTTTTTATCTGTTGATTACTACTTATCAGCTATTAGTTAGCTAGATTACAGTGAATTCGTGTTTTAGTATATATACCTATTTAATTGAATTGCACATTGGCGCTAACATTGAAACCGTTTAAATGAACTAAATATACTATAATTAATGTTCCGTTTCCTTTACAGTGCAAGAATCGCACATCATTCCTGCACTAATTTTCTGCTTGATTTAAATGGCGTTTTTACCATAGACAGTTGCATTCCAGCACGCGAAAGAGTGCGGGAACGAAATTCCTGCACGCTGAATCCGACAACACTGATTAATCATTGTCAAACTCCAAAACCATATAGACAACTAACCATTGTCCAATTCTCATTTCGATCGTCAAAAAGTCTATGGCCCAAGCCCCAGCTGCTGCGAAGCGATTCTGATCTTCTGCATGCAGATCTATGGCTGTATTCATTTTGATTGTCCATTTTCTCATATTGATCGTCAAAACCAATAATAATAATTAGTAATATTTCTAATAATACTATACTATAATATTTATACTATACTATACTAATTATACTGTAATATTTCTAATATTAGAAATAGCCGGATGATTCCAATAGCTAGTTGCGCATGTATGAATGAACCATGTGCTAAAAATATTATGTCCAAGAACTACTAGTGTAGAAGGACGCTACACTCGAAATATCAATATCTTAAGGCGATTTTACGCTGGCAAGATAGTCATTCTAAATTAAAAATTTTGTCTATGGTTAAAATTATTATCTCAGTGTATTTTCGGCCTTCAATTTTTTTAAGTGTAGCGTCCTTCTAACAAAAGTGACTTCTAGTGGTCATTGTGAATGACTCACGCACAAGGATGCTACAACATTAGTCACATGACAGGGCACGGGATAAACAGGCAGATAGGAAAGTGGGTGAAGATCTCAGTGTGCTAAAAGTAGAAACATGACTCATGCAAGATGGGGCCAGGCTGGACCAAAAGTGAGATTTAGAACTGACTCTTGGGATAGACTGCGAAAAGGGTGAGCAATGGGAAAAGAGGGCATTAACATTCCCCATAACATTGAATCCTAACTTCGGCCCTATCGGCAAAAAACGAAAAATCTAGAATCCTAAGAGTGCCGGCACTATAAAGTCCTAACTAGTGGCTCACTAAACTAGTGAAAAATACTCAAACTTTTGAATTCTGAACAATAAATTAGACTTAAAAGCACAAGCCCGAAAAGACCGCGAACTAAATTTCTAAATATTGATTTTCTAGTTAAAATCTTTAACTAATAGTAAATGAAAGCTTTAATAGGCTTGAGTACATTATTAAAAAGCGTAAATATTAGAAGAACATAATATTTTTGTTTTATTATTGGGTGAATTTAGTAAAATTTATAATTTGACTTTATCGATAACTTTCTTAAAGGAGCAGACCGGTCTTTCTCAATGTGTAAAACATATAGCTGACTCATTTATAGACATTTGACTGCTCCACAAGACAAAATCCATTCAATAATTTTTTCGATAGTTTAAATACACTGCTTTTCTCAGTAACGACGCCACTGAGCTAATAAGTTGGTAAGCAAAACATCTATTTTTAGAGAAAATTATAACGAAACTCATCGATTTTTTTAAATTTATTTAATTTGACGCATCTTAGTCATTAATTTATAGATTTTAGTTTTTTTATATTTCCTATAAAAAATATTGCAAAGCCTTTATGAAAAAATCCATTAAATCTGCTTGCATTTGCCACAAAATTAATAACTTTTTAATGTATTTTGCCTTATCAGTGTTAGTACAATAAATTAGGCAAAAAGGATAAACTTTTACTATTATTAAAATATTTTATTCATAATTATATTTTTAAAGGCCAAGGAATTTTTTGTAACTTTCCCAAAGCATAGACGACAAATATGGACAAAAAATTGTGTTTTTGAGAAGAATGAAATCAAATAATTAAATTATACATGCATCATTTGTTGTTTTTGCAAAATAAAATCTAGTAAAATGCCTAATTATTTTGTTATTTTTAGTGTACAAATAGTGTTTGAATTAAATGTTAGCAAATTGTTAAATTCCATCTAGTTGTGTCCAAGTAGGTGGTCAGGCATAGTGTACGCATCTTATTTACTACTTTTTTGTTGAAATCCTTATTTATCTGCGAGTCTTTATTCCAAACTCTAGAATTGCTAAGTATTATAATGGATGTTTTTAGAATCAATGCATCAAGCTTCACGCATTTTGTTAATCCTAAATCTTTAATCTGTACTTCGCTTTCGTGTGTTCTGTTTTAGACTGAGTCTCACCTCCTCCAGTCAATGCGTGCCCAATTCTTAGAAAATTTCGGTCCTCAGGGGACAAGCTGCAGCTGGCGATTCGCGCACTGTTGGTTCTCTCCTTCGACCTCTCGTTCTCCCTTTTATGTTTACATATTTAATTGAGTGGCGAAAGTTTCTCCTACACTTGCTTCTGTATGACGTGATGTTCTTTGCAGTTAGCTTTGCAAGCCCAATCCTCAGGGCCTCAATCAAACTAATTGGTATTTTGCAATGAAAAGTAATATTGATGCATATACAATCTAGAGAAGTCACAGTTAGCTTTTATAAAAATTAAAAATTCGCCTAAACTGAGATCTTAGCCAGTTAATATCCCTCCAATCTGTCTGTAAACTACTAATTTTACTTTAATTTCACGACATAACCCAGTCGTCACTTACTTTTAGTCGCCATTCGCTTGCCACTGCACCCACAGAGATGCCGTCAAAGTGGCCGTGAAGGCCGCAATTCCAAAGGGAGCACAGAGAGCTTGAACTAAAGTTGGCACCCCAATGACCCAGTGGTCGGCGGGCCTCACCGACAGCGAGGTGGCCGACTTCATGTCGACTTCAGGTGGCGGCGCTGGCGTCGGAAGCCACGGCTGCGGTTTCACCTGCGCCCCGCCGCCGATGCTCAGCCACCCCCTGGCCGGGCTCTGCGGCCTGTCCGACATTCCGCTTGACGCTGAAGACGACAGCGACGATCAATGCGACTGCGCTCGGGACGGCGAGGTCGACGTCGACAGGCTGGACGAGACGGAGCCGGCCAATTCAGAGGGAGCCGCGGCAGCGGCGGCGACCGCCGGCCTGGCTCGAGACATCGCCAGCGACATCGCCGAGATTCGGGCCGCCCTGGCTGCCGGGGGCGGCGGCGGCGGCAGCCTCGATAGCACTATTGGTTGCCATGGAAACGGGAATGGAACTGTCAAAATTGGTGAGACTTATGCTGACTTCGCTAAGCAAGGGATTTTAGAATATGAAGCCTTTTTAGGTGGACAATATCCTCATAAAATAGTATAGCATCGGCACTGGAAGGCAGACAATTTGGGATCAGGAGGTAGAGAATCGGGATCAGGAGGTAGACAATTGGGATCGGGGGGTAGACAATTGGGATCGGGAGGTAGACAATTGGGATCGGGAGGTAGACAATTGGGATCGGGAGGTAGAGAATCGGGATCGGGAGGTAGATAATTGGGATCGGGAGGTAGATAATTGGGATCAGGAGGTAGAGAATCGGGATCGGGGGGTAGACAATTGGGATCGGGAGGTAGAGAATTGGGATCGGGAGGTAGACAATTGGGATCGGGAGGTAGAGAATCGGGATCAGGAGGTAGACAATTGGGATCGGGGGGTAGACAATTGGGATCGGGAGGTAGACAATTGGGATCGGGAGGTAGACAATTGGGATCGGGAGGTAGAGAATCGGGATCGGGAGGTAGATAATTGGGATCGGGAGGTAGATAATTGGGATCAGGAGGTAGAGAATCGGGATCGGGAGGTAGAGGAGTGGGACTGGAATGTAGAGGAGTGGGACTGGAATGTAGAGGAGTGGGACTGGAATGTAGAGGAGTGGGACTGGAATGTAGAGGAGTGGGACTGGAATCTAGAGGAGTGGGACTAGGAGGTAGAGGAGTGGGACTGGAAGGAAAAGGCGTGGGACTGGAAGGTAGAGAATGAGAAGCCTTTCGCTAAAATGCCGCTGGAAATAGACTGGCCGACAACGCACCATATGTAGTGAATCAAACATTTCGATTCCAGCATGCCTCTGCAAGCGGTTTTCGAAGACTTAAACGAAATCCTTAGCCACGATTTTTAGCCCTACACATTTACGGCGCTAGCTACAATATTAATTGATTGATGATGGCCTCCCCGCCTCCCTAAAAAAGTCTTCAATTGCACAATTCCAGTTGGTATTTTCAGTTCAGCCTCCACCTGTCCGTCCTGCTTAGTTGATCCCATATTCATCAACTGATTTAATTGCAGCCGAGCGGAATTTATTGATCCGTTTCCCCATAGCACCATAGACAGTGGGCAACAGATGCCCCGATACACGAATCTAGAAGCAGACCGGCGGCCAACTCTCAGTTTTTACAACTGGCCGGCATTTCGCAATGGAACTAACTGGATTCCCTCGCCCCAATAAATCAGTCCCAGCTATTTAATCTACCGCCAGTATATTGGAAACATGGCAGGCCGGAGCGAGCGGCGTCGGGGCGGGGGGTTGGTGTTCCCTCCGCAAATACTCGTACTACGGTCTTTCCGCTAGTCCCCTAGTAGCAGAAATAGTCTGTGTGTGTGTGTGTGTGTTTTTGGATCGGGGGCTTGCGTTGTTTACCTTTGGCCTAAAGCCCCCCCTTCTGCTCTCAGAATCATCGACTCGGGTAGGAAGGAATGGGAAAGAGGATCGTGCTGCTCTCTCCCATCCCATCTGTTCGAGTTTTCTTATCTTCGACGGTGGCCTCGCAGCTTGTGTTGCAAGTCTATTCGTGGCTGGAAATTTTTACCGTATAAGTATCCTAATGCTTCGGTCTGAAAAAATTTGCGTGTTTTTTAGATCTGCACGCATTTAAACCTCAAAATTTCAAAACCAAAGCTTCGATTGCGAAAGTAGGATGTCTAATTTGATGCCATTGTCGCTCTCATTCGAGATTTTAACAACCCACAGATATGGGCTTAATAGCCAAATCTCACTGTCAATTAAGCAACACAGGGTGTGAATTTTAAAATCGAGGTGTCAAATTCCAAACCCGTGCATTGATTTCTAAGCCTGTATGGCGATTTCGAAAACCGGATGTCGATTTTAAAACCCGGATGTCGATTTCGAAAACCGGATGTCGATTTCGAAACCCGGATGTCGATTTCGAAACCCGGATGTCGATTTCGTAGCCTAGAGGTCAAATTCAGAAACATTCGTAGCTATCTATTTAAACTCTTGTTGTCGATGCATTGATTTCGCCGAAATAAACAAAATATCACGTCGGACGACCTGAATGTCAATCAAGCTTCACAAATTGTTGAGTCTGGAAAGTGTGGAGACGTACCGCCTATTTATCTTCCCTCTCCAACTGTCAATCCTCCATTTTTCGTTTCAGTAGGTAATTTTCCCCTAGCAGGTGTCATTTGACAGAGTTCCCTTCGAAAAAGCGTCAGTCTGTCTTGCTGTCCCCAAAGCGAGAAGGCCCAGAGCTGTGTGTTCCTAGCCAGCCCTATCGTAGGGAAGGAGTTAATTGCGTTAGAGGCTCTTAAAATTTTTATTTCTCTCTCCAGCCTCGCTACTTATCAAAATTTCCTTTCGCCCCGGCGCCCAGCACTGACACTTCGCGCCTGGGAGCTGGCGGGCGCCGGCCGGGCTGCAATTTTCAGCCGCCATTTTTTTTACTCGTTTCCCATTCCGCGGCTCATTACTAATGCATTGCGCGGCTTATCTTGCACCCCTTGACTGCCGCCTCGTCTGTGCAGCTGCCGGCGCTTCGCGGCCTCGCAGCAGTGTTACTCCGCCTCTCTGCCACCGGCTTCTGCGTCGCTTACTTCTTCTTTTAGATCTTTTAGATTTAACTGCCTGTCAGTCTTTATGTCTGTCTGTCTGCTTGTCTGTCTGTCTGTCTTAGTGTCTACCTTAGTGTCTGTCTGTCTGTCTGCCTGTCTGTCTGTCTTTCTGTCTGTCTGTCTGTCTGTCTGTCTGTCCGTCTGTCTGTCTGTCTGTCTGTCTGTCTGTCTGTCTGTCTGTGTGTCTGTGTGTCTGTGTGTCTGTGTGTCTGTGTGTCTGTCTGTCTGTCTGTCTGTCTGTCTGTCTGTCTGTCTGTCTGTCTGTCTGTCTGTCTGTCTGTCTGTCTGTCTGCCTGCCTGTCTGCCTGTCTGTCTGTCTCTCTGTCTGTCTGTCTGTCTGTGTGTCTGTGTGTGCCTGTCTGTCTGTCTGTCTGTCTGTCTGTCTGCCTGCCTGTCTGCCTGTCTGTCTGTCTCTCTGTCTGTCTGTCTGTGTGTCTGTGTGTGCCTGTCTGTCTGTCTGTCTGTCTGTCTGTCTGTCTGTCTGTCTGTCTGTCTGTCTTTCTGTCTGTCCGTCTGTCCATATTTGTTAAACCTGTCTTTCTGTCCCACAAATCATCTTTTAGTCAAGCTATTCTGTTCTTTTTCTTGCACGCATATACTCCCCCGTCAATCAATATGCCGACAGGATATCCCCCGCCCTCATGAATTTCCGCAGTTTTAATAATTTTATCTCCCCAATTGAAGCCGCTCCTGCCTGACATTTAGGAGCAAAATCCAACAGAGGAAACCGTTGCATGTATCGAGGCCATCCATTTTCAATTGGATTTGCTTTTAATACGCAGATGAATGCAAATGTAGCCAGACGGCAAATTTAACGAGGGCTGCTCAGCATGCCGCTTAGTGACAGGCTGAATTCGTGGCTGACATTTCTAATTTCCTGGGCGTATTGTGTAGGCTGCCCTTGGATACTGGGCCCATCTGTGCCTGCGATTCACAGAAGCCGCTGCGGCATTCAGACTGGCAATCAGTTGAACGGCAAATATTTGCCCGACTCGAGTTCCCCTTCCTTCCGTCGATGCTTGCAGACCCAGCGTTGCCTGAGCGGACGCAGCCAATGCAGCAGCACCGCAGCGGCGGCTCGCCAGTCAGAATTTGGACTTTCCCGCCAACTGGCGCCGCCGCCGACTCGGACGACAGCGGCGCCGCCTCGCCAACGTCAACGTCGTCGGCTGCCGAAGAAGAGGAGCCGGCATCGTCCGAGGCCGCGTCTTCGTCTTCGTCGGCGAACACGACGAGATCGTTTCATCCGAATCGAGCCCGCGGCGGCAGCGGTGGCGGCGGGGGCAACGGCGGACGCCTTGAAGGCGGCAGGCGCTATCTGACTTCGCTGCTAACGGGCGATAGGCAGCGCGGCCGCTACCGCCGTGTGCCGCAGCAGTGCGGCCCTGATGACACCGATGGGGGAGGCGGCGGCGGCGGCGGCTTCACAGTAAAGAAGCCATTAATCGGCGGGGTGAAGCGAGAGTTGACTGTCGGTGCGTAGCTTTTTGATATTTTATTTTGTTAATAGCGATCGTATCTATGACGACGAACGTGACCATGTCGGTGGGAAATGTCGGAGGGCACATGTCGGTGGGAAATGTCGGAGGGCACATGTCGGTGGTGAAATGTCGGAGGGCACATGTCGGTGGTGAAATGTCGGAGGGCACATGTCGGTGGGAAATGTCGGAGTGCACATGTCGGTGGTGAAATGTCGGAGTGCACATGTCGGTGGTGAAATGTCGGAGGGCACATGTCGGTGGTGAAATGTCGGAGGGCACATGTCGGTGGTGAAATGTCGGAGTGCACATGTCGGTGGGGAAATGTCGGAGTGCACATGTCGGTGGTGAAATGTCGGAGGGCACATGTCGGTGGTGAAATGTCGGAGGGCACATGTCGGTGGTGAAATGTCGGAGTGCACATGTCGGTGGGGAAATGTCGGAGTGCACATGTCGGTGGTGAAATGTCGGAGGGCACATGTCGGTGGTGAAATGTCGGAGGGCACATGTCGGTGGGGAAATATCGGAGGGCACATGTCGGTGGGGAAATGTCGGAGTGCACATGTCGGTGGTGAAATGTCGGAGTGCACATGTCGGTGGTGAAATGTCGGAGGGCACATGTCGGTGGTGAAATGTCGGAGTGCACATGTCGGTGGTGAAATGTCGGAGGGCACATGTCGGTGGGGAAATATCGGAGTGCACATGTCGGTGGGGAAATGTCGTAGGGCACATTTCGGTGGTGAAATGTCGGAGGACACATGTCGGTGGGGAAACGTCGGAGGGCACATGTCGGTGGGGAAATGTCGGAGGACACATGTCGGTGGGGAAACGTCGGAGGGCACATGTTGGTGGGCCCCTCAACCAACCTCTACCTGCTTGGGAGAAATGTCGTAAGACAAATGACGGGGGTAAAATGTCGGGGGAGAAAGGTGGGAGAGAAGAATGTCATATGAAATATGTCGGTGAATAAATGTTGGGGGACAAACATTGCAGCACAGATTTTTATATTCAAATACGTCAGAAGAAAAGCATAATTAAACATACTCGCATGTTGATGAAGAAAACGGCTATTCAGAAATGAACTTGTTTCACCGCCCTCAGTCAGCTGACTTTGCGCCTAGCCAAAATAGGCAAGAACCAGCCGCCCCCTCCCCCCTCCCCTACAAATCGGACGCCATTCCGGCCGCTTATCTGCCCAGCCCATCGCCTTCGCTGCCACAGCCGCCGTCAGCCTGTCCGTCTGTCAATAGCGTCCTTAGCGCTCGAACTTTTCTGCCACTAGAAGCAGCTGCGCCCGGCTGGCTGTTCTGGGAATTTCACCGACCGATTTAACCCCGCGTGGCGACCCCCGCACTGCCGCCTCCCCTCCCCCCCTGCTGCTAGGCAGCCTCCAGCCTGGTTGAGCCGCACCAACATCGCTAAGTCCGCCTGGCGCATCCGTCAAGTTATTTTTTGGTGCCGCTCCGCCTTGGCGACCCCATCTGCATCTTCTGTCTCTATCCCCCCGTCTCTGCCGCCACTTCTCTCTCTCATGCGAGGCCCGAATTTTTTGTTTCTCCGTCCTCTTCCCGTCTGAGCTGCTTCCATGCTGCATCCCCGCCCGTCGCCCCATCTCTTCCCTCTGCCCCGCCCCCCACGCCTGTCCGTTACGGTCCCGTTCAAGCCTTTCCGCAAGCATTTTATTTTGCTTTCCCTTTCATCCGGGGCCCTCCGGCTCGACAGCTCCGGGCCTAATTATGTTAATTAGGCCGCTTACTGCCGCCCGTCGCTTGTGCGCGGCCCCAGTGCAAAACGGATTACCCCCATCGCTTTCTCTTGCTCTCTACTCTGCCTACTCTCCCTGCCCAACCCCCTGTCGAGTCTCGGTGTCGAGTGGGGCTGAGCTGCAGCCCTCAGAGCAGTCAGTTATGCCTCGCGAGGCTATCATTCCCGCCCTGCCGAATGCCTTTCAAAACGCGAAGCCCCTCTCTTCCGGGCGTCATTTTCGAATCCTACTGTTCCAGGCTCTGGGAGAGGATATTCGGGAAGCTGGAAATCCCTCTGTCTTCATCCGATTCAGTGGACGATCCCGCGCGCTTTCTGCTGTCTAGCTGCCCAGTCTTCCCCAGCTCTTACTCATCCGCTGCACACTTGGCCTAGTCTCCCCCGTTGGCTGACCTTGCGCTATCCAAAAAGCGCTGGCCAATTTATCTTTTTTTCGGCTGCCAAAGCGCCATGGGGGCCGCTGTGGCAAAGCTAGCAGCCCCATTCAAAATGCACTTGTTCGCTGCGCCTCGCGTGTGCTGGTTTTGCTGGGAATTTTTTGCTGTATTTTTCTGCGTTTTGAAAAGTGCTCGCCGCGAAAATATCCGTCGCAAAGTTTGTTGGGCAAATCCGGTTCCAGTTAATGTAAACTTGACTGCAAAATTTTTGCACCCTAAGCTGCGACCTGCGCAGTACAGGAGTGAGGTTGTTGGTGAATGAGTGAACTGTACATGGGAAGATTTATTTGATTGTTTGAAAGGAGTGATCTGATTAGTGAAGGAGTGAGCTGGTTGTTAGAGTAAAGAGGAGGTTGTCGGAGGAGTGAGGTGGGTGTTTGAGGAGTGAGATTTCTGTTGGACCTAAACTAAGCTAAATCTGCAGGAGGGCTGCAGGCACTTTGACGCTTGAAGCGACATCGTCCCACAACCAGCGACTGGGCATGTCTGTCCATTGCGCTAACTCCTGAAGCGCGTTCAGTCACACTAAATACCGTACGCAGGCATAGACACACACACAGGCCGGCACCAGGATGTACAAGCGGCGGTTCCAGGAATGTACACTCTCTATGCCTTGGGGGGTTGCCCTCATGGGCATAAATTGCACAACTGGCCCATAGCCCAACCAATTCGTGCTCAAGGCCCCAAATTAATGTGACCCTGCGCACGAAACCGCGCTAGGGAAAATAGCCAACCTACAACGCGGGTTCGAACCTGGACCAGTGGCACACAAGGCAAACGCGGTAGACCGCCGAGCCACTCGCCCCCCCTCCTTGCTGTTGGACCAGTGAGTTGGTTAGTTGAGGAGTGAGGTGGGTGATGTGCTCGTAGGTGTGAAATTTTGGCGAACAATAGCCAAAACAATATCTTAAATGGTCGGGGAGGTTTATTATGTCAAAATTAAAAGGGAAGTTTCGCCCCCCACCGCATCGCACAGGACGCAAACCTTCTAGCCAGACTGCGGAAGCATCGGCAGTAGACTGCTACGACAGCGACGGCGACACGGACGGCCTGTTGAAGAAGTCTTACACCAGGGAGGTCCGGCTGCACATCCCGGAGCTGCGGCAGCAGGATGGCAGCGGGTCAGTCGGCTCTGCGACAACTTCAGGCGCGTCGTCCTCCTCGCCATCTACAGCAGCGGCAGAAGCATCAGTCGTCGGCAGCGAGTCGCGGACTCACGCGGCGTCAGCTAAGCCTGGGGAAGGCGGCCAAGCAAAGCAGCAGTCGAAGGGTGCAGCAAATGGAAACAAAGGAGAAGGTGGGCTCAATGTTGCCGTCTCTATTTATTAGTCTTTAATAATTTGCGGTACATTGGGTTCGAATTAATGGTTAATCCTTTCTCTGCTTATCAGCCAACTTGCAGCCATGATTTCTCGATACACCTGTACATTTTATTCATCTGTTAGATTCTTGATTGAGATGGCAAAATTCTCCTGACTGGTAATTAGAAGCGCCTGCCCGTTTCGCGTCGGCCCAGCGCAGTTGCATCTTTAAAAGCGCAAAAGGCCAGTGAAAAAAGAATAATAAGAATTTTCCAGCGCTAAGCCATTTCGAATTTTTTACTTTGCTGGACTGAGGCTTTTTCATTCCTTTTATCCCCGCTGTTTTTTTAAGGGATAAACGCCTCCGAGGCATTTTTGGGATTTCAGCGGTTGAGAGTGCCCCCCGTTATCCCCACTCCGGCGCTATAAGTCCTTTTAGACGGACGCGCCGAAACCGCTGATAAGCCAATCTTTGAATTCCCCATTTTCTTCACTATTTTTGTCCCCTCCTCCCTTATTTTTCCCGCTTTCATTTCCCCAGATTCCTTGCCGCTCTGCCCTGCTCCCCACCCGGCTCTCAAAAACCAAGCCGTCCTGCCCCGCCGGCCCGACTCCGCTTCCCCGTCGCGTTATTGGGGCTTCCGCCGCCACCTCCGGCCAGTCAGTCCGCCGGCAGCTCCCCCGCCCAGCCGCGCCTGTCACGCATGCCGGCTCCCTCGGCAGCTGATTATTATTTTTTCACGCCCCAGCCCCCAGCCCCCCACCGAGCGGGACTTTCAACCCGTGGCTCACTCAGATCTTTAGCCAGACGCCTCCTGATTCTCAGCTTCCGTGCAGCCGACCAGTCCGACTGTCTGTCCACCAGCGGGCGGCGACGCTTGTCTATCAGAGCAGTTTGACAGATTGCGAATTCCCATTCATTTGCAATCAAATTCTATTGGTGAAATTATAATTCTATTGGTGCAATTATAAATGTCTTGCGTAGATGTGAAACTGATTAGCCTGCTCAACTCAGTAGTAACTAAAGAGTTTTCTGACATTTCCAACAGTACTAATCGAAGGCCTGCTGTTCAGGGCGTTGTACCTGGGCTCCACGCAGCTGATCACCGAAGGCCAGCCAAGCAAGTCAGCTCGAATGTCCCAGGCACAGGAGGCTGTTAACCGTGTTAAGGTCAGTTTGCTATTCCTTAACTCAGTTGTTTGTACCTTATTCCGATGATTCTTAATCGGTTAAGATTGCCAGATCCTCCAACCACCCTCCAAATATCCCTCATATTGGGTCGCCAGCCTCCAGATCCTTATGTTCAGCCAGCCTTTTCCTGTCTATTGCGGACATCTTTCCCGATTCCCATGTACATGTAGCACGAACCTCACGAATTTTGCCAGGCCCCAGACGGTGAACAACAGCCTTGTGTACCGGTGGACCTGTTTATCTCCAAAGAGAAGATCCTGGTGCTGAACGCCAACCTGCAGGAGATCATGATGGATCACGCGTTGAAGACGGTGGCCTACATTGCCGACATTGGCAACCTGCTAGTGTTCATGGCCCGCCGGCGGTTCCTGCACAGTCCGGAGAAACGGCAGGCCCGCATCGTGTGCCACGTGTTCGAGACGGACGAGGTGGGTTAGACTACGATGAAGCGCAGGCGACAATGTACAGTACAGCCAACACCACAATGTGCATTACGGCGATCTCCAAAATATTTATTAAAGCCTACATCGCAATGTACAATACGGCGCACACCAAATGTACATTACAGCCCAGACGACAATGTACATTACAGCGCACACCAAGTGTACATTGCAGCGCACACCACAATGTACATTACAGCGCACACCACAATGTACGTTACAGCGCACACCAAAATGTACATTAGAGCGCACACCAAAATGTACAAGTGTACATAATGTACAAAATGTACGTTACAGCGCACACCACAATGTACATTATAGCGCACACCAAAATGTACATTGCAGCGCACACCACAATGTGCATTACAGCGCACACCACAATGTACATTACTGCGTACACTTAAAAAGCCCGTTACACAGCAAAAGGCAAAATTTACATTTGAGCACTCACTACAACGGACTTTATTACACGCACCTACAACCACAGGCTGGCCTTGTCGCACAGTCAATTGGCCAGGCTTTCCAATCCGCCTATCTGGAATTCCTTCGCGCCAACGGGGTTGACCGGCCGCATCGTCGCGAACTTCGCGAGGCCGCCTACCAGGACGTGCTGGAGGCGCAGGACCTTCTAGGCGAGGAGTTGGCCTTGTTCAGCCGCCCAGAAACACAGAAAGAGGTTGTGGTACCAAAGGCCAAGGGCGAACCGCTTGGCGTTGTAGTGGTTGAAAGCGGCTGGGGCTCCCTGTTGCCCACCGCAGTGCTGGCCAACATGCAGCCCGCCGGGCCCGCGGCTCGTTGCGGCCAGCTAAACATCGGCGACCAAATTCTGGCCGTCAACGGGGTCAGCCTGGTTGGCCTGCCACTGACCGCCTGCCAGCAGCTGTTGAAAGGCTGCCGTCCGAGGACTGCCGTTAAACTCAGCCTTGTGTCTTGTCCGCCTGTGGTGCAGGTGAGAGCACTAGCGTCGTTTAAGGGATGTAGATATTATCTAATAAGCTAGATAGATTGCTAGCCTGGCGTTTTGTGTATCTAATAAGCTAGATGGATTGCTAGCCTGGCGTTTTGTGTATCTAATAAGCTAGATGGATTGCTAGCCTGGCGTTTTGTGTATCTAATAAGCTAGATGGATTGCTAGCCTGGCGTTTTGAGTATCTAATAAGCTAGATGGATTGCTAGCCTGGCGTTTTGTGTATCTAATAAGCTAGATGGATTGCTAGCCTGGCTTTTAGAGTATCTAATAAGCTAGATGGATTGCTAGCCTGGTGTTTTGTGTATCTAATAAACTAGATGGATTGCTAGCCTGGCGTTTTGAGTATCTAATAAGCTAGATGGGTTGATAGCCTGGCGTTACGAATATCTATAATAATAAGCTAGATGGATTGCTAGTCTGGCGTTTTGAGTATCTAATAAGCTAGATGGGTTGATAGCCTGGCGTTTTGAGTATCTAATAAGCTAGATGGGTTGCTAGCCTGGCGTTACGAGTATTTATAATAATAAGCTAGATGGATTGCTAGCCTGCCTACATCAACACCCCCTCCATCGACGCGGCAGGTGTTGATACGCCGGCCAGACGCCAAATATCAGCTCGGCTTCAGCGTCCAAAACGGCGTCATCTGCTCCCTGCTTCGCGGCGGCATCGCCGAACGAGGCGGCGTCCGTGTCGGCCACCGAATAATCGAAATCAACGGCCAGTCCGTTGTGGCCACCCCGCACGACAAAATCGTGTCCATGCTGGCCTCGGGAATCGGCGAGATACACATGAAGACCATGCCGACCTCCGTGTTCAGGCTGCTCACCGGTCAGGAGACACCGCATTACATTTGAGACCAGTTCCCTCTCAGCTGTCCTTGTTTCCACATGAGCTCGCTTTCAGCTGCTTCCGTCTGCGCTTTGTATCTAAGGTGTGGTACTAGTGCGACTATGTTTGATATTTATCTTTCTTAACTCTGGCTGTCTGTCTCTGTCTGTCTGTCTGCATGTCTGTCTGTCTGTGTGTCTGTCTGTGTGTCTGTCTGTATGTCTGTCTGTCCGTCTGTCCGTCTGTCTGTCTGTCTGTCTGTCTGTCTGTCTGTCTGTCTGTCTGTCTGTCTGTCTGTCTGTCTGTCTGTCTGTATGTCTGTCTGTCCGTCTGTCTGTCTGTCTCTGTCCGTCTGTCTGTCTGTCTGTCTGTCTGTGTGTCTGTCTGTATGTCTGTCTGTCCGTCTGTCTGTCTGTCTGTCTGTCTGTCTGTCTGTCTGTCTGTCTGTCTGTATGTCTGTCTGTCTGTCTGTCTGTCTGTGTGTCTGTCTGTCTGTCTGTCTGTCTGTCTGTCTGTCTGTCTGTCTGTCCGTCTGTCTGTCTGTCTGTATGTATGTCTGTCTGTCTGTCTGTCTGTCTGTCTGTCTGTCTGTCTGTCTGTCTGTCTGTCTGTCTGTCTGTCTGTCTGTCTGTCTGTCTGTCTGTATGTATCTCTGTCTGTCTGTCTGTCTGTCTGTCTGTCTGTCTGTCTGTCTCAGTCATGGCTGCACACTCATGCACACGCCAGTCCACCCTGTCTCAATAATCATTGCTCTAAGCCGCTGTCGAGTTTCGCCTATTAGTCTGAGCGCCTTGGCACAAGGGTTCAGCCTTATGCAAGTGTTCTAGTCAGCCATTCGCTATACAGTGCAACTGCATAACAGTATTCGGCACAAAATGCATGTTTATTGCTTAGTTGAGCTCGCATTACACGCAGCCCCAGTATTATGCCACTCCAAACATTTTGTTTTTTGGTTTTCTATGCTTCTTTCATTTTTTGGCCATTTTAAAATTGTTTAACTTTGTGGACAGTTGTATACGTCCATGCATATATCTATACGATATTAATTCCTCCACCGTAAAATTGAACGTTGCTTTTAACTTTAAATTTGAATCGTGCAATCAAATTCGAAAATTTACTGCAGTATTTGAATCTCAAAACGAATTTTTTTAAACAAAATAAATAGACTTCTTTAAGGAGAAATTTCCTTCACTTCCTACTGAAATAATCGAGCCGTTTCAGTAGTATACTTTGCAAATCAACTTTGCAACTATCCGGCGTGTTTCTCGCGATGAATTCGTGTATTCTAAGTCATTTTGCGCTATTTAAAATCCTCTCATATTAAGAGAGGCATTGCGGCCATTTAGCGAATTAATTTCCAACTTTTTACCTGCCCACTAATGCAATGCTTGTCCGTTTAATCTCCGGCATTAGCTGCATTGGCTAATAAGCAACTGGAGAATGCGCAATCAAGCCGGAGATGTGAGCCTAGCGGATTAAGCCTAAATAGGGACAGGATTCTGAACATCAAATTAAAATCAATGATATTTGAATGGCCTAATCAGAATCGAAAGTTTTTTGCTGTTCTACAAAACCTGTATTCGATTGGGTCGTATTCTAGCACTTCGATAGATGCCTTTATTAATGTCTTTTTATAACTAGAAATAAAGTAAAAAAGCAACTTTCTTTCAAAAAATATTGTTTAAAATCGATCAGTTCTAGTATTTGTTCTCCAGCAACCATTAAGCTTCACGCTTTACAAATTTAGCACCTCACAGCCTCACAGCGCTCCAATGTTGCTGAAATAGTTGAGGATCAATTAAAGATTTTATCTAATATTCAGTTGCAGTTTTCTGCTAAGACTTTCTGTCTTCAATTTGGTATACTTGAAAATGCGTTCTTTACGCTTATAAATTGCTTCTAATTAAACATCATCGATTCATCAAAACCTTTCTACATGCCTTTATTTCCTCTCTCTCTCTCTCTCTCTCTCTCTTCGGTTGAAAAACCATGGGTACCCTACTCTTCTGCCATGGTCTCTGCAGCAACCATCTATTTTTATCCTTTAAAGCTATTGTTGCTTTGCTGAAAGTTCAGGGCACTATTTAAATTATTCTAGCAAGTGCGAATAAATTACCCGCATAACAAATTAAATAGATATAGATATATAGATATAATCAAGAGAGGCAGAGATAGATTCAGTGCAGATTTATTCGAAAGAAGGCATTGATTACCCATATTCATTATTCCGTTTTCACTATCCATTTCTTTCTCATAAGTTAGATAGATATATAGATAGATAGATAGATAGATAGATAGATAGATAGATAGATAGATAGATAGATAGATAGATAGATAGATAGATAGATAGATAGATAGATAGATAGATAGATAGATAGATAGATAGATAGATAGATAGATAGATAGATAGATAGATAGATAGATAGATAGATAGATAGATAGATAGATAGATAGATAGATAGATAGATAGATAGATAGATAGATAGATAGATAGATAGATAGATAGATAGATAGATAGATAGATAGATAGATAGATAGATAGATAGATAGATAGATAGATAGATAGATAGATAGATAGATAGATAGATAGATAGATAGATAGATAGATAGATAGATAGATAGATAGATAGATAGATAGATAGATAGATAGATAGATAGATAGATAGATAGATAGATAGATAGATAGATAGATAGATAGATAGATAGATAGATAGATAGATAGATAGATAGATAGATAGATAGATAGATAGATAGATAGATAGATAGATAGATAGATAGATAGATAGATAGATAGATAGATAGATAGATAGATAGATAGATAGATAGATAGATAGATAGATAGATAGATAGATAGATAGATAGATAGATAGATAGATAGATAGATAGATAGATAGATAGATAGATAGATAGATAGATAGATAGATAGATAGATAGATAGATAGATAGATAGATAGATAGATAGATAGATAGATAGATAGATAGATAGATAGATAGATAGATAGATAGATAGATAGATAGATAGATAGATAGATAGATAGATAGATAGATAGATAGATAGATAGATAGATAGATAGATAGATAGATAGATAGATAGATAGATAGATAGATAGATAGATAGATAGATAGATAGATAGATAGATAGATAGATAGATAGATAGATAGATAGATAGATAGATAGATAGATAGATAGATAGATAGATAGATAGATAGATAGATAGATAGATAGATAGATAGATAGATAGATAGATAGATAGATAGATAGATAGATAGATAGATAGATAGATAGATAGATAGATAGATAGATAGATAGATAGATAGATAGATAGATAGATAGATAGATAGATAGATAGATAGATAGATAGATAGATAGATAGATAGATAGATAGATAGATAGATAGATAGATAGATAGATAGATAGATAGATAGATAGATAGATAGATAGATAGATAGATAGATAGATAGATAGATAGATAGATAGATAGATAGATAGATAGATAGATAGATAGATAGATAGATAGATAGATAGATAGATAGATAGATAGATAGATAGATAGATAGATAGATAGATAGATAGATAGATAGATAGATAGATAGATAGATAGATAGATAGATAGATAGATAGATAGATAGATAGATAGATAGATAGATAGATAGATAGATAGATAGATAGATAGATAGATAGATAGATAGATAGATAGATAGATAGATAGATAGATAGATAGATAGATAGATAGATAGATAGATAGATAGATAGATAGATAGATAGATAGATAGATAGATAGATAGATAGATAGATAGATAGATAGATAGATAGATAGATAGATAGATAGATAGATAGATAGATAGATAGATAGATAGATAGATAGATAGATAGATAGATAGATAGATAGATAGATAGATAGATAGATAGATAGATAGATAGATAGATAGATAGATAGATAGATAGATGGTACCGACACATATATACAGCAGTAAAAGCTAAAAATGAAGAATAGAATTGGCTGCTAAATTCTGCCACAAAGCTTCGCTGTCTGGCTTCGTATTTGAATTTTGGCTATAAATCTCAATGGGTCTCGGGAGTCTCCGAGATTCCGGACTCACACTGCCAACCCGTCGGGAGAGGTAAATGAAACCGGGATTGACTTTTGGCAGTAAAATCGACCAAATTTTGTGAGGCGGCTGAGTCAGAATCCGCGCCCGCAAGTTCCAAAACGCATTGAAGCAGTCAGTATGGGAAATGGGAGCGGCGTTTAGATGCGGCGTATCGAATTTAAGTACGTAAAAAATCTTAGGCCATCTGTAAGGACAATCAGCCACTGTCTAACAGCATCGCACTGTGAGAGCTACCCCACGCCACACAAAGCCACACATCATTTCAAAAGCTAGTATATCATAAGTTCGGCTAGTCAGCGACAGTGAATCGGCAATCACTCTGTCCCTAATTGGGTCATTTTACCTCTACGCATCACGCTCGTAAGTCGTGGAATGCGCTAATTTGGGATATTCTCTCTCCGCCCCTGCCTGAAGATTATACGTTGCTCGATTCACTATGCTCTTCAGACTGGGTAGCCTCAGCCACCCGCTATGATTCAACTAAAATTGCAATCTAAGCGTATTTTAAGTGCACAATAAGAGCCTAAACTTCTTACATTTGGCTGCAGTACCGTAGCCACTCGAACTGTGGGAGCAAGTCTCACCTGCTACTGCTTGAATAATTTTCTTCTCCCATTGTTAACCAGGCTAACAATTGCAACTGGCGCATCTGCAACTTCTAAAAATGGCTGAAGCCAAATACAATGCTTAATGAGGATGTCCCAACTCATTTCATGTGCATTTTACTCGCGGAAAACCCAGCCAGTGTTGCTTTTGCTGCTTCAGAACTAACTGATAGCAAGAAGTTACGGCCCACAAGGGGCTACAATGCTCTGATTCAATGCACTTAGTTTATTTCATTTCAACGCGAACAAACTGAGGGGCATAGCAATCGCTCAAGATGCAAATTCCTTGGGGTTTGCAGCCGGATGTCCAAGACTTTATGACAAGATCGAGGGAGATTTGCTTGTAAGCGCGTGCTAAAAGGTGAACCAAATTGTTAGATTTGGAGTGATTAGTTGTTCACTGGCTTCAGTCTGAAATTACTCGATGGTCAGATCCCACTCGGTGTCGGCTGGGGTATTTGGGATATCGTGTCTGGCCTGGCTCCAGGCTCCGGCACGCTTCCCGAATCCGCTGCTCCAGGCTCCGGCACGCTTCCCGAATCCGCTGCTCCAGGCTCCGGCACGCTTCCCGAATCCGCTGCTCCAGGCTCCGGCACGCTTCCCGAATCCGCTGCTCCAGGCTCCGGCACGCTTCCCGAATCCGCTGCTCCAGGCTCCGGCACGCTTCCCGAATCCGCTGCTCCAGGCTCCGGCACGCTTCCCGAATCCGCTGCTCCAGGCTCCGGCACGCTTTCCGAATCCGCTGCTCCAGGCTCCGGCACGCTTTCCGAATCCGCTGCTCCAGGCTCCGGCGCGCTTTCCGAATCCGCTGCTCCAGGCTCCGGCGCGCTTTCCGAATCCGCTGCTCCAGGCTCCGGCACGCTTTCCGAATCCGCTGCTCCAGGCTCCGGCACGCTTTCCGAATCCGCTGCTCCAGGCTCCGGCGCGCTTTCCGAATCCGCTGCTCCAGGCTCCGGCGCGCTTTCCGAATCCGCTGCTCCAGGCTCCGGCACGCTTCCGACCTTGCCAAATGGTGTCGTCATTGCTTGAGGCTACTTTGTAAAGCGCATCTTCAGCCATCAGATCTGCAAAAATGGAAATAAAAGTTCAGTTGCTTCCATGCTTTCCTCAGAGGCCCAGAGCCCAAACCAAGGTGCCCGCAGTAGCCGCCAACTCACCATCAGCGCTAGCGACAACAATAGTAGCCGACAGCAGCAGAAGCAGCAGCGACGGCCTTCTGATCATTTCAGTTTTCTTTGCTCCCGGCTTCAAGATAGTCTGCAACTGCTCTGCCAACACTGCGATCAAAGTTAGGAGCTTCTTCAGTAACCGGGTTGGCAGTGCGCAGAGCGGTGGCATAAATTTTATCTTATTTATGCGCCCGATTGGCCAGGAGATGGGAGTCAATGCTCTTATCCCATGTTTCTCATCTCTGCACGCCTGATTCTGCAACTACTCGCCTCACAGCCAAGGGTTCTAGCAATTCTGCTGCAGCAGTTGGATTGGCTGCTTAGCTGCCTGCTAGGTGCACTGACTGATCTTGGATTAATTTCGGATCGGAGAGGGACGCAATTAGAAGTGCCCGTAGCGACAGCAATTTTCAGATTTTCAAATAGGCTCGAAACTAGAATTTGAGGCTCGAATTAGCTTTTTACAATTGTATTTTATAAGCCATGCGACAGATGTTTGCTGCGGTCTCTCTTTTTTGGCGGTGTGCGCCCTCGCTCTATTATTCCAATTATTTTTTCCAGGTCTATCCGTTTCTATATCTCTTTATTCCTTTGTTCCACCATTTTGTATATCTCTCCGGGCGCTTCTGATCTTTTGATTCTCCGTTCCCCTAACTCTCAGTTCCTCAATTCCCCCAACTCTTAGTTCCTCAATTCCCCTATCATCTCTCAGTTCCTCAATTCCCCCAACTCTCAGTTCCTCAATTCCCCTATCATCTCTCAGTTCCTCGATTCCCCTAACTCTCAGTTCCTCAATTCCCCCAACTCTCAGTTCCTCAATTCCCCCAACTCTCAGTTCCTCAATTCCCCTAACTCTCAGTTCCTCGATTCCCCTATCATCTCTCAGTTCCTCAATTCTCCTAACTCTCAGTTCCTCAATTCTCCTAACTCTCAGTTCCTCAATTCCCCTATCATCTCTCAGTTCCTCAATTCCCCTAACTCTCAGTTCCTCAATTCCCCCAACTCTCAGTTCCTCGATTCCCCTATCATCTCTCAGTTCCTCGATTCCCCTAACTCTCAGTTCCTCAATTCCCCCAACTCTCAGTTCCTCAATTCCCCTAACTCTCAGTTCCTCGATTCCCCTATCATCTCTCAGTTCCTCAATTCTCCTAACTCTCAGTTCCTCAATTCTCCTAACTCTCAGTTCCTCAATTCCCCTATCATCTCTCAGTTCCTCAATTCCCCTAACTCTCAGTTCCTCAATTCCCCCAACTCTCAGTTCCTCGATTCCCATATTATCTCTCAGTTCCTCAATTCTCCTAACTCTCAGTTCCTCAATTCCCCTAACTCTCAGTTCCTCAATTCCCCTATCATCTCTCAGTTCCTCAATTCCCCTAACTCTCAGTTCCTCAATTCCCCCAACTCTTAGTTCCTCAATTCCCCTAACTCTCAGTTCCTCAATTCCCCTAACTCTCAGTTCCTCGATTCCCCTATCATCTCTCAGTTCCTCAATTCTCCTAACTCTCAGTTCCTCAATTCCCCTAACTCTCAGTTCCTCAATTCCCCTATCATCTCTCAGTTCCTCAATTCCCCTAACTCTCAGTTCCTCAATTCCCCCAACTCTCAGTTCCTCGATTCCCCTATCATCTCTCAGTTCCTCGATTCCCCTAACTCTCAGTTCCTCAATTCCCCCAACTCTCAGTTCCTCAATTCCCCTAACTCTCAGTTCCTCAATTCCCCTAACTCTCAGTTCCTCGATTCCCCTATCATCTCTCAGTTCCTCAATTCTCCTAACTCTCAGTTCCTCAATTCCCCTAACTCTCAGTTCCTTAATTCCCCTATCATCTCTCAGTTCCTCAATTCCCCTAACTCTCTCAGTTCCTCAATTCCCCCAACTCTCAGTTCCTCGATTCCCCTATTATCTCTCAGTTCCTCAATTCTCCTAACTCTCAGTTCCTCAATTCCCCTAACTCTCAGTTCCTCAATTCCCCTATCATCTCTCAGTTCCTCAATTCCCCTAACTCTCAGTTCCTCAATTCCCCCAACTCTTAGTTCCTCAATTCCCCTAACTCTCAGTTCCTCGATTCCCCTATCATCTCTCAGTTCCTCAATTCTCCTAACTCTCAGTTCCTCAATTTCCCTAACTCTCAGTTCCTCAATTCCCCTATCATCTCTCAGTTCCTCAATTCCCCTAACTCTCTCAGTTCCTCAATTCCCCCAACTCTCAGTTCCTCGATTCCCCTATTATCTCTCAGTTCCTCAATTCTCCTAACTCTCAGTTCCTCAATTCCCCTAACTCTCAGTTCCTCAATTCCCCTATCATCTCTCAGTTCCTCAATTCCCCTAACTCTCAGTTCCTCAATTCCCCCAACTCTTAGTTCCTCAATTCCCCTAACTCTCAGTTCCTCGATTCCCCTATCATCTCTCAGTTCCTCAATTCTCCTAACTCTCAGTTCCTAAATTTCCCTAACTCTCAGTTCCTCAATTCCCCTATCATCTCTCAGTTCCTCAATTCCCCTAACTCTTAGTTCCTCCGTTTTACTATTTCTCTTTGTTACTTTAAATCTCCGTTCCTTCGGATTTTTCATTAATCTACTAACGCGCTTCCTGTTGTACTTCGTATCACTTCACATCCCTATCAGCATAACTACAGTGTGTATAAATGTACCAGCGCAAGAGTCAAGCAGGGACAGGTAGGAACCCGTGGACCGATCGCAGCTCCGCCCGAATTTGCATTAATCAGCGCAGAGTCAGCGCCCCGGCAGCATGCAATTGCAGCGGTATTAATGGCCGGCAAATAGCAATCGCTTGACAAACTGGGGTGGCTCCTCAATGCCAAGTTTGGAAAGGCCCGCCCTCGTCTGCGCTTGCTCGTATAATAAACAAGAGGCCACTCAGATAGCCTCCTGCCTCGACAGAACCCCTCTTCTAGAAGCAGACGCAGAAGAAACAAGCAATGAGTCAAATCGTTCGTAGATTGCTTGCCTATCGCGTTTATCGATGCCACTTGACATAGGGAGCGCTCCGCCTATAGCTGCTGACTCGCTACCGTTAGTCACAGGCAAAAATTATGCATTTTATTCTTCCAGCTGTTGAGAGTAAAAAAAAACTCGATGTAAAATTCATTCACACAATTGGAGCCATTTTGAAGCGTCATTCTAAGCTTTCAGAGCTTCTTTTAGCCCACCCTGACAGCTTGAGGGCACAAAAAACCAACGGCTGACGCTCTCGGCCCTGCAATTGGCATTCTTATTCGCTCTCGCATTTCCTAGAATGGAAAGGTCGTGGGTTCGACACCCAGCTCTAGGCGACATTTTTTGTGCTTGGCGGATCCAGCTGGGATGGGGTACCAGTGTGCTGTACCTGCTGTTGTTCGAAGTAAAATTTTTAATGGGCAAACGTGAAATGACTCACTGGGATACAAATTATAGAACAGATAGCACAGCTTATATATCACATGGAGAATGGAGAAAATTAAAGGTTTGATTTATTATCGAGATCTGGCACTAAAGTTTTGAGCCCAATTGCTCGCTTTCGTCACTTAGCGTCAATTTTTTTCAGTAAAATGTAAGGCTATCATTATCTGGCTTCTTGAGACGAAAAAGTTTCTTTTTTATACGGTCGTAATCTTTATGGAACATGTTTTTTAAAAATACTTGAACGGCATTGCCTTAGCCGCCATCAACTCCAGGCAATTCACTGCGAGAATATCACTGGCAGCTGCACGCACTGCTTGGATGTGATAGATCCCACTGTTGACAATGCCCGCTTCCTCCGGGCGCGCATTGCTGCACCAATAGCTATAATCCCTGCAACTGAATTTCGCAATCCTGCTGACCTGTGTCCTCCCCCCCCTTGCCCAGCTCCGACCAATTCAAATCAGGCTAAATAACTGGCAGAGAATTATTATTCTCAGAATGCAATCCTTCTATAGTGCTAAAGCTGGCCAGCTAAACCTTGCGGACTTTCCGATTGAGACTAATCAAAGCAGCTGAAAAATATTGCTGCTATATTGGACCCTGGACCCTGGCTGCTACACGGAGCCCTCCTTTGCACGGCTATACAGTAAAAAAAGACTTTTTTAGTAATGAAAAACGATATACATGAATTCACGGAAGTTAAATATACCACATGTTCACGTACATGCAGCAGACTTTCTGTGCTTTAACGCGATTTGAGAAGGCCATTTTTAAAACCAGATAATGTTTTTTGACCGCACATAACTTATGACAAAGTTTGCCATTTGCACTGTTACATAAAAGGCACTATAATGACTTAATGAAGGGTTGGTTGCCTCTACCGTCACTATTAGCCATCGTTTAAAGATGACATGTAGAATGACTGAGAGAATGGGTGAAAATTGAGGGAATTAATACCATTGATTGAAGCATTACTGTGTGATTCGATTCAACTGTATTTCTCTGTCTATCCGCCTGTCTGTTGCTGCCTGTCTGTCTGTGTGTGTGTGTGTGTGTGTGTGTGTGTGTGTGTCTGTCTGTCTGTCTGTCTGTCTGTCTGTCTGTCTCCCTGTCTGTGTGTACATGTACATGTATATGTCTATCTGCGTGTCTTTACTGCATACACGCACTGTCTGTCTGTCACCGTCAGTGGGTCTGTCTGCAGTCGTTCTGTCTCAAAGTAACTTAAGGACAATTAAGAAGAACGCTAAACTCTAAACGAAAGTGAAAGTTTCTTATAAAAAATTATGCATATATTTTAATGGAGCATGCAGTAGAAGGCGATGCAGCTTTTACGCTAGCTTGTTTCGAATTTACGCGTACAAGCAGTATATTGCATTACAGTATACACGGTAGTATTACAACAGTAATACTTTGTCATACTATTAACGACAAAGTATTATTTGAAGTTATTTATAAATATGGACACAAAAAATCTCTAACTGGCCCCTACTCAAAGCTTTGCTGATACATATGTAACCTTGTGGCTTTAAATATTCTTCACTTATGTATCGATAATAATCCAACTCACATCACGTACAGATTCTCCATTAAACAAATTTTTCGCAAAGGTCTCTTTATACAGTTTTCTAAAACCCCCATCTCGTTTAGTGTATTCTTCCAAGAACATGGGCCTTGCAAGGTCTCGCCAAATCATCGGAGTTCGCGCTCGGTGTTCCTTCTACACTACAAGTGAATTGGTTTAGGTGCAATCGCATGAAGGGAAAAATATACTTCCTCTTGCTAATATACAAACTTGCACAATCTCTGCTGCTCCAGAATTTGTTTTACACGTTAGCAGTTATAATTGGGTTGATAGCCAAGGTAAAAAGGCGGACTCCGAGCTGCAATCGGCAAAGATATTAGATTTACAGACCTTGGGACTCCATATAATTATAAATTTTGATTCCCGAGTAAATTTGACTACAGTTTGGAATGCAAAATTTATTAAAAATTATAAATGGAGTCAATTATATTGATAGCCTTGGGAATCAAGTCAATTATTTCTAACAACACCAGCAACGCCAGACACGGGTAAAAGGTACTAACAAGGACCACTAGGAGTCTACTAGTCACTGTTCTACTCCTAGTGGTCAAAGAAGGGTTGTTTTACTGATAGCAGTGACATAGTTCAGATCAAATTGTATGCTAACGGTCTGTAGTGAGAAATCGTCAAATGCATCCTTGTTGGCCTCATCCAATAAATGGTGTCGGTCGCGTGTCTGCGTGGTTATTCTGAGTTAAGCATGTAAAGTTGAATGCTATGGAATAGAAAATTATATATTTTTTCTTTTAATTTTGCTTTTCTTATGTCTAATTTACGATGTCACTAAGAGACTTATAACTAAGTTTTATTTTGAACAATAGCTTTCTATTCTGGATAGGACTAGGACCTAGAAATGCAATTAAGCTCAGTAATGTAAATTGCATTTCTATTTACTTTATTTCTATTTATTTCTATTTATATGTATTAATCTAATAGAAATATTAGTCTTTACTTGGTTTAGTTTATTAATTTCCCTTGTAAGTTGTAATCTTGAATTTGTATTGAAATCCATTTCCAAAGATATTGATATATCAAGAAATAAACTTATAGCTATGTAAATTGTTTGATTATTTTAATGCATAATTACTTGCAAGTTATTTTTCATAAATCTATTTTTTTCAATATTTTCCAAATTACCACTTTTAAAAGAGGTGTCTATGGCCCAATCTAATCTAAAACTTTGTACCAACCATATTTGCTTGCAAAAATGGTGTGTGCACTTGCAAATTCTTGTTTATTGTATATGATTCAATGCAGAAAGATTCACTTTTTAGAAAAAAAATAATAGCACTTACTGCAGACATTGCACAAAGGGGGTCAATAGGACAGTAGGAAAGTAGATAAAGAGTAAAAAAGAGAGAAACAAGAAAAATGTACTAGAAAAAAAGAAAAATAGTGGAAACTATTATATAGTACAGTATATCATTTATAGCATCTTGATGACAAAGTCTGCATGTAGACTAAATAAATTTCTGTGGTATAAATTTGCATTTTAATTTCATAGATTCATAGTTAAATTTAAATGATACCCTATTTTAATAATTACCTAAAGTAATCAATAACTTTTATAAAATCTAAAAATTAGAAGAAACAAAAATTGCTATAATCTTAATGTATAATATAGCATTTTGCAGTCAAGTTTGAACTGCGGGCATTCAAATTAGACAAGAAGGGAAGAGCCAAATTTCAGAATCTGTCCCCAAGTCAAGCAGAACTTTATGTCTGTGGCTCAAACTGAAACACACCGACGGGCACTCAATTTAGACAATGGGCATTCAAATTAGACAAGCAGCGGAAAGTCTATGTGTGCCAGAGAGAAAGACCATGGACAATCCGATTGTCGCTATGCAAGAATTTCCAGAGAGAAGCGTGACCTCATTATTGGGGCATGCCAACGTGGTGACTCTGTGGCTGAAATTGCCAACATGTTGGATGTCAAGAGATCATCAGTGTACGACATCTGGAACAAGTTTGTTCAGGATGGCCAGCAATACGCGCTACCAAGGGGAGGAGCCAGGCACCGTCGAATGAATCCTGCAATGAAGGACCATCTGGCTGCCTTGTTGAATGCCAACCCTCTGATGACACTCGGGCAAATGCAGGAATCGCTTCTGTCTGAGTTTCCCGCAATACCAATGATTGACATTTCAACAGTCTCTCAAGCACTAGATGGACAACTTTTTTTGATGAAAATCCTGTCAAGAGATGGCAATGTACCTGAAGCAAGAAATTCGCATGAGGTCAAGCAAAGACGTGTTGAATTCGCCAGCTGGCTCATGGATTTGTCGGTCACAACTTGCCTGGTCCATTTAGATGAGACTGGCTACTGCCTCTGGACCCGGCAAACCAAGGGAAGGAGTCTGCGTGGAGCCAGGGTGAGACAGACTGTGCATACGCAGAGAAGTCCATCACTGAACATGATCATGGCCACGTCGCCGGCATTGAACCTCGTTCACTACAGACTGGATTCCGGTAGCACCACACGTGAGAGAGTCCAGGAATTTGTGACAAACCTATGTGAAAAGATTGCAGAGAATCTGGAAGAGAACCATTCGTGTGTCATCGTGCTGGATGGTGCCCGCTTTCACCACGGATTGCAAATCCCGGAGGAGTGGGTTGGTTGAATTGAACTGAAGATCTTACCACCTTACTCTCCTTTCCTGAACCCAGTTGAACTGGCTCACAGTGCCTTTAAATCAGCAGTCAAGAGGCAGCTGTCCAATCCTGAAGTTCAGAGAGAATTCCTGACATGACTGCCGTTCAATGGAGACTGATGGTGCTGCAGAGGTGCAGGGAAATCGCGATGGATGATGTGACTCCACTGAAGTGCATTCACTGGTATCAGCACACGCTCCGCTTCATCCCACGCTGTCTGGCAAATGAAGACATCGTTTGAATTCTCTATCAGAAGAGACTCTTGTGAGACTTTTGTTCATTGATGTGCTGAGCACCCTGTTTTGTTTGTTTACACATGCTTACTTTGTTATAACTTGTTCTTATCTTCATAGTTCAGGGTTCACAGAATGGTTGTCTGACAACAGATGCAACACGATCTTGAATTGCCCAGCCGATTGCGCCTGAGAACTTGTCTAATTTGAATGCCCCTTGTCTAAATTGAGTGCCCACCAGTGTGATTTTGTCCATGCCATAGATGGCATTTGTGCCAGCAGTGAGATCTGGTCAAGCGTCTAATTTGAATGCCTGCAGTTCAAACTTGACTGCAAAATGCTATATATATATTTATAATTATATATTATAATTCCATAATAGTATAAAATTTTTAAGTGTTAAATTCATTCTATACTCTTATAATAAAAAAATGGGATACTCCTGCTTTGTTTCTAGATCCTTTATTTGGTTGTTCTCATGCAATAAAATAAGTGAACAAAAATATATGGGTTTTGCCAGGTATATATGATACAATTTTGTATCCTATTCCCAATTTTATAGTGTAATTTGAAGGACTAAGGTATATATTTTATAAATCCTAAAATCTTGCTTAATTATTGTGAAAATTGAAATAAATCTCCATGCAAAATTGTATCCTAGGTCAAATTTCAGAATGCAATTCAGAGGCATGGTGCTAAAGTATCTCTATTGCAAAAAACTTAGAGATATAAATAACAGGGTCTAATTAATTTTATTTAGTATGTAGATTTGAACTACACCCCGACACCAGCCAATGGTTGCAAAACTGCCCTCCTTTGCCGACCTGACTATTTGCCAGATGCTACTTGTATGATTTAATGCCTAAAACAAAATGGTTCCTTATTATCCATCAATTCTTTTCAATTTTAGAGATCATTCTCCCTCCTGGCTCCAACAGCGCTTTTGTACTTAGTTCAGAAAATTCTAGCCTTATTGTGCATTCATTTAATATCAAACAAACTTGCCGTTGCAGCTTGCTTAGATCTTCCGACTGTAAACTATGGACAGCAGAGTTAGTACTAGTTGCGGACTGCAGCAGGGCGGCGACACTATCGGCTTGGTCTTTTCCGGCGTGCCAACAAAAATGCTTTTATTCGATTCTAACAACAACAACAGCAGCAACAGCAACAATGACACACTCAGCGTAGCCAAGAGGCGCAAAGTGAAGAAGGAACCAGGCGTTAAGCGATCCTTCCCAGCCAACCAAGTGCCGGGCAATCGGGGCAATGACGAAGTCGACAATCTGGTTAATTACATCGAGAACGTGCTATCGGCGCCCAGTTCCAACTCCGCTTCGCGTCCAGTTGGCAATAGCAGTGTCCGAGCCGAGCAGGCTAAGCTTGATAAGATCGATCGGAAGTCAATTAAGGTCGATGTTGAAGCTAACGAAAAAGTCGCCGTTGAAGCTGCCGGCACTACAGAAGCTACCATGCCAGCTGCTAAGAAGGAGACCGAAACGATCGTTTCGACTGACAGCGCTGGGGTGGCACCAGCAGAGCCGCCGCCTACTGCTGTGAAGAATTCTTTCGATGAAGCCCGCCATCAGTCAGCACCAACGCCCGACGCCAGTGTTGCAGGCAAGCGCAACTTCGGCGACCAGATCGTTGAGCGCGGCCGGCGACGCACAAACAGCCGGCCAGGTGCCGTGCAATTCAACAGCGCCAGGGCAAGACCGCATGGCCATCATATTGGCTACGATTCCTATTTTCATTCCCGGCCGCAGCAGGCGCCGCCTCTGCCGCCATTTCGAGGCCGCTGTCCGCCGCCACCGCCGCAGCGGCATCTGCGCACTGTTGTTTACAATCAGGAATTTGTCAATAATTCGTTTCATCAGCACCCACAAATCGGTCATCATAACTATCATCGTTATCAATATGATTATCCGCGCCCTAGGCAGCATCACTTCGTTGGAAATTGCGGCGGCGGCGGCGGCGGCTTCCGTAACCGTCTGCTTCGTCCGAAAGTGTCACCCGAGCAGCACGAGGAGCGCCTGTGGGAGCTGGCCAGCACCAATAGGCTGCTATATAGGGACCTGACTCTGGCTAGCAAAGGCGAAAGCTATCGCCGCCTGCTGGGATTTCTGTTCTCCTTAGCCGAAGACGCTACAACTCGTTAAGGCAGGTTGATTTTGTTCAAAAATTCGAAGCTTCATGGCAGTTCGTGCCAAATTTTTAACAAAGTCCGCTGTCGGTAAATGCTTTGCCGCCTATCTTTCATAATATTAGTGTGAAAAATTGAGCTCCACCTGTCGGTTTTGTATTAATAAAAGCGTTCTGTTTTGTTTCGTTGTTTGTCTTTGTGCAGTGAATTTTTAGCGCTGCGATTATTGTTTGATATTCTAGTATTCGTCTACTTTTCAATTTGTACTTTTTTCTATCAGTATAAGTGGCGGCTTTTCTGGCATTTGAATTCGCCACAGCTAGAGTCAAATAATATACAGTCCGTGAGACCATGATTCCATTCATTTTCAGTTTACGCCCCGTTGCTGTGAGTCTAGAGTTAACTATCTACGAGTATATATCTGTGCCGCAATTTATCTGCCGTTTTTATAAACTACAAAAACTTTTTTGCGATTGTTTTGCCAACTTATTATCAAGCTCGGTGAGGCCTCTCTTTCTATACTTTTTGCGTAAGCGCTAGCTAATTATCTGCATTTTTTATTTTGCCAGTGAATACTTAACATGCTATCTTTAGCCGAAATAAATATTCCGTTACTCAAAACAAGCGAGAATATTTTTGCTAATTATTTTTCCTTAATTGTTGTTACCGGCATCTCTTTGACTTTTAAAAATATTTTTTTGGCTATAAAGTTACGTTTGATTTATTTGTACTTTGAAATTTCTTTTAATACTTGTAAGGAAAGTTTAATTTAGATGACTAAACAATATTGTACTCACAGTAGCACTTAACAATCTCACAGTAGGGTAAATGTCTCACCGAAGGACCAACTAGATAGATAGTACACGCACTGAGGCTTCACTTGGTATACACAGCATAGACCAAAAGCAAACGATATCAAGCGCACATTAATGCACTCACGCATGCACACTGTAAAACAGCACACGCTATGAACGAAAAAGGAGGCACTAAATCGCTCCAAATCCAATTAAACACGTATCTAAATGCATCAGGGTTATTCCTTAAAAATAAATCAATTTTTTAATACTTAGTCTTACAACAGTTATTTGGCAATGCCAATACGAACCTAATTTTGTACTTTTATGCCTGTGCCTGTTACGCCTTTTCAGCCTGCACTTTGCAAAAGAATTGCTTTTTTGGGCATACTAAATATGGATAAACAAAGCGAGAAAGTTATTGAGGATAAAGGCGAAGCAGTGAAGGATTCTATTTACGAAAAATTTATCACGGCCTTTATGCAGCACTTGCAGGACAATTGTGTGACTGTTAGCGTATTGACAATTGACAACAACAACAACAACAACAATAGCAGTGAAAGCAGTAGTAGCAGCAGCAAGAAAAACTCTGGCCACGTAAAGCAAAAGCTATCAAAAAAAGAAGCAGGTGTGAAACGATCTTTCACTTCCAACGAGCTGGTCGGTTATCGCGGTAATGACGACGTTGACCAGCTAGTGGATTTTATTGAGAACCGGTCCAATTCTAATGCGCGTCCGATTGGGAACAGCGCCGATAAAACGGAGGGCACGTCAGCGAAGCGGTCGACAACCAAGGAGAAAGTATGTAGGAAAGCTGCTACCGAAGAGTCAAAAAGTCGGTCAATTGAGTCTGCCAGCGGCAGCAACAGCTGTATTGAGGCTCCCGATCTGCAGCCTAAGCCAGATTCCTTATCCGAGGCACCAGTTGAGTCTGCTCAACTAGAGGCTTCGGCTACCGCTTCAGATGTTGCGGCACATCCAGTCTTCTATCACAGTGACCTGGATGGCTTTCCCGAGTCAAATTATGGCGCTAAGCGCTTCGGTAGTGTTGGAGACATTTACACCGGCACTGAAACCACTTTTTATCCTCGGGAGCGTAAATTGCGGCCCGCTCGTGAATTCATCAACTCTTACAGACAGCCCTACGGAAGGCGTTTACATTATTCTCAGAATCAGCCTGAGTACAGACTCCAACCGCAGCAGTCACAAAGCCGTTGGATTCCTCATCGTCGCTCGTCGAACTGGGAGCGTTGGAATCACTCTGAAGAAAAAATTTGTGCTGATCCCAACAACAAAAACGAGGCAGCTTTTGCTAAAAAATCTCAATTGGTTGATGACAAGGACCGGGCTTGCGTCACTAGCACGTGTAAGGTAGCAGACCGACCACACCCACAGAGCATAAAGCGGAATAGCTTTCCGGTCCCGCCTGAACTGTACCAGCAACGTCTGTGCGCAATTGCCCGCACTAATAGACTACTTATGAATGACTTGGTCAAGGCCAGCCAAGGTGGCAGGCATCGTCAAATGATTAATTTCATGCTGTACCTTGCCGAAAAATCTCCTAATTAATGCTAAATTAGTCGACTATTTATTATGCAGGTAATCTTGTCCAGTTTGATTTTTTATTAAAAAAACTTTTTGTGCCGTCTTTTTGGCGCTTTTTATCAAAAAAAATTTTAACTTTTCAATTTTGCAATTCTAACAATAACAAGCTAATGCATTTTTATCAAATCATTTCTTTTAATTTATGCTCACTATCCACGCGCTATTTTTTCATCATTCTATTTTTCTGTAGACGCCTTAATTATATATATGAATTTTAACATTTTACAATCAACTTAAGTGGCACCCAAACTGTTAAATTTGTTTTGCAATATCGGTCCTCATTCTCGTATTCATAGTGGATGGGTGTTAACGCTATATTTTACCTGCACCTCTAGCGTCTGTCTCAGACATGAAAGTGTTTTTTACATCGGTAGGTGAGCTTCAGTAAAACTAGTAAACTGAAATAAAATATTTTTCATTAATGACACACTCGCAATTAAAATCGTAATTAAAATAGAAGTTTAAAAGTACGCGCAAAGTACAAAAGTACACGCACTCTTGCGTTTTTTTCAAATAAATAAATTCTGCAACAACAGCTCAGAAATATAATTAATGATCGTTTCAATTAATTTTATCGCTTGCTTACTGTTTGGGATGTACCAGTAATAATAATTTCACGTAAAAACTTTAAACACTTTAAATTTATCTCGGGATCCAAATTGAAAATCTGGGGGGGGGGGGAATCCACGAAGAAACTCCAGTAATTTCTAAATCTACATGCTGCCTTTTAAAATTGCACAAATAGGTGATTAGCTAAGCGTTCGATCGAGCTGGGGTCTTTACCTTTAAGGCCTCAGAAATGCTGTATTTGGGCTCAAAATTTCCCTGGTCAGAGCAGATCGATTGGCTCACTTTTACAACACTTACATTACTGCATCACAGCTTTAAGCACATTACTGGGCTTTAGCTCGTTTTTGGCCGAGATTTGCAATCAATCAGTACTGCATTTGTTAAACTTGGCGTTTTGGGAGCTTGTCACTATTCACCCCATTAATTATTATTTTCATGTCGATGATTCCCGCGTGCTAACGCGCTTAATTGGAGATCTTGTCCTACCTAGAAGCTTTTAAATATCTTCAATTGCGGATATTATAAAAATCGTTTTGAAATTCATGTAGCTATACTTGTACTGTACATAGTCAAGTGTATAGACGGATGATGAGGCAACTAGATCGATAGACGTGTAGGTGGTTCGACAAACATGTCAATGAACGCTATTTTTCTGCTGCATGTTCTGCTCCGAGTCTACGACTACGAGCTCACGAGGATTAACGAGTTAATTACGGTTTCGATCAAGTTAAGTATAGTATTGTAAAACGTTTTTTTAAGTCCTTACATATTTCATTAATGATCTGTGATCACAACCGTTAAAAATGTGCTTTCATGAAGACTTAGATTTTGAGTGAGTGCTAAAGTTTTAAGGCGCAGTGTAGAGGGTGAAGCCGGGATTAACTCTCGACCCATTAATGAGGACGCGAGATCAGGGCGAGCTTTAATTCTTAGAAGGGCCGTCAAGTAAAAATTACGCATGGATTAAGGGATGGCGTTGCTAATGAAGATTAAACATCGTCAAAGTTATAAGGAGTGCAGACTACAGACTCGAGTTACCCACATCCCACAGTCTTGATGTTAGGCTGGTTGCAGACATTTTAATTTAATCTGGGTTTATGGTTTGTGCGATAGGGATGCTATAGCATCTTAAGTTCAAGATTCTCATCCTGATTTTTTAAATTCTTCCAAATAAAAAACCTGTTGAATAGGACTTTTAAAAAATTCCAAACAATGAAATCGCATCCTAAAATTAAGAACATGATGCGATTTTGCATTCTGTGCGGTATTTAATACTATTAACATTTTTAATTCCTACTATGCTACCTGGGTTTATTTTTTGTGCTATAGGGATGCTATAGCATCTTGACTTTGAAAATCGCATCCTGAAATTTGATATAGGATGCAATTTTGCATCCAGATTTGCTTAATTCTTCACAATAAAAGACCTCTTAAATAAGACTTTTAAAAAATTGCATCCTTAACCCTGAAATCGCATCCTAAAATTAAGAACATGATGCGATTTCGCATCCTGTGCCTAGCAAAAAAATAAACCCAGTATGCTACGCTACCTAACGAAGTCATACTTTGTTCGAGTCAAATTCAAAGTTCTGTATACTCCCTAGAGTTAATCAACAGGCGACAGAAACCATCCCATGCGTGTGGTGGCCCTGAAAAGGGCCGTTTTAGCGTTCAAAGGAATTTCATGGACGGACTAGATGTTGAATGAGACCATTCCGTTCGCAGATCTGCGTCGGGTTGGTCAAGATATTTAAGCACGCTCGCCACGGATGCGGCGGGCCAGCTGGATGTCCTTGGGCATGATCGTGACACGCTTGGCGTGGATGGCGCACAAGTTGGTGTCCTCGAACAGTCCAACTAGGTAGGCCTCGCTGGCCTCCTGGAGAGCCTGAACGGCGCTGCTCTGGAAACGCAAGTCAGTCTTGAAATCCTGGGCGATCTCGCGGACCAGACGCTGGAAGGGCATCTTGCGGATCAGCAGCTCGGTACTTTTCTGGTAGCGGCGGATCTCGCGCAGGGCCACAGTGCCAGGCCTGTACCTGTGCGGCTTCTTCACACCACCAGTGGCCGGGGCACTCTTACGAGCAGCCTTGGTAGCCAACTGCTTTCGTGGGGCCTTGCCACCGGTTGACTTGCGAGCAGTTTGCTTGGTGCGAGCCATTTTTTCGAAGAACGATGAACAGACGTCGGTTTAGGTGGATTAGAAAATGTGATATGACAGCTCGGAGGACCGAAGCTTTCTTTATATACGGCAGTGTAACATTAACATAATTTATTTCTCGCATTCCTATTGGTTACGACAAAAAGTTTTAGAAATTTTAAGCTTCAATTTTAATTTCGATATAACAATTAACGTAGTGTTTATACTACTAAAAGTAGAGAAGTGAGCTACTTTTAGGCCTTATCTTTCTTGCTTTCTAAAAAATTAAGCAAAATTGCTATAAAATGAGTCACGATAGAAATTATATCATTACATTAATTATTTTTAGTCAACTAAATTTCTTCATATTAATAGTTATCACAAAGAATTCAAAGAAATTAATGGATTCTTTTGTGATATTGATATCAAGTAATTAAGGTAGGCAAAATTGGTTTAATTAACGCTATAAAATGACACAGTCCTCTATATAATTCGCTACTATTTTTTTCGATGATGATCATTTAAAAAGTAATTTATAAGAATTTAAATTGCCTCGAAATCAACAACAATTATAGAAGCTTAGCTTTTGGTGTACATTTATTTCGTTGATAACAGACAAATACTCAAGTTGATAAAACGGCCCTTTTTAGGACTGAATAAGGACTTCACACCCACTCTGTTTAATTAAGGCTTGCTAAAAAAATCTGTGCTTGAATATTTAGACCCTAAATCCATAGCTAAATTAAATTTCAAACTTTTGCGCGTGGCCAATATAATTTTTTTCAGCTAAAATAATTTTTTTAATCAAACAACTGATAAGTATTTGACAAGTTCGCTAACTTTAACGCGACAATAAAGGAGGCAGCTGGTAGCAGCTTCTTAAATGTATTCTTACTCGATGTGTGGGAGACTTGCTCGAGTAACTGAACGAGTCAACCGGTTCAGTTTGCTGGGTTTGTTAAATGTACTTCACCTGCCAGTGCAGGCTGGTTTTCTGTCCATTGATAGATTCGGAATCAAGATTAATGTAAATAAGCAATTTCTACTACTTATTAGTAAAGTAGAAAGAATTTCTTTATGAAAAATCAATCACCAACTAAGTAGCAAGCCAAGCAAATAATTGAGTAAGAGAACGCAAGGGCCGGATTTGAATTTCGCTTAATTATTTGCAGCTCAGCGAGCTGCGCGCATAGCGCGGATAAATATAAGCTTTTATCTGAGTATGGAAATATGTAAGATATATCATTTCATATTTATTAGTCTTAGACGTAGAAATACAATAAATTAAACTACAAGTAAAGCGAGTGCCTCAAATCAATACAGCCACATGCAGCACTCTGAAGGCAGGTGAACAAATGAAGGAATTACAAAAATAGTACGAATTAATTATGTATACAGTGCTACCGACCCAAAATAAACAATTAACAGGCTCCATGCCACTTGGTCCCGCAACAATTTTGGCCTCTCTAAGGCATAATCTTGATTCCCAATTCAAAGAGTTCCAATGTCCTTTAACATAAATTATCTGATTCCTTACCTAGAATCCCATTATCCTCTGATTCCTTACCTAGAATCCCATTATCCTCTGATTCCTTACCTAGAATCCCATTATCCTCTGATTCCTTACCTAGAATCCCATTATCCTCTGATTCCTTACCTAGAATCCCATTATCCTCTGATTCCTTACCTAGAATCCCATTATCCTCTGATTCCTTACCTAGAATCCCATTATCCTCTGATTCCTTACCTAGAATCCCATTATCCTCTGATTCCTTAACTAGAATCCCATTATCCTCTGATTCCTTAACTAGAATCCCATTATCCTCTGATTCCTTACCTAGAATCCCATTATCCTCTGATTCCTTACCTAGAATCCCATTATCCTCTGATTCCTTAACTAGAATCCCATTATCCTCTGATTCCTTACCTAGAATCCCATTATCCTCTGATTCCTTACCTAGAATCCCATTATCCTCTGATTCCTTACCTAGAATCCCATTATCCTCTGATTCCTTACCTAGAATCCCATTATCCTCTGATTCCTTACCTAGAATCCCATTATCCTCTGATTCCTTACCTAGAATCCCATTATCCTCTGATTCCTTAACTAGAATCCCATTATCCTCTGATTCCTTACCTAGAATCCCATTATCCTCTGATTCCTTACCTAGAATCCCATTATCCTCTGATTCCTTACCTAGAATCCCATTATCCTCTGATTCCTTACCTAGAATCCCATTATCCTCTGATTCCTTACCTAGAATCCCATTATCCTCTGATTCCTTAACTAGAATCCCATTATCCTCTGATTCCTTAACTAGAATCCCATTATCCTCTGATTCCTTACCTAGAATCCCATTATCCTCTGATTCCTTAACTAGAATCCCATTATCCTCTGATTCCTTACCTAGAATCCCATTATCCTCTGATTCCTTAACTAGAATCCCATTATCCTCTGATTCCTTAACTAGAATCCCATTATCCTCTGATTCCTTAACTAGAATCCCATATCCTCTGATTCCTTAACTAGAATCCCATTATCCTCTGATTCCTTACCTAGAATCCCATTATCCTCTGATTCCTTAACTAGAATCCCATTATCCTCTGATTCCTTACCTAGAATCCCATTATCCTCTGATTCCTTAACTAGAATCCCATTATCCTCTGATTCCTTACCTAGAATCCCATTATCCTCTGATTCCTTAACTAGAATCCCATTATCCCCTAATCCCTTAACTAGAATCCCATTATCCCCTGATTCCTTCACTGGAATCCCATTATCCCCTAATCCCTTAACTAGAATCCCATTATCCCCTAATCCCTTAACTAGAATCCCATTATCCCCTGATCCTTCACTGGAATCCCATTATCCCCTAATCCCTTAACTAGAATCGCATTATCCCCTGATCCTTCACTGGAATCCCATTATCCCCTAATCCCTTAACTAGAATCCCATTATCCCCTGATCCTTCACTGGAATCCCATTATCCCCTAATCCCTTAACTAGAATCCCATTATCCCCTGATCCTTTACTGGAATCCCATTATCCCCTAATCCCTTAACTAGAATCCCATTATCCTCTGATTCCTTACTAGAATCCCATTATCCTCTGATTCCTTACCTAGAATCCCATTATCCTCTGATTCCTTAACTAGAATCCCATTATCCTCTGATTCCCTTACCTAGAATCCCATTATCCTCTGATTCCTTACCTAGAATCCCATTATCCTCTGATTCCTTACCTAGAATCCCATTATCCTCTGATTCCTTACCTAGAATCCCATTATCCTCTGATGTCCTTAACTAGAATCCCATTATCCTCTGATTCCTTACCTAGAATCCCAGTTATCCGCTGATTCCTTACCTAGAATCCCATTATCCTCTGATTCCTTAACTAGAATCCATTATCCTCTGATTCCTTAACTAGAATCCCATTATCCTCTGATTCCTTACCTAGAATCCCATTATCCTCTGATTCCTTACCTGAATCCCATTATCCTCTGATTCCTTAACCTAGAATCCCATTATCCTCTGATTCCTTACCTAGAATCCATATCCTCCTGATTCCTTATCCCTCCTGATTCCTTACCTAGAATCCCATTATCCTCTGATTACCTTACCTAGAATCCCATATATCCTCTGATTCCTTACCTAGAATCCCATTATCCTCTAGATTCCTATACCTGAATCCCATTATCCTCTGATTCCTACCTAAGAATCCCATTATCCTCTGATTCCTTACCTAGAATCCCATTATCCTCTGATCCTTACCTAGAATCCTCATTATCCTCTGATTCCTTACCTAGAATCCCATTATCCTCTGATTCCTTACCTAGAATCCCATTATCCTCTGATTCCTTACCTAGAATCCCATTATCCTCTGATTCCTTACCTAGAATCCCATTATCCTCTGATTCCTTACCTAGAATCCCATTATCCTCTGATTCCTTACCTAGAATCCCATTATCCTCTGATTCCTTACCTAGAATCCCATTATCCTCTGATTCCTTACCTAGAATCCCATTATCCTCTGATTCCTTACCTAGAATCCCATTATCCTCTGATTCCTTACCTAGAATCCCATTATCCTCTGATTCCTTACCTAGAATCCCATTATCCTCTGATTCCTTACCTAGAATCCCATTATCCTCTGATTCCTTACCTAGAATCCCATTATCCTCTGATTCCTTACCTAGAATCCCATTATCCTCTGATTCCTTACCTAGAATCCCATTATCCTCTGATTCCTTACCTAGAATCCCATTATCCTCTGATTCCTTACCTAGAATCCCATTATCCTCTGATTCCTTACCTAGAATCCCATTATCCTCTGATTCCTTACCTAGAATCCCATTATCCTCTGATTCCTTACCTAGAATCCCATTATCCTCTGATTCCTTACCTAGAATCCCATTATCCTCTGATTCCTTAACTAGAATCCCATTATCCTCTGATTCCTTACCTAGAATCCCATTATCCTCTGATTCCTTAACTAGAATCCCATTATCCTCTGATTCCTTACCTAGAATCCCATTATCCTCTGATTCCTTACCTAGAATCCCATTATCCTCTGATTCCTTACCTAGAATCCCATTATCCTCTGATTCCTTACCTAGAATCCCATTATCCTCTGATTCCTTACCTAGAATCCCATTATCCTCTGATTCCTTACCTAGAATCCCATTATCCTCTGATTCCTTAACTAGAATCCCATTATCCTCTGATTCCTTACCTAGAATCCCATTATCCTCTGATTCCTTAACTAGAATCCCATTATCCTCTGATTCCTTACCTAGAATCCCATTATCCTCTGATTCCTTACCTAGAATCCCATTATCCTCTGATTCCTTAACTAGAATCCCATTATCCTCTGATTCCTTAACTAGAATCCCATTATCCTCTGATTCCTTAACTAGAATCCCATTATCCTCTGATTCCTTACCTAGAATCCCATTATCCTCTGATTCCTTAACTAGAATCCCATTATCCTCTGATTCCTTAACTAGAATCCCATTATCCTCTGATTCCTTAACTAGAATCCCATTATCCTCTGATTCCTTAACTAGAATCCCATTATCCTCTGATTCCTTACCTAGAATCCCATTATCCTCTGATTCCTTAACTAGAATCCCATTATCCTCTGATTCCTTACCTAGAATCCCATTATACTCTGATTCCTTAACTAGAATCCCATTATCCTCTGATTCCTTACCTAGAATCCCATTATCCTCTGATTCCTTAACTAGAATCCCATTATCCCCTAATCCCTTAACTAGAATCCCATTATCCCCTGATCCTTCACTGGAATCCCATTATCCCCTAATCCCTTAACTAGAATCCCATTATCCCCTAATCCCTTAACTAGAATCGCATTATCCCCTGATCCTTCACTGGAATCCCATTATCCCCTAATCCCTTAACTAGAATCCCATTATCCCCTGATCCTTCACTGGAATCCCATTATCCCCTAATCCCTTAACTAGAATCCCATTATCCCCTGATCCTTCACTGGAATCCCATTATCCCCTAATCCCTTAACTAGAATCCCATTATCCCCTGATCCTTCACTGGAATCCCGAGGCCTCAATCGAGCAGCATGATCTTTCGGTGAATTGCATAAATAATACAATTTAAACGAAGTAATGCGTGAAAAAAAAGAGGAAAATACCCGATCTAAACAAGGCGCACAGAGGGCAATTTGAGCAGGAATACGCGGGTCATGGAGCTTGGTACTGATGACAGGATAAAGGAGTATTAATCCCCAGTGCTGACTGATGATCTTCTGAGGACTCGAAGATGGCGAGGAAAATAACAGAATTGTAAGGGTGAATGAAGCGCCTTGTAGCTTCAAAAATGGATAAATTAGACAACAACACAAACATTAAAACTATTTTAGAATTCAATAATTAACATTCAAAATGATTTTGAAAATCTAAAAAGTCACTTTGTATGATACAGACTGGCATTGCAATTTCAATTAGGACGCGCAGGCAGACGTTAACATTAACAAACTCTGGGTAATTTAAACTGCTACAGCAAGTAGCAGTCAATGTGGTTAGATGCGCAGAGTCCGAGAAAGTGACGCAGCATTAAATCTTGAAAAAGGTACGTTTAATATTTTTTCGCATTTGTATCACTCAATTGACCAGACAACGGAGATAAAAGTAAAATTGATATGGCGTCAAGTCCGGTAAGAAAAGTGGCACATTGCCCAGCAAATTTCGTTATAAAGCAAGCTAAACAACTCTAACCGGAAGTCACCCCCAGCTAGCCTACAACTCCAACCGGAAGTCACCTCCAGTTAGCCTACAAATCCAACCGGAAGTCACCTCCAGCTAGCCTACAAATCCGACCGGAAGTCACCCCCAGCTAGCCCACAAATCTAACCGGAAGTCACCTCCAGCTAGCCTACAAATCCGACCGGAAGTCACCCCCAGCTAGCCCACAAATCTAACCGGAAGTCACCTCCAGCTAGCCTAAAAATTCAACCGGAAATCACCTCCAGCTAGCCTACAAATCCAACCGGAAGTCACTTTCAGCTAGCCTAAAAATTCAACCGGAAATCACCTCCAGCTAGCCTACAACTTCAACCGGAAGTCACCTCCAGCTAGCCTACAAATCCAACTGGAAATCACCTCCAGCTAGCCTACAAATCCAACCGGAAGTCACTTCCAGCTAGCCCACAAATCCAACCGGAAGTCACTTCCAGCTAGCCTACAAATCCAACCGGAAGTCACTTCCAGCTAGCCTAAAAATTCAACCGGAAATCACCTCCAGCTAGCCTACAAATCCAACCGGAAGTCACTTTCAGCTAGCCTAAAAATTCAACCGGAAATCACCTCCAGCTAGCCTACAACTTCAACCGGAAGTCACCTCCAGCTAGCCTACAAATCCAACCGGAAGTCACCTCCAGCTAGCCTACAAATCCAACCGGAAGTCACCTCCAGCTAGCCTACAAATCCAACCGGAAGTCACTTCCAGCTAGCCAGCAACTCCAACCGGAAGTCACCCCCAGCTAGCCAACTCCAACAAAGAAAGTCATCACCAGCCACCCAACAACTCCAACACCGGAAGTCACCCAGCTAGCCAACAAATCTTACCGGAAGTTACCCAGCCACGTAGAAATATCAACCGGAGCCGAGAACAATGATGAGACAGTGAGGCAGTGACGGGGTACAAGCAGAAAACGTGAGTGGAGAGGGAGTGGGCGAGACGCACAGGCGGTTTGTCCTTGGGCGACGCAGCAGGGGGGTAGGGACTGTCAAGAATCCAGTTCAAAGCGGTTTAAGCCGTTCTAATTCCAATTCCAGCGCGATTCTCTGCTCGGTGACCTCCTTTAGCTCGACGGCCAATTCGTTATTAAGCCGGACCAGAGTGTGGTTTTTCTCCTTCTGAGCTTTCACGGCGGCCAATAGGCGCTCCCGATTTGGCGGCTGACCGGAAGAATTGGCGAGATCGACTGCTGGCTGACGCCGCTGCTGCTGCTGTTGATAGCAACCGGCCCTGGGTGGCACCGTCGGCGCTGACAAATCGGTCGCCGTCGAAGCTGCCGTTAACTGGCGCAGCGGCTGCTGCTGGTGGCCAGGCTGCTGCGGAGGCTTCCTAGGAGTCGGATGGAGGACGCCAACCCCGGTTGGCGGGATGCCGCCAAACACGGACGGCTCGGGCGGCTGTTGCTGTTGAGGCTGAGGCGCCGGCGGAGGAGGAGGCGGATTCGGCGGCGGCGGCGAAGCGTCGTCGTGATCGGATAGCGGCTCGTAGCTGGCGGCAACGGGTGGCAGGCGGTCGGGTATGGGCACGTTATTGCGGCGCAGCACCACCAGGTGCATGGCGGTGGAGAACTCGGCCAGGCTCAGCTGACCGTCCATGTCGCGGTCGGAGAGCGTCCAGATGCGCGACAGCTCGTTAGGCGGTAGGCGGGACTTCTCGAAGAACTGCTTGGCCACGGGGCCGGTGACCCGGCCAGTGAGGCTGGGGCACAGGCTGAGGAACTGGTTGGCATAGTACTCGCGCTGCTCCCGCGTCATGGCCAACGGGTCCGAGCTGTCCTCATCGTCGTCATCAAAGCCGCCGCCGCCATTGCTACCTTCAACAGTGTAATTGCGCCGCCCGCCATCGGTCGCATCGACGGCCTTGTTCTCCTCGTCAGAGTCGGCGTCGTCCGAATCGGATGAATCGTCATCGTCGTCATCGTTAGTGGTGGAGCCGAGGCCGCCGCCGCCGCCGCCGCCGCCGCCGCCGCCGCCGCCAGACGGGGCCGGCAGCTCGCGTCGCGCCGCCGAGCCGCTGATCAGGCCAGTGTCCGAGTCGACGTCCGAGAAGTGAGCCCAGCCGCCGCCGCCGCGATCAGTCGGATCGGCTGCGCTGACAGCAGCGTCCTCGGCGTCTGCAGCAGCGACGCTAGCAGCGCCGCCAGTTTCGTCCGGGTCGCTGGTGGACAAGCCCGGCTTCAGCTTGAGCTTCGGCTTCGGGTGCAGCTGCGGCGGTGGATCTAAGCTGGCCGCCCTGGCGTCCGCGGGCGTCCCAGTGGCGGCAGCCTGATAAAATTTTGGATTCCAAATCAGAAATTTTGTTTTTCTACCCTGCTTGCTATCTTAATAGCCTATATTAATTCATAAAATTTACTTGCCTTCTGCTGCAACACATCCTTCTTGCTAGGAGGCGGGGGAATGTAATTAGCAGAGCCTCGCCTCTCAGACGTAGCAGGAGGGTCCCTGGCCCTGTGCACTGATGTCATCCGTTTGGCAGAAACTTTGAATTATAATTTGTTTCAATGAATTAGCATTAAACTAAGCCAAAGGAGTCTGCAAGTATAATATCAGAAAATAGGATAAGGAATTTAAGGAATTTATTAATAATGATAATTTTTTGGTTATTATGTACTGATCCCAACTAGCATTGAAGCATTCAAGACCAAGAACTCAATTTGTAGCAATGACAAAAGCCTTCAACTTGCATATATATATCAAACATTGTATTGTATAAGCTTGTATATATATAATATATATTTATAAATATATATTAGTCCTCCACCACAATTATGGATACAATTATGGGAAAATGTGGGGTCAATGTTTTATATTTTATGTTCTATTTATTCTTGTGAATGAATACCAGGTTTTCTTTACTAATAGTAATATGTAGAGAATGTTTTAAAAGTTGGAATGTAATGCACTATCAGTTTAAATAATCTACATATAACTTAAGAAAATGTACTACACTTGGTTAAAATGTTTTCATGCATGATATATAATTTTGTGTTTTATTATTAATTTTCCTAATTTTTCTACCTATTTTTGTTCTTACAGCTACAGTTTCAGGAAAATGTGAATTATGGAAAAATGAGCTTATAATGCAGGTACCGTTAGGCCTAAAAAAATTGTTACTGTTACTATTATGGTCCCAAAGACAGTGGAACACTAATATACAGTGGTGTAATGTAGCTAAAGGGTATATGGGGATACATGATATATATCCTCCAAGCAGCAGAAAAATTGTGGGAGAGTTAAAAGGGGGCTATTACCATTAAAATACAATTCATTTTTTCTCTTCCATAGAAATTTTTTAATGTTTGTTCAACTTTTTTTCAGTTATCCCCCTTATTGAAAATTCCTAGATATGCCATTGCTAATATATATAGATATTATATATACCATGTGCCAAAAAATGGATACCCTCTTGCCCTGTCTCAATTTGCACACTTCAATTAAAGTGGTGGGCTGGGTTTTGGTCATACATGCCTAACACCCATCCAAACCGTCCAAACCAGATGGGTGAAATAGCTGCTGGCCAAGGTAAGTCGCAAAATCACAGATGTAAGTTGCAAAATCGTTGATAAAAATTGGTCGAAATTGGGGAAGTAAGTTGCAAAATTTTGCTAAAACTAAGTCGCACCAGACGGGTGAAATTTTTAGGTTGGGCATGTATGGTTTTGGTAGATGGGGTGGGTAGGTAGTGGGGCGACTAGCCCAGATAATTTTTACTTCTCCTTTGCTTCCTCCCTCTTTCATTTTGCTATTTACTTTGTTAGTCATATGACCATGTGGTTGAAAAATTTTCCAAAAGGCTGCTTTCCAAGAGGGGTATCTGTTTTTTGCACATAGTGTACTTTCTTCTTTATGATCTTTGGTATCAATAAAATAAGAAATTGAAAGCATAAAAATATCATGAGTTGCCTAAGTAAATATATGCCCAACCTCAAAATTTCACTTATCTAATGCAACTTGTTTTAGCAAAATTTTCAACTTACAATAGAATTTTTTAAGAGCAAAAAAGGTCCCATGGACCACCTTTTGGCTATATTCTATTTTTTGCAATCTATTATTTACAAAATTGCATCATTATTTATTTTTAACCTATTTATCAATCTATGCTATCAATTTTATAACTTCCTAATTTAAATCAATTTTAAATCTTACTTCATATGTTGTGCAACTTGAAAATTTTGGTTGGCCGGTATGACTGAGTTAAAAAAATTTGTGACTTACTTTGGGTCAAAGTTTGAAAGACCAAAAAAAGGTCCCCGCAAACCACTTTTTACTAAAATCTTCCCAATTCTTCTCTATTTTGCAACTTACCCCCTCATTTTTGGGACTTACCCCCTTCTTTTTTGGGACTTACCCCCTCACTTTTCACCAATTTTGCGACTTTTATCCACGATTTTGCAACTTTTGTAACTTACCTTGGTCAGCCACCAAATTAGTTGGCTGGATCGGCCAACTTGGCCAACTGTTGTGCACATATGACTTACTTTCCTAATTTTGAATAATTTTGCAACTTACCTCCCCAATTTTGATTAATAGCTACTATAAGTTAACTTCCAAATTTTGACCAATTTTGTAACATATCTCTATAATTTTGACTAATTTTGTGACTAACCTCAAACTGACATTGCAATTTACATTGCCCAATTTTATGTCTTGCATTTCCAATTTTGTGACTTAACTTGGCTAGCAGCCATTTTACCCATCTATTTCAGATGGGTTGGATGGGTGTTAGGCATGTATGCCTAAGTACTAAGTATTTAAGACATTTGCACAATATTCAGCCAGGAAAAGGCAAAAAGCCTATCTACTAATTAGTACAAGATGATAAATAGGATGCAACTAGGTAACTATAAGTTGCTATAGCATTACAATAGCTAAGTTTAAATTAAAGCATGGTTTGTTATAAAAAGAACATTGAATATCACAATTTATTCAATTTGATTAAAATTTTGTCACTTAGTAACACCTAAAATTCAGTTATTTTATTACACTATTGTCAGGTAAAATATATTATGTCTGACAAAAATTATTTAGATAAATAAAAAAGCCACATTGCTTGCTCTATTTCACGGTCACGGTGTCACGGTGTACGGCTGTTCTAACTAAAGTTATTTAGTGTCTACCTGTAGGTGGGGTTCATTACATGGAACTTAAATCAGACACTCGGGCTTACAAAGTTAGGTGCAGTAGTTGCGTGTAAGTTACTTCCATCTAAATAGACACATCTAGGCCTATTTTATGGTGGTGTGGTGCAAAAGAAGTTCGACTAACTGGTGTGAGAAAAACTAATTAGGAATAAAACATTCGGATATATTTGCGCATAATTTTCGTATAAAACTAGTGTCGTTTAAATGAGTCTGAGTTAATTTTTAACAACACTTTTTCATAAATTGATTGATTTACGACCTTCCTCTTATTTATCGCGTTAGGCAAAGATTTTCGTAAATATTCAAATTCTTTTAAAATTGGTTTAAGCCATCTAAACAAGAAGTTACGAAATCAAGGATGGACAATAATAGGAACAGCACTAGTTTACAACTCCCATTTGGATTCTCTGGAATTTGATTTTTCAAGGCTGCAAGTAGAAAATACGGGTAAAAATTCTAGTACCCCGATATATATTTGCGACTTTCATATCAGAGATTCCTCCATTCTACAAGCAGTACTTATTCAATCATTGTAGTAGTCGCAGTATATACAGTACATGTTACTCCGCGAAAGTCTATATTATAGTGAAAACAAAATGAATAAGAACCTTTGTCGGATCAATAATTAAAATTCAGTGAGTGAACTTTAAAAAGGAATTAAATAATAAAGTAGTAATCAAAGCAGCACAGGATAAAAAATTTGATCAAATTGCGCTATATTAAAATAGCGCCGCAGCGCATAACATGGAATTTTTTTAGAATAATCGAGAGCTCAATCGAGAGCCTAACGCCCATAAAAATATGGGCGATTTATGGAATGTTTTATAAACACGTTTATTGAGACTGCTTTTGTTCAGAAAACATTAAAAATATTCCAGCTAATGTAAGCTTTTTGCAATCAAAAATAGAACAATTGACTGCACGAAAGCATGCAGGGATACTGTAATGCTACATGTCGCAGTCAATGATACAGCATTAAAAATAGACATTTACCAGCAGCAACAACAAAAGAATTGAGAAAAAAAAGTAAAGGGTGGCAATTATGGGTAAAAACAGGGCCGAAGGGAAAAAATTAGAAGACCAAGGACAGGTTGGCACGGTAGTAGGCGGACGTGGAATAGCTAAAAAGGATCTATATATAAAGAGCCGATATGCCTCAAATTACTGTTTCGAAGCAACCGAATGCCATGCAGGACACGCTCTCAAGCTCTTTCCCAGTTGCCTCGGCCGCTGCCCCAGTCACACGTGTAATGCGGCCGCAGCAGAGCGAATGGAGATGAAGCACTGCTTGCATATACCTGTAATTAGCACCTGCATGGACACGGGACTTCTCCACAGGAGAGCAAGTCGAAATCCGTCGCTGCAGCAGGTTCACTGCACACCAATGCCTAATTAATAAACAAACAATAATTTATCCATGGGTGAAAGTACATCGATATGATGCCTGTGCCCGGTTATTCCATTCCAATGGCTTCAGTCAGAAAAATCTCTGATTAAACTGGCACTAGAATTAAAGAAATAGAGTTGGCGAAAGCAGTATGTTCATCCCTCTATGCTGTAATGTAAGGCTTGTCGGCTTAAATGGAATTTCACACACAGTTTCAAGAAATTTCTGATTTCCTGTTCCTTTCCTAGTCTCGCGGGAATCTGACTAAGCTAATATTGCCGTTAAAGCAGATGCAGACAGTTATGAATGATTGCACGCTTTGAGCAAGCCAAAAGTTCGATAAATGCAAAAAAATTTCCGGCTTAAAATAGTTTTTTGTGCCCTTTTTTGGCCTGTCTGCAGTTAATTTTGAACTGATTTTTATTTCAAGATCGCATCTTAATAGAAAGTTATATCGATATCTGATGTAACTCTGGGATATTTTTTCTCTGTCTGGCTTTAGAATTTTCGAAAGAAGGGAGCTCGTTATTTATACACTATTTTACTCTGAATATTTGCCTCATAGATTTCTGGGATAAAAGTACGGATTTTCCTGACTCCTCAAGTATGCCATTGCACTGTTTGCAGTGCAGCCAAGGTTGCGTAGCTGCATTAAAATATTTTCACATTTATTCTGTTTATTCTGAACTCGGAACTTTAATTCTGTGTGCGAGCCCTTTTTGATAAGGATTACTTGAATTTTTTCTGCCTAAGAACTACTGCACTATAGATGGACTAAACATCGGAGTCAAACGTCATGATTCAAACGTAGCTTATATTTTCATCACTGAGCTAGCGAACCAAATCTTAGATGGGTTTATAATATGCTTCACTACCATACCGTACTCATCTCTTTGTATCCATTAACCTTTTTTGTGCCCTCGAATTAAGTAGAGTTGTAGCCTAGTGGCTGAGGGCAGCTGTCTTATGACAAGGCAAGGTCGCGGGTTCGAGTCTTTGTGCTACTGAATTAGGCCTGTAATCTATGAGTAAATTGAAGCGGATAAGGTAGTTTAAATCCCCAATCAGGGCAAGTTCGGTTCAGTGATATTCCGAATCTGTTTAAGTTATTTCTCAAGGTTATCACACCGTTAGTGAGCCGGCATATTTTTAGAGTTATCTGCGTAGATTAACAATAATTAACGGAAAGAGCCGAGCCTCTCGCAACCCTTTGCGGGCGTCATTATCAATCAAGCTGCATCGCCTGCAAAGAAAATCGCATTTAATTATTGAATCTGCAAGCGAGCCGCAGGATATCCTGCTAAATGGTCGCCTTTTAAAGGCGTCACTATAAGCAGCTCAGCGGAATCAACATGCAGTTAGTTAAGCTTTGATGCAATGCTCCCCCCATTGGCTCAGGCAAAGCTAGCTATATCAAATGAGCGCGGGAGGTTTAAATATAGGGCCGAATCCCATTCGGTCTGGCCCAAACCCCCCATCTGGCAGGCAGGCAGACGCACACACTCGAAACTCCACTGCCCTTTTTGCTGCATAATCCGAAAGCGAGGAAACTTGCAAGCAAGCCTCCCAGTCTCAAGGCCCACAGGCTCCGGCAGAATCCGGCAGAATGCACATATTTCCCTACGAGTTGGCCATGTACAGCCGCTACAGGGCTTACCGGCTCAGCAAGCTGGTCAAGTGCGCTGCGCCGCCCGTCCTGCTGGCTGTTGGCACCGCTGGCAACCTGCTGGGCCTGGCGGTGCTGCGGCGGCACTCCAAGACGGTGCCCGTGTATCTCTACCTCATCCTGATTGCCATCACGGATCAGTTGGTGCTGTCCACCGCGCTACTGTGGAAATGGCTCAAGGAAATGTTCGGCATTCGACTAGAGACAATTAGCGAGTTCAGCTGCAAGCTCACTTCCTATTTGCAGTTCTCGTTTAGCTACGCATCTGTTTGGCTGATTGTTGCCATGACAACTGAACGCTTCTATGCGGTCATATTCCCGTTGCGAGCGAGCACCAGCACGGACAATGGGCGACGGATCCGAGCCACGGCGCTGGTCATCTGCCTGGCCGACCTTGTGTTCAACTCGCACTGGATGTGGACTGTGGCGCTGCAGCCCAAGCTGATTAACTACACGCTCAGCGCTGCCGCTTCTCCGGACTCAAATGAGTCCTTAGTAAGCGAGATCCGGGAATACGCCTACAAAGACTGCGACCTGAAGCCCTCTCTGGGCATTGCCTACACCGTCTACTGGGTGGACACCGTCTGCTACCTGCTCACTCCGTTCTGCCTCATCTTGCTACTGAACACCGCCATGGTGATCAGCCTGCTACGTCCGCGCTGTCTTAGCGGATTGCGCAATAGCCAGCGGACGCAGCATCCGCTGACGGGGCGGCATCAGCAACCGCCGCGCAGTAGGTCGGCCCGTCAGGTGACTGTCATGCTGAGCACAATCTGCGCCTGCTATCTGCTCTGCACCTTGCCCATCGCACTGCTCAAACTGTCGATTTTTCTGTTCGATTTGACTCAATCGAGAGACATGGCGAGCATCGCGAACTTCTATCTCATCGAAGCCATCGCCGAAATGATCATGTACCTCAGCCACATCGCCAACTTCTTTCTCTACGTTGCCTCGGCTCAGCGATTTCGTCAGGAGCTTCGCCAGACGCTCGGCTGCCTGTCGGGCGGCGCGGCTCTTGGAGCGACGACACCCCTGGCCGACCGGCGGCTGAGCCGTCAGAGCCGCCTACCGTCCGTGCGGACAGCCGCCGGGGGCCTCGACCGCCTGGACCGCCTGGACCGCCTGGACCGCCTAGAACGGCAGTCCATCAGGTCGGAGGGCATCGAGTTGGTCGCCATTCGCTCGTCAGCCGAGCGGGCCCCGCTGGACCCCAACCGAACAAGGTTTACAATTGGCGATTGAGCTTCATTGGAAAACGAAATTGTACTTCTAGATTGGCGTTCGCATATTATTTTCAGCATAATTAACCATCAGAAATTTCTCGCTGACTGACATAATAAGAGGATGCAAATGTGAACAAATTATAATGTGTGAATCGCGTTTTAATTTTCTGTTTATTAGCTGCAAGTTATTCCTAGCTTTTTATTGATTGGCCTGCGTTTGACGGTGAATGCTTGAAAGATTCGAAGCAAAATAGATTTTTTTTGAAAATCCGGTTGATCAGTCAGTGTGCGTTTCTCATTGTTTTAATCTCTTACATTGCTAGCTAGTGTAATACACATGAGAAAATTGCATATTGATTCGAAATTCAATTGTTTAAGCCGCCATAAACTAACGCTATTGTCGGCTCTGCCTAAGTCATTTTTTTCATTGGTTTCCCCCTCTGCTGCTGCAGAATGCTTGCAAACTTGTCTGTCGCACACTGGCTCACTTGTACTAATGTCAGTTGCATCGGCGGCGTCTGTGTCAGTTTCCTGCGCTTTGAAATTGCTCTTTCAACGCTTCTGCAAGTCTGGGGACATCATTCGCCCTTCTCCTCTAACTAGAACTGGCTGTCAGTGCTGGCGGATTAACCATAATCTCAATTCTACCTCCCATCCGAAATCCCTTTTCTTCCGGAGCTTCGCATGGTGGCTTCGAAGTTCCTATCGGACGACATCTCTCGACATCGAGCTGAGCGTATCGAATGAGATCCCGCTCGACGCTTCCCCAAATCAGGCCCCGCTTCGGCACGCGCAGGCAAATCTATACACAGCGTAAGCCAGGGTCTCCCGTCCTGCATGGTGGAACAATTCGCAAATGAAGTTTTTCCTCCTGTTAATGCCTCATTCCCGTCTCCCGAACGGATTAGGTCGGACGCTGCGTTAGCTTGACTCGCGGATTAGCGCGAAGTAATACTCGCTTTTGTCTAGAAATTCCTTTTAGCTAGCAGTTGGATGATGATTATAGCTAGACATGCTGTCCAGTCTTAGTTACTGCAACTGCGAACCGAAGTACCACTCCAGTGTTTCAGTCAAACTGGCTTAGGTGCTTTTCGGCTTTTAGCGAATACTGAAAAAGACTCCGAGGATGAAGGAGACAGTGCGATGCGATTATACCTTATCGAGTATTGTAACTATCTGATGCCTTAACATTACTTGCTGTTCGAATTTATGCAGAGATCTAGAGAACACAGATACGGAGAGAGAGGGCGTGTCTAAATGATGCCTTCATAACAAATAGTTTAAGGCTTATTATGGTATCTGGTATTATGATGGCGGGCGAGTGGCTCGGCGGTCTACTCTAGCGCGTCTGCCTTGTGTGCCACTGGTCCCAGGTTCGACCCCGCGTTGTAGGTTTGCTATTTTCCCTAGCGCGGTTTCGTGTGCAGGGTCACATTAATTTGGGGCCTTGTGCACGAATTGGTTGGGCTATGGGCCAGTTGTGCAATTTTACGCCCATGAGGCCAACCCCCCCAAGGCATAGAGAGTGTACATTCCTGGAACCGCCGCTTGTACACCCTGTGTGAGTGCGTGACTGGATGCCGGCCTGTGTGTGTGTGTCTATGCCTGCATACCGTATTTAGTGTGACTGAACGCGCTTCAGGAGTCAGCGCAATGGACAGTCATGCCCAGTCACTGGTTGTGGGACGATGTCGCTTCAAGCGTCGAAGTGCCTGCAGCCCTCCTGCAGATTTAGCTTTTTTTAGGTACCCTAATGGTATTATGATATTGCCCTTTAGTAAATCCAACTAGACATCCGACCATAACAAGACTGCTTTTCATCTGTTCTCATTTGGAAAGTATAAAGTAGCCCTTCGGCACTTATTAATCATATGCTATCGTGTCCCTTCAAGGCACGAAAAAGGCCCCACAAAGAAGCGAGCACTAGGTAGCGAGCAACAGCCAACCAGCCCACTCAGCTCAGTTCACGTTTCCTCTGACCGGACAGCCATGTGGCGAAGACCTCGTGGCTAAATGGAGATGCAAATTTTTTTCCTACTCGTAGTTTCGGTTTTTCCTCTGCCGTCCCAAAACTAAATTAGACCAGCCAGACTGCGGGAATCATCAAGTTGAGTGCGGCAGCGGCGGCCGCGGGCTGTTTAGTACGGCCAAGCAGTAACCCCGGGGCCCCGGCAGTTCGCGATGCGGCTAATGGCGCCAGTCTCCGCGGGAAAGAGGGATGAGGTTGCTCCTGCAGTCCCCGCGCCGCTTTCCCCGTGCGCACAAGTCGACAGGCAGCGGAACTTCTTCTTTTAGACTCGGGAGCGGCAACGCGACTCAATTGGCTTTTTGACCAACAAGAAAAAGCAGACTGGACTGCAGTCTCCTCCGCCTGCCACTCTTTTTCAATCAGGCACTCAAATGCAGCTATTTAGCTACTTTCCTGTGTTTTTTTGCTTTTAAAATTTTTTCCCGCCAAAATCTTAGCCGAGCTTATTTTGACAAGGAAGTTTTTTTTTTAAAATGTGCAATGCAAGGTCGAATTTACTCTACAGTGGGGAGATTTTTAGTTTAGAAGGAAGGCTGGTGCCAGTTCGTACACTAGAAATACGAAACTAACCCCTGATTTGCAAATATTCAGACAGACTGTCTGGCAAAGTTCCGATACAGTATTAATTGGTCTGCCATCTTTAACCTTTGCTAACCAAACTGCCCAATGCGGCATCGAAATAATTTTTTTTCTGCTGAACTTTTGATTAATCTCGTCTCACGCAATCAGTCAAAAAAAATTGGCTGGGCATTATGACAGATTTTCTATTGCGGAATTTTCTTTTTAGGCTACGGGTTCGGTAAGCTGGAAGCTAAGTTCTACAGACATCCTTAGTTTACAGAGCAAGATAAAATTAGGGAATGTTTAATCTTGCATCTATGTGGAAGAAGCGTCTATAAAAATGCCAATATGAGACAGTGCAAGGACGAGCAAATTAATGTGTAAGGTACAGACAAGGACCACTAAAGGTAACTTTTGTTAGAAGTCTACTCTAGAAGTCCTTGGGTAAAAACAGATAGGGTGTCAGTAGAACTAGATAAGGTGTCAGTAGAGCTAGATGAGGTGTCAGTAGAGCTAGATGAGGTGTCAGTAGAGCTAGATGAGGTGTCAGTAGAGCTAGATGAGGTGTCAGTAGAGCTAGATGAGGTGTCAGTAGAGCTAGATGAGGTGTCAGTAGAGCTAGATGAGGTGTCAGTAGAGCTAGATGAGGTGTCAGTAGAGCTAGATGAGGTGTCAGTAGAGCTAGATGAGGTGTCAGTAGAGCTAGATAGGGTGTCAGTAGAACTAGATAAGGTGTCAGTAGAGCTAGATGAGGTGTCAGTAGAGCTAGATGAGGTGTCAGTAGAGCTAGATGAGGTGTCAGTAGAGCTAGATGAGGTGTCAGTAGAGCTAGATGAGGTGTCAGTAGAGCTAGATGAGGTGTCAGTAGAGCTAGATGAGGTGTCAGTAGAGCTAGATGAGGTGTCAGTAGAGCTAGATGAGGTGTCAGTAGAGCTAGATGAGGTGTCAGTAGAGCTAGATGAGGTGTCAGTAGAGCTAGATGAGGTGTCAGTAGAGCTAGATGAGGTGTCAGTAGAGCTAGATGAGGTGTCAGTAGAGCTAGATGAGGTGTCAGTAGAGCTAGATGAGGTGTCAGTAGAGCTAGATGAGGTGTCAGTATAGGTAGATGAAGTGTCAGTGGAGCTAGATCACACAGTCGAGCTATGTAGGGTGTCAAAGTACATAGACTTGTCTTATCCTAACTGCAGCGTAAATGTACTGCTGGATTTTTTATCCGCTTGTTTACAAAGCCATTAGACAATAATGTCACAGTTCCCTTCATTTTTTGACTCACGGGCTGCTTTTAATTTAGCTTGTAGCTTAATTTAATTAATTTGAGGCGATCGTCCCCTAGAGATCACTCAATTGCGCTTTCAATGGTGATTAACGAGAGTTACTAGCACTAGGAAAAGTCAAATAATATGATGATTCGGAGAAGGTATAGAAGCTCTGATGCAGAAAAAAAAACTATGACGGGCCAGTCTCTCTGCAAGAGCAAGCAGCCGAGCAATAAATCTGTCGTCCTCGACCCATCTGCAACGTTGTTGCTGCTTCAAATTCGTATTCTCTGGCTCAACCGAGGATTCAATCAGTAGCCCGACCCCCTTCGGCGAGAGCGCGCCCCCATTTGCCTGAGCAACGCCTCCGGAATAATCTAATTTCTAGGAAAGCCGATCTTGAGGCGGCAAGGCCACTTCCGCGGACGCTTTCCGTGTCAGTCATTAATGAAGACGAAGTTGGCAGCGGCGAAGTTGTTTCTTTCTTCCTCCTACTTTCTTTTTTCTTGCCGAACGGCGGCCGACGTGACACAGAAAGTCCTGGATGGAATGTCAGCTGGCCTTGGTGGCACGCTAGATAGAAGTCTGCACGAGACAGTGCGTCTGATTGGGTTTTTAGCAACTGACACGCCTATTTTATGGTCTGAAGGTTACTTTTAAAGCTTGGATTTCGGTTATAAAGTTCATTCTAAGGAACTTTTATCGAGTCGCGCGCAAAAAAAGGCATAAAAACGATAGACATTGCCATGCATAAATCAGTGCTTTGAGCATCTCAGAGCCCCTTAAGTGGGTTGATGAAATTTTGATAAGCTAAGATCCGGCACGTATGAATAAGGAGATTCTATCTGGCTGGCAAAGATGAAGTAGCTCAGTAGATTTTAGTTATAGACGCTAACTTTAAACTAGACAAGCTCTGAATGGTACTTTATAAATGTATGCAAAAGACCGGCGTCCACTCGACACGGTGCACCATCAACCACCCAAAACCGTCGAAATTTTATATTAAAAAACCCTTCTAGACGAGCAGGCGGCCATAAAGTTTCCAAAATATGGTAATTCGACATCAATGGCGACAGCTGAAAATAAAAATTTTACAGCCATTAGTCTGCAAGATGGCCATCTAGTATTCACTTTTATTGCCAAACATTTATTGACTCGCAGGACGCAAGATGCTCTTCAGTTTGTGTCAGACGGACTGAAAAACCTCGTGTCTGTAAATACGAGCACTATACTTGTTTTCAAGCTATTAAAGTCTCGGGTTATTTTAATTACTTATTTGGCGAAATAATGCTCACATGATAATTGCAGATAACATCGTAACTAGTTTATCATTTAGTTAGTACCTTATTACACATCTCTTCCGTACTGCACCCAGTAAAAAACAGACTTTATTATTTGACTCTCGAGTTCGAGTAATTTTTATGGATTAGTTCGGCTCGTTATGGCTACGCAAGATCCTATTTATAGATTAGCTAAAAAACAAAGTCACGCGGACTACAAAAAAAACAACGACTCGAGTTGGTTAAGATAAGGAAGACCAATTTTTGCATATAAAAAGCAGCCACTGAAAGCGAGGGCACTAATAAGTCAAGCATGGAATCAGAACTGCACAGAGCATGCCGCTCTGGCAACAAAACGGCCGTGAAGGCTCTGCTGAAGTCCGGCGCAGACCCGGACGCTCGCGACTCGTCTGGTCGGACACCGCTTTGGATAGCCAGCCAGCTGGGCCGTTTGGCAGCGATGGAGCCGCTACTGAGGGCCGGAGCCCAGGTAGATTGCTGCCAAAGCGATGGAGCAACTCCGCTAGCGGCCGCGTCCCAGGCTGGCAGCGACGCGGCCGTTGACAAGCTGCTAGAGGCGGGCGCCAACCTGGACTTGCGGCCCCGTGACGGGTCCGGGCCGCTGCTAATCGCCACCCAGACTGGACACGCCGGTGTGGTTCAGCGCCTGCTCGCCTCCAAAGCTGATGTCGATCTGAGGAGAAACGATTTATCGTCGCCGCTTCTGATCTCGTGTCAATACGGGCAGCAGAGTGCGCTGGAGTTGCTGCTTCAAGCCGGACCTGATCTTCACCTGCCCAATAGCAACGGGTCGCGTCCGCTCTACGCGGCGTGCTGGTTCGGCTACACCGCGGCTGTTGAGAAACTGCATCTGGCTGGCGCGGAGGTCAACGATTTCAACAGCGTCGGCTACACACCGTTACACAAGGCTGCGGAGAATGGACACCTTGAGCTGGTCGGCTATCTAATTAGCATTGGTGCCAAAGCAGATGCACCAAACAACACCGGAGCTCTGCCGCTACACCTGGCTGCCGAGATGGGTCACGCAGGTATTGTCACGCAGCTGTTAGCAGCATCGCCAGATTCGGCGAATGCGCGAGACCAAGCAGGAGATTCGCCACTACATCGGGCAGCAAGAAGAGACCACAAAGACTCAGTCAGAGTTCTGCTGTCAGCCGGGTCGGACGTGAAACTTGAAAATAGTTCAGGAGACACGCCGCTCACAGTGGCGGCTGCTCATTCCAGCCAACCTGACGTGCTGAGCCTTCTATTGATCGGCGCATCACCCAAGTATATTGAAGCGGCAATGACGGCCGCCTTTCAGTACGGGCGTGCAGACAACGCACTGCAGATGTTAAACGATCATTTCATTGACGCAAAAGGTCTGCGACGGATTGTCCCGAATTCGTGCCTCCTCTTGGCCACCGGGTGTTTGCGGCGAGTCCCAAGGAGGCGATCAAATTCCACCACGGCTACCTCGCTTCATCATGCTTGGACGAAGTGAGTCAAGTAGAATCTTTCATAGCGTGACTATAGGTCGCCACTCCTGTTTATAAAGTGCTTGATATTTCAATAATGATTGAAATCGTATGAACACTCATTGCAGAGCTAGAATTTCCGACAGTCTATTTAGCCAGCAGTTATCAGAATCCCTAGCTAGATCGGGTTTTACTAGAGACGGCTCCATTGCTCAGCAGGCCGAAGCGGAAATTCTACAGAAAATCGCGCGGACATTGAAACCCAACGTATGCATTAACGTTGTTGGCAGCTTCAGCGAGGGCTGGGGCAGTTCTCTAGCAAGTCTGGATGGAAGGATTGACGAGGATTCGGACATAGACTACACAGAGATTCTGCCGGTTGAAATGCATCTTGTTGGCTACTGCAAGTGCGCGTCGCCGGATCCGGAGAATTTGTTGAAATACGAAGGCGGCTACGCACGATTTCGAGCTGCAAGTAAGTGAGAGATTGATAGTTTCAGATGCTTTCTGTACGAAAGGCAGGCTTAACTTTCTGATAACTTCAATGCACGATTTTTCAGCCGCAAACCCAAGCAATCCTCAGCTGAGAACGCTGCAGTCCCCAGCTATGGACTATGTGAACGCTCTGAAGGCTTGTTGCTACCCAGAAATTGATGCGCTTGCACCTGGTCGACCGACTCACATCCCGTCCGAACTTCTTGAAGCTCTTCGACGCGAACTTAAGTCGGTTAAACGGCCGTGCCACCTCGTCAGGGCGGCTCCTCCTGACAAGGAAGGCGAATGGCTGAGGCTGAGCACTACCTTTCTAGAGAGGCTAATGATTCGAAGTTTCAGCACGCTGCAGGGCCAATTGTTCGTTATTCTCAAGTTTATTATCAAGCGACACCTGTCTAAGACGGTGAGCGGACTAAAGACCTATGTAGGCAAGACCCTGATGTTCCGCATGATTGACGAGACACCAGCGGAGGAATGGTGCCCTGAGAATCTGCTTCAACTGACGGAGCAAGCTCTGCTGATTCTAATCTCTGGTCAGCAGCAGGGCGGCGAGCACGAGTGCCTGCGGCATTTCTTCGCACCCGATGCAGCCGTGTACCTGCGCAAGGGCCACTCGGCCAAGGAGGACATATTGAATGCGCTGAAGAGCACCGTCGAGAACCTTTGTCAGCCGTTGATGGATCTTGTCGACCAACTGATACCGATTGGCGACTCGGACTATCAACAGTTTCACCCTTTCACATTGGTGCCTGGCACTCACGATCTACACCCGGATTTCGATGCGATTCGCCACCCGAAGCTCTATCCAGTTGTTTGGTTTCTGTTTCGAGATTTAGCCAGCGACGCATCGCATCCCTCGATGTCGGCAATCAACAACATACCTGACTTTGCATTCGCCGTTCGAGAAAGCCTCAGGGCGATGGCCCAGCTAAAGAATGGGGACCAGAACGAGGCCCTGCGCACACTGAGCTTCGCGGCTCACCACAGAGTCTGCAAGAGAGTTGTCGGACGGCAAAGCCAGCTAACAGCCCGAGAAGCTTCAGAAAAGTTGCAGCAAATGTTGGAAGAAGTTGACGCAAGCTATCGATTTTGCTTTCGCTATGACAAGCGTCCGGAGCTGAACTTTCTTCCACAGCTCGCTAGAATGTATTTTCCTCAGAAAATGCTATTCTACGGCAATAGGTTCTACATGAACTTTGACTGCTTGCTCAAATGGCTCTGCTTGGAGCTGATTCCTACCGAGGTTCTATGCGAATCGCATCGCTGGTTTGAGGAACTACTTCACGATCACCAAGTTGACGTTCTCGACCTGACTATGGCTTTGCACTTTTGCCCAGATGCAAACCTGCTAGCTTGTCTTATCCAACGAGAACGGAGTGTGTTCGCTACATTGCCATTTATGCGAAAATGTTTGGAAGACTGCAGTCGCCGGCTGGTGAGCCTTCTTTCAGCAATGTTGTATCCTTAGCGAGAATCGAGTATTCATGTGTCAGACGAATCAGATATATTATCGATACTCAGCAAGTTCGGTCGATATATTTTAAAAGCAATCTTTTTAGTATAATGATTTATGCTACAACTGCAAAATTTACCGTTGATTTTCCAGCCAAACCTCATTGAGTGCTGCATTCGACGAACGCTAATGAGCGTAGATCGGCAGCTCCGCCAGGCGAATCATTTCCGACGGCGTCGTCGACGCAGCGGCCGGCTGAGCGAGCTGCCGCAGGACGCTGTCCACGCTCACTAAAGTGCTGAGAAAATTCAGCCGCGAAGCTATCAGTAAAAAATTGATTAATAACATAAAGTAATTGTAAAAAAACCCATTTGATGTTTTTCGGTAATTACAAAACAAGCCTAATTGTAAAATTCATGGGACATATTTTCAATAAATGGCCTTCCTTGAATATAGATGTATTCGAAAATGGGTCTTGAATTTTGGAAATCAGATTACATTATATTCGAGCGTACATAATGCGTATCAACCCAAGGGGATTCAAATTTCAAATGGAGAGCTTAAGGACCGCATCATAAATTTTGTCGCAAAAAAAACTTTTATCATTGATCATGTTTTAAGAATGTAATTATTGCATCTGAATAATTATAAATGTATATTGAACGCATGTATTTACAAATGCATAAGAAAATTCATAAAATTCTTTTTTACTTCACTCGGTCAAACTTACTCATAAAGAATTTTTCTAATGACGTATAGTAATCTGCAAAAGTGTGGGCGTCAAAATACTTACATGTACGCTCGTATTTGATGCTCTTGATGCTTAGATGTCTAAAAATGATAAATTTCTGCACGAAAGATCCTGAAAATTTATCCCAACAGATTGAAATAGAATTAGATTTAATTGTACATTGGAATTTGTAATTAAACAAAAAATTGTATTTTTACGCGAGGAACAAGCCACTTTGGCTCCGGCACTTATTGTGCCGCGCGATTGATCTTCACATGCTTTCATTGCTGTTGCAACAGTAGGCAACTGAGGTGAGGTGGTGTGGGTTTCAAGGGCGATCAAGGACCATCAAGGGTGAGAAATAATGTTAATGTAAGCAATTGATTTAACGATATAAGCATATAGATTCCCTTTCCGGGAATCTATGCCAGCAAGGATTCCACTAGGAATTTTGTATATAATCTGCATGTATATATAAGTTGTCCTTGATCATATCTTATATATATAAGTTGTCCTTGTTGAACAGTCGCAAGAATTATCGCATATTTAATAAGCACTTGATAATTCTAATTTTGCTTTTAGATTCAAAAAATAGACATTAAGAATCCATTATAATTAGATATATTAATGCAAATTTGTCGAAACATTGGAGCTCTACATCGCTCCAGACAGTCAGACAGACACATAAACACATTTTAGCTTCAGTACAAATCTTAACTAATTTAAGGTGCCTGCCCTTCATATTTGATTTTGATCCGATTTTGATGAGTGGATTGAAAAATATTTTTTGAGAAATATTGCGCACATATATAAATTTTATTCCACCAGCTAACAGTTGTAACCATGTTTAGAAATAAGAGTCTAGTTACATGCCATTTGTTTAAATCATTTCTACCAACGCTTTCTTTGATACGAAATTACGAAATGATACGAAATGATCACAGTATGCTCAGGATCGCAAGTTCATAACGCTCCCTATCCGTACCTGACCTGATAGTATCGGGGCAGTATTGTAACTTATAGCCTAACTAAACGCTAGTTAAAACTTTCTTTCCGAGCTATAGCTTACAATTTTATAGCCAATCCAAAGCTTCCGTTTTTTCTACATATACGGAGATTCGGTGATACGGAGTCTTGGTGAAATAGGCCTAGCCTTGTGAAAAAATTATCGGCTTAAAATTAAATCGCTCCAGCCAACGGTCAAAGGACAGTCAAAAAGTTAAAATCAATGTCTTTTCCTTGTATTTCCTGTGGAGTAATTCTTACAAGCTCCATTGAGCAACGTGAGCATTATAAAAGTGAATGGCATCGCTATAATTTAAAAAGAAAAGTTGTGAACTTACCTCCCATTACGATTCAAGAGTTTACTTTAAAAAGCGCTTTATTTACAAAGTCAGATCAACATGATGCTGCAGGAAGTGGTGAAGAGCAGAAACGTATAAAAGAACTGGTAGGTTCATTTTCAGTTACAAAGCCACACACCTAAGATTTAGGTCTATATAATTATTATAGCTATCACCTAGACTATTCCTAATCTTAATTTTTGCAACTATTCTAAATGAATTTTATGGACTAGGCCTAATTAACCTAGGCCTAGTCCAGTACTATTTTTTAAATTAATTTATGTATTTTATTTTAGCTTGCTTACTAGCTTTGCCTATACCTATGGTATATAATAAGGTCAAATATTCAAATAAGCAATTTAGATGTTAGGTATTAGCTATACCATTAGGCATGTGTATTTTCTTGTCAAAATAATTTTTTACATTTTGTTTGCAAATGCCTATTTTATCAATCAAATTTTTTCTTAATCTGTTTGAATTATAAAGTATGTAGACTTGAAAGTATGCAATTTCTAATATCAAATTATCATACTGTTTGCAGAAAAACTGCATTATTATTATATCCTGGGTTTATTTTTTTGCTGGGCACAGGATGCGAAAAACGCATCATGTTCTTAATTTTAGGATGCAATTTCAGGGTTTGGGATGCAATTTTTTAAAAGTCTTATTTAAGAGGTCTTTTATTGTGAACCATAGTCAGGATCATGGCACACATGCCCCGGAATACTTTTAAGCCCAAAAAATTTTCCTGCCCTGATGCCCCAATGCCACGATATCAGCCTCAAAATCTGCCCCAATGCTATAAAATCAGTACTAAAATCTGCCCCGATGCCCCCAAAATATGCCCTAACACTGATAATAGATACAGATGGTAGATACTGATAATAGATACAGATGGGATAGGCAATGGAACTTACTCTTTTTTTTCTGCTGCTCTCTATCTGGATCTGGACACAAGTTGGAGTCCAACTCTGTTTCCATTGGAGTTGGACTTTCTCGATCCATAGCCAACAAGCCAATCAATGACTAAGGATTTAGATGACTAAAGACTTAGACTAAGACTAGTGAGAAATAGAAAAATTTACTGAGATTGATTGAAACAGTCGCAAAAATTATTGAATCACAGAATCAGCAATTTATGTTTGCAAATTGTCACGATCATTAAAAAGTGGCAAATTTCAATTTTAAAATGTCTTATTCACTTACGACGTACATTTTCATTATGTAGTAGTAAATCAAAATTAAATGGGTAACCATCAAAATGTATTATCCCATCAGTGAACTTTTCTATTCACTACAGTCTGTAGTTAAAATAAAATAAGTGTACAAAGAACAGAGGCAAACACCAAAATTAAATGTCAGCTTCAAGTACACTCTCAGGCCTTATAACAGTTCCAAGCCCAACAAAAGCACACTTTCTGCTTTTGCTATGATTTGCTTCAGCATTTATTGCATTAAAAGTTAAAACAAACATCAAACTAAAGGTGAACCAATATGGTTTAGCAGTTGAAAAGCACAAGACAAGTCATATAGTTACATGTACTAGAGGTCGGATGTGATCACGAACATGATCACGATTTCGTGAATTCATGACCCTTTTTCACGAATGTGATTTCTTAGAACCAGATTGTGATTCGTGAAATTCGTGATTCCTAGATTCGCACATTTAATCCAGGGATAGCTAGGAAAAAAAGACATTTTCGCGGACACGTGTCCAGCGCATTTTCAAAATTTAGGTTGGCGCGGCGCTGACCTAATTGTAGTCATCCCATCTCCTATAGGCATAGCCAAAGTCCATTGACTACTGGCCTATGTCGACCCACCTTGCCCCATGCTTGCCTTGCACAGGCTTGTACCCACCCTGCCCTGCCCTGCCCCTTGCCCTGCCCTGCCCTGCACCTGCCCCACCCTGTCCTGCCCTGCCCTACCCTGCCCCAACCTGCCCCGCACCTGGCCCTTTTTTGCCCCGAATTTTCTGTGAAAAAGGCCATCTTCCTGACTATGGATTGTGAAGAATTAAAAAAATCTGGATGCAAAATCGCATCCTATATCAAATTTCAGGATGTGATTTTCAAAGTCAAGATGCTATAGCATCCCTATAGCACAAAAAATAAACCCAGATTATATCATATGTTTAACTTTCTTTTTTATAATTTCCACTGCCTTTAAATTTGATAATACTGAACTGCTTATGTGAAAAAGTAAAATTTGACCAAATTCAATGTTTAAATTTTCTGGCCAATAGCCATTTACTAAGCTTTCAATCTAGGAAATGTAGCTAATATGGTTGCCAACCCCTTGGTTAAAGGAGCTATAATCATATATGGGCACAACCTTGGGAATCACCCGGCCATTTCTATTGGCAATATATATATATATATATATATAAGTTGCAATTGGTTCATTGCTATCACATGATGGGAATTTTTTTCAATAGCAACTTACCTATGTGTGTAACTATTAGAAAAGTAATTAAAAAATTTACATGTATGGCTACAATACTCATTCTAAATTTACCTAGCTCAAACTTATATGCAATATTAGCTAGATAGACTTAAACAATGCATGATTTTTTCTTGTAGGAAAGTAGTTTATTAAAGGTTGCTTATGCAAAGTTTGTTTCTCAAAAGTTTTTATACAAAGTTTGCTTGTCAAATGTTATTCATGCAAAATTTGATTATCAAAGGTTGCTTGCCAATGTTTGCTTGCTAAAGGTTATTTGTACAAAATTTGCTTGCTCAACAATAGCTTGCCAAAGTTTGCTTGCAGGAATATTGCTTGCCTACAAGAAAGTTAGTTGCACAAAGTTTGCTTGCATGCTATATGCAATGCATTCACTATTATTATGAGGTGTACATGCAAATTTCACTATGAAATTCTAGGGTTTTACTAGAACTTTGACTTACTAGGTTTATCCAGAGTGTAGACACATTATCATTTGCAATGAGAGGTTGTAGCCTAGTGGTTAGAGCGTCGGACTCACAACTTGAAGGTTGGGGGTTCGATTCCTGACTCCACTGGTACAATTTGTGTCCTTTAGCAAGACACTTAACTCTGCATTGCTTCAGTTCACCCAGCTGTTAAATGGGTACCAGCATCAGCTGGGGTAATTGAAGGTGGGTGTGGCGTCCCCCCAGTCCATGGACTGAACAGCTGTACGCAGTCTTCAGAAGCGCCACGCAATAGCTGCGGCTGCACTGTTGGCTGCACATCTGGCCCAATTGGGACGGGTGTAATCAATTATTATTATTATTATTATCATTTGCAAAATGAATTTTAGACAAATTGCAATTTTGATTGTTATATGAAGCTTTCCCTAGCTAGCTACTTTTAATTGAGAACTGTAAATTAGAACCAATAGCAATATTATTTAAATACTTAAATTAAGAGAATATATCATGGCTAACTATAAATTTTTGTTCTTAAACTGCAATTCTAATAAATCTTATAGCTTTGCAAATGCATATGAGCCAGACCCTATTAACTTGTTCATTTTTGCTTATTATGCCTATTATATTTCTAAGAAATAATAGTAATTTGTTTTCCTACCAAAATTTTGTTCAACTAAAGTATGTTATTTTTTTAATATAGTAGCAAAAATAAATGATCTCAATTATAACAAATATTAAGAAAGACTAAATATATCCAAGTTTAGGAGAAAAAAGGCAACTAATGCCTGTGTGGACCCTTAAACAACTTTTTGTTGAGCAATAGCTCAGTAAATCACACAAACAGACTTCAAGTTAGTTATTATTATATAAATAAAGCCTACAATAGCAGTGATTACCATTTGGATCAAGATGTAAAATAAATAATTATAATAGGAATACTTAGGAAATACCTGCATTAGCAGAGAAGTGAGTGGCTAGAAGATACCACTAAAGTGAGAAATACCATGTTGGAGAAAGTAGATAGAGAATTTAGGCTGGGACCCTCTAATCTGGGGATGCCCTGTATTTGGACTGGATAAGCTGCTTGCAGTGGTCCCAGCAATGATGTCAACAATTTTTTGCACAATGAAAAAAATTTGCACCAGAATTTGTGCTAAGCAAAAGTAGCAATAAGACAAAAATATTTTTGCCTGCAGGCTTTAAAGTTCAAAGCTTCAAAAGTTGAAAAAGAAGTTGAATGCTATTAGATTCTATGGTAATGCACTTTCATAAATGTGTATTCTTTATCTTAACATCAGGATGCAGGGTGGCAGCACTTAAAAGGCTTACAACAGTAAAAAATATCAAACAAAAATGTCACAAATAAAATTCCAGTTATATGCTAGTTTTCAACACAAAGATGGTGCAATGTTACAGTATAGTTCAAATGAAAGAGTAAGTTTCAGTAAGATTAAATACAGCAGTAATAGAATCAAGTATTCAATAGTGTTTATTTGTTTCCAGTTAGCACTAAGCTAGCACCATAGCAATGAGGGTTTTCCCTTGGTTATGTATCTTTTCTTAAGTGTGCCAGCTGGCACTATGCATGCTCCAAATAGACAAACATGTGTGCCACCTTCTGGCAAAAAGTGGAATTGATAGACATTTCTGGTTGCTAAAAATAGAGTTCTAAAATTACAAAAAATTCTTTTTATCATTGTGGGATCTCACTTAAACTTCAAGATATGAAAGTGGCATCAAAAGGTGGCACAAATTTTTATCTATGTGGCACAGAGAGGGCCAGCTCGCAAAACCCTTATCATTTTTCTGCTGCCTCACAATGCCACTTTTGGAACTGTGCATTGTATTATAACTGTCAGAAATCATTGCAAGACAGTTCTCCTTTGCAAGACCTGATTATGAAACTGCTTCCAAAATTGTTATACCTATCTGCTTGGCTGTAGTTGATTGTTGCTTGGTGTAGTAGTAGATAAAAACAACCTTCACATGGAAGGAATCTTTTGGGAGTATACAATGATGCTAAGGAACCCGACTTCCTTGTTGGCCTTATTAACCTGCAGCAAAAAAATCTGGCTTCACAAATCTCAGTAAGAATAGACTCTTGAACATATGGAAATAGTGCATCAATCAACAAGTAGGAAACCTTAGTGGTCCCAAGCTGCATCTGTGCTAGAATCTTTGAGTCTGGGCAAATTGCATGCAAGTCATCAACGTGATTGTCTTCAGATTGAAAGCTGTGCAACTTTAACATGCTTATGGTAACATAGCAAATCTTAGCAGTCCTGGCTGCACTTCCAGGAACAGGTGCAGCTCCTGTAGCTCCATCAGGGTCACATGGAAGATACTGCACAGGAAGAGGTGCACACTTCCTTGTTAGAAATTCCTGTCTGTGATTTCTGGATTCTGAGTGGCTTTTTAAATTTGTCAGACCACTGTGGCAAAAAAGTCTACATTGCACCAGTTTCAACTAAATTTCAACTGAGTTTTTACTCAAGTTCAAACAATTGCTCAATCTCAGATTCTAAGTTAAAACTCTTGAGCAAGCAATTGCATCATTTTCACTTAACCTACTGCCAAACATGTGCCCATATGCTAGGACATGGATAACAGTGATACAATGTTTCATAGAGAAGTTCATGGAATGCACAATCACCTACTTTCATCATCACCCAGTCAAAAAAATTGCTTAACAGTGTCTAGAATTTGGGCCACTCAGTTGCAAAAAATTGGTGCCACTCAGTTAGAAAAAATTCACGCCACAGCAGAAAAACCTGAACATTCATGCCACTTTGCTCAAAATTTGCTCCAGTAAATAAGTAAGAAGTGTTTTTAGGAAATAGGGCTGTTTAATAGAATTGCTTTGGGATTTTAAGAAAGGAAAAAAAGCCCTAGAACACATAACATATTCAAAAGTTACATTAGCTTTTATACGCTTATTGGGCAAACTATTAGCTCTTATCCCAAAGAAAGTGTAAGGAAGAACAAACAAACTTATAATACTGTTTAAATTATTTATCTTTTTTACTTTGCAAAGTCCAGATTTGTCAAAGTTTTAAATTACTGACCACAAGTTTTAACAGCATTTTGTCAACAATAGCTAATAAAATAATAAATATTTTATGTCAGCACTGTGTCATAAATACAATTTTTGTTGTATTGGCCTAAAAAATAACTACTGTTAAAAAGAATGCTCGTATTTACATAGTGTCTTCAAAATCGGCATTTAGTTACTTCATAATACTTGACTACTTTAGGTAGAGCTTATGAAGCTTAGCTTATTTTTTATACTTTAGACAATAAGAGGATAGAAAATTAAGTCCATAATAAGGGAAGATTCCTCATAATGAAAATTTCAAGGGCTATATTTATATATACCTATTGCATGTCACCTATCTTTCAATTCATAAATTTTCATCGCACAACAATCGCTTAGCAACAATATTCCCTCCCTTATCCCATTCCTAATCCCCGCTAATTGGGAATCGCAGCCGCACTGTCCGGCCTGCAGCAAGAAATTCTCCAGCGCCAAAGCCTACGAGAATCACTTGGCCTCGAAGAAGCACAAGCAGCGCCAGGCCGACGCCGAACAGCAGCAGCAGCAGCAGCGACGTCCCGGCGGCCGATCCGACTCTCCCGAGTGGCTCAGCGTTGATAGCGACTCGGACAATGATGCCGATAGCAACGAAGATCCGACCGAGGCCGGCCAGTCCCCCCTCGGCCAGGAGGAGTGCCTGTTCTGCCCTAACTTGGCGGCCAGCCTCGAGGCCAACTGCGCCCACATGCTGCGCGAGCACGGCTTCGCCCTGCCCGACGCCGACCTGCTGTCGGACCTGGAGGGCCTCATCACCCTGCTAGATTATAAAGTCGGGGTCGGGCACGAGTGCCTGTGGTGCCACGGCGCCAGACGATTCGACAGTTTGCGCGCGGTTCGAAGCCACATGCTGGATAAGGGACACTGTCGCTACAATCTGGCTGGGGAGCACGCCTTTGATCTTGCCGACTTCTACGACTACAGCAGTCTGGGGGTGAGTAGACGGGATAATCCGGATTAGAGTTTTTTAGATTAGGGCGAACAAAATTAAAGTTCATCTGATTTAATCTGCTTGAATGGGGTTCACTTACTAGGTATTAGATCAGACAGAATCAGATTGGACGGAATCAGATGAGAGAAAATCGGATTTAACGGAATCAGATAGGGGAGAATCAGATTCGAGGGAATCAGATGAAGGGAATCAGATTCAATGGAATTAGATTGGAGAGAATCAGATTAGAGGGAATCGGATTGAAGGGAATCGGATAGGGGAGAATCAGATTGGGAGGAATCAGATTGGAGAGAATCAGATTCGAGGGAATCCGATTGAAGGGAATCAGATTGGGGGGAATCAGATTCGAGGGAATCAGGTTGGAGAGAATCAGATTGAAGAGAATCAGATAGGAAGGAATCAGATTGAAGGGAGTCAGATAGGGGAGAATCGGATACGGGAGAATCAGATTGGGAGGAATCAGATTCGAGGCAATCAGGTTGGAGGGAATCAGATTTGAGGGAATCAGATTGGGGGGATCAGATTCGAAGGAATCAGATTGGGGGGATCTGATTCGAGGGAATCAGATGGAGGGAATCAGATGGAGGGAATCAGATTGAAGGGAATCAGATTCGAGGGAGTCAGATTGAGGGAATCAGATTGAAGGGAATCAGATTCGAGGGAATCAGATTGAAGGGAATCAGATAAGGGAGAATCAGATTGGAAGGAATCAGATTGGGGGAATCAGGTATAGGAAAGTCAGATTAAAAATTATTGGAGGATTTCGTAAAAGAATCAGATTAAAGTGTTTGGTAAAATAATTTAAAATAAGGGTGGAATAGATCATAGCTAGGGTTAGTATTGCTGACTCCTTCATCCGCTTGATCCAATGTATCAATATCGCCCATTAAAAATCCTCTCAGATCGATCCCAACAGCGGCGACGCCGATTCGGACTCAGACGAAGACGAAGAGGCGGCCACCGACCTGGAGACCTTCGAGCTTGTGCTGCCCTCCGGCGCTGTTGTGGGGCATCGCTCGCTAATGCGCTACTACAGGCAGAGCCCGGCGCCCACCCGGGCCTTGGCGGTGCCTGCCGGCGGCGCCAGCAGCCAGCAGCAGCGCCTGCTAGCTCAGTACAGGTCCATCGGCTGGCACGGACCCACGCGTGGCCAGGCCGAGGTGGCCGCCCTGCGCGACCGGGCCGCCGTCCAGCGGCATCGCCAGCTGGCCGCCGTGCGTCTCGGCCTGGGGGCCAACCGGCTGCAGAAGCACTTTAGGCATCAGAATCCCAAGTAGGGGATTAGACTGATTTATTTTTGTTTCGCCTTCTGGTTCGCTGCAAGCCCTGTTTTCTATGCAAACCCGACTGACTGTAGCTGTTCACGTTAAGATTTTGAAGATCTCAGATTGTGTAAGGCTTTTTCTTTAGATGCTATCTCCAGGTCATTAGTGTCTGTTTGCCTAGAGCTGTCTGGCTGTTTGTCTGTCTGTCTGTCTGTCGGCCTGTCTCCCTAGAGCTGTCTGTCTGTTTGTCTGTCTGTCTGTCTGTCTGCCTGCCTAGAGCTGTCTGTCTGTCTGTCTGCCTGCCTAGAGCTGTCTGTCTGTGTCTGTCTGCCTGCCTGTCTGGCTGTCTGTCTGTGTCTGTCTGCCTGCCTGTCTGGCTGTCTGTCTGTCTGGCTGTCTGTGTCTGTCTGTCTGCCTGCCTGTCTGACTGTCTGTCTGTCTGTCTATGTTTGGCTGTCTATGTCTGTCTGTCTGTTTGTCTGTCTGACTATGTCTATTTTCCATCAGCTATAATTTAATCAGGCTTTCTCATTGCCTGCAATAGTTATTTGGGTGTTTAGAATATCTGCTATACTAATTCATCAGTGGGTATTGTACTTGATTTTCAAAATTTAAAATTTAATATAAAAAATAAGCCGCTTCATATTGCCCCGCTTGACCATAGGCTTAGAAGCTGGCGTGTGCATTTGTAAATCAAGCATAGCATAAGTAAATTATTTATTCAGCTACCAGTTGTCACTTCATATTGCCTTTATCTACCCGCCTGAACGCTAGCTGCGCTGTCTGGTTATGATTATTGATTTGAGTTCCAAGAAATCGCAGTGCCCGACAAAGACTTGATGTAATAATATTTTGGTGATTTGTCGAAAGTAAATAAACTGCAAACAGATTTGGACTGGTTAACGAGGTTGTCGGCCTTTTTATTTTGCTTTTTTTTCTAAAACCTAGTGCTCGAGGTCTTAGGATTACTGTGCTATGTAGTTAATACAGCGCTTATGAACGGTAGCCATGGTAACAAACTAAGTAGCTAGCCTAAGTAATTAGTTGCCAGTCGGACTATGATGGCGGAATTTGATCCTGTCTTCCCCTCTTTCCCTGTCAAAAGAGCTGGGATTTACAATCCAGCTGATTAGGACAGGGCATGCTTTATGAGGACAAGGCCGGGGGGTGGCTGGGGAAGCGGAATGCGAGCAGGTGACAGCCTTATTTCCGCCTTGTCGCGCTAGTTGCTATGGGGGCACAGAATTTTCAAGCTGAGGAAGGATTTGTTAACTAGCTATTCGGTGCTCGTGTCTCTCCCTGAGCTCGGGTTTTGCCCCAATCGGGGTTGGTTTTGTGCAGCTGACTCGCCAGCTTATATATAAAAATTGCCAATACACGATTGTTAGCTTCGCGGCGTGTCTTCTTGATTTAAAATCGATATTTTAAAGTTACAAAAAGCTGTTTTTCTTAGTTCCAAAAATGTTGTCTCAACTTCGGTGAGTTTAAGTTTCATTTGAATGACAATTTACATAATGGTTGCACTCTAGTCTAGAAATTTGGTTTTTTTTGTATTGCCTGTGGTAAGCAATTCATGGCCATACTTTCCTTGACAGCAAGCAAACAAAAGCGCCGTACCAGTGTATTTAATTGTCTGGCTCTGCTTTGGCTGGAGGGCGGGGGTTGGTTGTCAAAATTTCGGCTTGATCAAGCTTGCACACTCTTGGCTAGTGTTCTATTGCTGCAAGGTTGGGCGTGAGGGGGTCAGAGACAGCTGAATATGTCTGAAAGAGAACTCGATTGGCGAGCTGCGTAATTTACTGAAGTAGTAAGAGTGCACGGCGTGTAGAAATCTTATTTATTGTTCTTATTTGGCTCAGTGAAAGCTTCACTGAAAGCTGCACTTATTGCTCAAGCAAACTGAGAAGCCATCTGGGCTAAGGCTTTCCTGCTTCTTTATATTTTTTTAAATTTCAATATGATTTCAAGTATTTTGCGACAATCCGCGCGAAAATTACATCTTTTCAGTCAGTAAGTTCAGCTTGATTATTTTTCATCAAATGAGACTAAAATTAAGTATTCTCAGTGTGATTGCTAGCAATATCAATACAGGACACTTGGTCACGTGACAGATTTAACTATTTTTCCGCTTTCTTATCTATGCATGTCTCTGACTATGGCCTGCTTGCTTAGCAAACTCAAATAGATTGTGCACAGAAAAACAGCCCCCTTATTAAAAACTGGTTAAGTGCTATTCTTTTTTGTGCAGTTCATGTGAAATTGCGTCTATGTGAAAATCTATGTGAATTTTTTGTGAATTTCTCGCCTGTAGGCTGTCGAATTAAAAAAATTAAAGCTCATCTAAGATTTTAAGCTAGAAAGCAATGCGTAAAAATTTTATATGAATCTCAGATTCTCAAATTGGCGCTGAAAGCCTCTCAGATCCCCAAATTGGCCCTGAAAGCCTCTCAGATCCCCAAATTGGCCCTGAAAGCCCCTCAGATCCCCAAATTGGCCCTGAAAGCCTCTCAGATCCCCAAATTGGCCCTGAAAGCCTCTCAGATCCTCAAATTAGCGCTGAAAGCCCCTCAGATCCCCAAATTGGCCCTGAAAGCCCCTCAGATCCCCAAATTGGCCCTGAAAGCCCCTCAGATCCCCAAATTGGCCCTGAAAGCCCCTCAGATCCCCAAATTGGCCCTGAAAGCCTCTCAGATCCCCAAATTGGCGCTGAAAGCCTCTCAGATCCCCAAATTGGCCCTGAAAGCCTCTCAGATCCCCAAATTGGCCCTGAAAGCCTCTCAGATCCCCAAATTAGCGCTGAAAGCCCCTCAGATCCCCAAATTGGCTCTGAAAGCCTCTCAGATCCCCAAATTGGCCCTGAAAGCCTCTCAGATCCCCAAATTGGCCCTAAAAGCCTCTCAGATCCTCAGTTTGGTGCCGACAGCCTCTCAGATCCCCAAATTAGCGCCGCCAGCCTCAATAACTCGCCGCCCCACCCGCAGCCCAGCAGCCGCCATGCTGTCCTGCCCGTTTCTGAACCACCTGCCTAGCGGCCTGATCCAGTCGCGCCCCTGGTCTCTGCTGCGCTTCGCCGAGCGCTGCCCTATCATCGGCAAGCAGATCAAGCGAGCTTTGAACACGGACGCTGTGGCCGCGGAGTTGCCGCAGGCTCTGCAGCAACAGCCTCAGCAGCAGCCGCCGCCGCCCACGCAAGACAAAAAGTGCCCGTTTCTAAGTGGTCGAATTTCGGCCGACGATGCCGCCGTCTGCGGCCTGTCGCCGCCTAGCCAGTGCCCGTACAGCCGCATGGCCGGCCGGCCCCTGACCGTCTGCTGCATGGAGGAGCAGCGGCAGCCGCAGCTGGCCAAGACGCCGGCTCAGAAGCCGTCGCAACAGCAGCCAATCTCCGTCGGCTACGATTACAAGGCCCGCTGCGAGGAGCAGCTGCAGCGCAAACGTGACGACTACACCTATCGGGTATTTCGCAAGGTCAACAGGCGCGGCCCGAGTTTCCCATTGGCCGAGGAGCACACAGCCGGCAAGAGGGACATCACCGTGTGGTGCAGCAACGACTACCTGGGCATGAGCTGGCATCCCAAAGTGCAGGTAAATCTTTTGGTAGCTGAAGATGGAAGGAGCAATTAATGCCTGCTGAGAAATTTAATGTGAATCAAAAGATTGATGCAGGGTGAGGAAGTGAATGATGCAGGGTGAGGAAGGAAATGATGCAGGGTGAGGAAGTGAATGATGCAGGGTGAGGAAGGAAATGATGCAGGGTGAGGAAGTGAATGATGCAGGGTGAGGAAGGAAATGATGCAGGGTGAGGAAGGAAACGATGCAGGGTGAGGAAGTGAATGATGCAGGGTGAGGAAGTGAATGATGCAGGGTGAGGAAGTGAATGATGCAGGGTGAGGAAGTGAAATGATGCAGGGTGAGGAAGTGAAATGGTGCAGGGTAAAAAGGTGAGTGATGCAGTGTGAGAAAGGGGATGATGCAGGGCAACGAAAAAAACTTTAAAAAATTGGCTATTTACAAAGGGATGCGTGAATCGCGTGAGTTTGACATCTGACATTAACTCCCCTCCGGTTAGGAGGCGGTTATCCAGGCGGCCAGGCAGCACGGCGTCGGGTCCGGCGGCACGCGCAACATATCGGGCAACACCATTCACCACGAGGCGCTGGAGGCCGAACTGGCCGACTGGCACGGCAAGGAGGCCGCCCTGCTGTTCACCTCCTGCTACGTTGCCAACGAGGCGACGCTGCACACGCTGGGCCAGCTGGTGCCCGGCCTGGTGTTCCTGTCGGATGCCGGCAATCATGCCAGCATGATTCACGGCATCAGGACTAGCAAGTGTCGCAAGGTGAGCCTAGGAGTCATAGTGCTGCAACCAGACATTCACAGTGCTGCAACCAGACATTCACAGTGCTGCAACCAGACATTCACAGTGCTGCAAACAAGCATTCACAGTGCTGCAACCAAGCATTCACAGTGCTGCAACCAAACATTCACAGTGCTGCAAACAAGCATTCACAGTGCTGCAACCAAACATTCACAGTGCTGCAAACAAGCATTCACAGTGCTGCAACCAAGCATTCACAGTGCTGCAAACAAGCATTCACAGGGCTGCAAACAAGCATTCACAGTGCTGCAAACAAGCATTCACAGGGCTGTAAACAAGCATTCACAGTGCTGCAACCAGGCATTCACAGTGCTGCAAACAAGCCATTCACACTAGAAATTCAAATGCATGCAACCGCCGCCACCCCCGCAGATTGTGTTTCCGCACAACGACGTCGCCAGCCTGCGCCAAGAGCTGCTTAAGCTGCCACTAGAATCGCCAAAACTCGTGGCATTCGAGACCGTCCACTCGATGACGGGCGACATCAGCCCGCTGGCTGAACTGTGCAGCCTGGCTCACGAATTCGGCGCTCTTAGCTACGTCGACGAGGTGCACGCGGTCGGCATGTACGGCCGCTACGGAGCGGGCGTCGGGGAGCGCGACGGCTGCCTAGCGGCAATGGACCTGATCAGCGGCACCCTGGGCAAAGCCATCGGCAACATCGGTGGCTACGTTGCCGGCGACGCCACGGTGATGGACGCCGTGAGGAGCTACGCGAGCGGCTTCATCTTCACCACCAGCCTGCCGCCAACTGTTCTAGCCGGCGCCAGAGCCTCCCTAGCCATTCTGCGCTCCGCCGAGGGTGCCGAACTCCGCCAGCGTCACCAGGCCGCTGTGGCTCTGCTGCGTCAGGCGCTTGTGTCGCGCGGCCTGCCCGTGATCCCCGCCCCCAGCCACATTATCCCATTGCGCGTAGGCGATCCCAGAATTGCCCAGGCCCTCTCCGAGCACATGATGCGCCAGTGCGGCGCCTACATTCAGGCTATTAATTATCCCACTGTTGCTAGGGGCGACGAGCGGCTCCGTCTGGCTCCGACGCCGCATCACACGGAGCCGATGATCGTGCAGCTGGCCGACCAGCTGCTTGACGCCTTTCAACTCATCGGGCCGCACCTGTTGGATAGCGACGCTCCGGTGCGCCGGCTGGAGGCGGCGGCTGTGGTTCTTTGAAAGTCGATTTTTTTTTAATGCGGCTGATTTTGTCCGAATAATCCAAACTGGTTTTCTGTGCGGTTTTTTGTTGGACACGCTTCTCTATTTATTTTTGTTAGTTAGTGGCTTTATTTATTATAATTATTTAGGTAAGATTTTTCATTTGCGGAATCAAAAAGATGCAGCTTTTGTGACCTTGAAGCATTCGGTGAATCCTTGCTTGGAAATCCTGTATAGGCCTTTACGAAGAAACCTTTTTGGTGAATCCTGTGTCGGGGAATCCCTATTGGGAAATCCTGTATAGGCCTTTACAGGGGAACCTTATTGGTGAATCCTGTATCGGGGAATCTCTATTGGGAAATCTTGTATCGGGGAATCCCTATAGGGAAATCCTGTATCAGGGAATCCCTATTGGGAAATCTTGTATCGGGGAATCCCTATAGGGAAATCCTGTATCGGGGAATCCCTATAGGGAAATCCTGTACCGGGGAATCCCTATTCGAAATCTTGTATCGGGGAATCTCTATTGGAAATCCTGTACCGGGGAATCTCTATTGGAAATCCTGTACCGGGGAATCCCTATTGGAAATCCTGTACCGGGGAATCCCTATTGGAAATCCTTTATCGGAGAATCCCTATTGGGAAATCTTGTATCGGGGAATCCCTATTGGGAAATCCTGTTACGGGGAATCCCTATTGGGTAATCTTGTATCGGGGAATCTCTATTGGAAATCCTGTACCGGGGAAATACTAATGGAAATTCTGTATCGGAGAATCCTTATGGGGAAATCCTGTACCGGAGAATCCCTATTGGGAAATTCTGTATCGAAGAATCCTTATGGGGAAATCCTGTTATAGAATCAATTACGGTTATCCCTAAATAAAAATTAAAGTTGGAAAAAAGTCTGTCGCAAATCTGTTGAAACCTGGATATGAGAATCTTAGTTTAGGTATTCCATTTGGGAAAAGCTGTTTTGGGAAACCAGGTGCAGCTCCTGCGTCTTTTTGATTCCCCACCTGTGCACCCTCGTTTTGCTGTGCTTGAAATAGAAATAGCGCACTTTAAAAAAATTGAAAATTAGCTTAAAAGAAAGCAGCTTTTTCCTGATACCGTATGTTTATAAGAAAAAGGCAGAATTATTGTTAACTAGCCAACCATTTATCGGCTTATATCGTACTTGCTTTTATTTAGTGCGTTTTATTAGTTGCCCTCACTTCAGACGGATTTTTGCTGCCCACATAAAAACTTCGCTATCCGACAGAGAGCCTGTTTGTTAATTTCGTTAGTTGTGCGTGTTTTTTTGTTCTACTTTGTACCCAGTAAGTAGTATATCACACGCAATTTTAAATTATACGCCATTCGAAGTAGCCACGTTCTGATGAAAACAAATGTCACTGAAATTGTTTACAAAGTGCAGAAGCTTTTTATGGAGCTTGTTTTTACTGACTGCCCAACATTTTTTGCTGTGACCAATAACGGGCATTGCTGCTAAAGTAAATTTGCCACCGGAGAGCAATGACGAAATATACGAATTTTTTCAGTTTTTTTTCTCTGTTTATTCTATCGCCACATTGTATCTGGCTGGCGGTTACAAATTTAATTGTGTTTTCAATCATTATTCATTTGCTTTCTTGAGATAAAGTAAGATTCTAATTTTTAAATTAAGAGCGATCCAATGTTTTGGTACACTACTCCTCTGCTCAGATTTAGATCCTCTGCTCAGATTTAGATCCTCTGCTCAGATTTAGATCCTCTGCTCAGATTTAGATTCTCTGCTCAGATTTAGATCCTCTGCTCAGATTTAGATCCTCTGCTCAGATTTAGATTCTCTGCTCAGATTTAGATCCTCTGCTCAGATTTAGATCCTCTGCTCAGATTTAGATCCTCTGCTCAGATTTAGATCCTCTGCTCAGATTTAGATTCTCTGCTCAGATTTAGATCCTCTGCTCAGATTTAGATCCTCTGCTCAGATTTAGATTCTCTGCTCAGATTTAGATCCTCTGCTCAGATTTAGATCCTCTGCTCAGATTTAGATCCTCTGCTCAGATTTAGATCCTCTGCTCAGATTTAGATCCTCTGCTCAGATTTAGATCCTCTGCTCAGATTTAGATCCTCTGCTCAGATTTAGATCCTCTGCTCAGATTTAGATTCTCTGCTCAGATTTAGATTCTCTGCTCAGATTTAGATTCTCTGCTCTAGATTTTTGTGAAGTAGTAGGATGTCGTGTAGTCGCGAAGCCAAGGTAAAGCAGCTCTAACGCTTGAGTTGGTGCGATGGCATATTAGGTATCTATCTATCTATCTATCTATCTATCTATCTATCTATCTATCTATCTATCTATCTATCTATCTATCTATCTATCTATCTATTTGGAGTTGTAGCCTAGCGGCTAGGGCGCCTGCCTCATGACCGGAAGGTCGTGGGTTCGAGTCCCGGCCATAGGAAAAAATTGTGTCCTTGAGCAAGGCACTTAATCCCGCATTGCTTCAGTCCACCCAGCTGAGATCGGGTACCAGTTTGAGCTGGGTAAATTTAGGGTGGGTGTTGCGGCCCCTCCAGCCTTTCAGGCTGAAAGCTGTACACAGCCCTCGGATGCGCCGCGCAACTAGCTGCGGCCTTGGGCTGTACATCTGGTCGAAAGATCGGGTGTCTAAATTATTTATTTAAATTTATCTATTTATCTATCTATCTATCTATCTGTCTGTCTGTCTGTCTATCCATCTATGCAGCCAGGACCTGCACCAGTTGATTTTTCTAAAACTAAGTCCTCATTGTGTGAGAGGCTTAGCCTCAGTTACTCAATGGGCATTGTTTTCGCTTTTTTATTTTAAAGATGGGTTCCTTGAGGCAGTCCCTCTTGGACAAAATCGCTCACAGCACCCATTGGCTTTCCCTGCCTTAATCTGTTTATGGATCTATCTATCCATCTAACGAAGTGGTAACTATGATGCTAGTACATACAGTCAGTACGCTTCACGATTATTATATTTAGTAATTTTCTTTCTAGACAGCTGCAATTTTTCTACTTTTCCTAAAATCGCCGAAATTAATCAGATATTTGAGAAGCGAAATTTCGATTATAAAGTCTAAAAAATTGTGTATTTTGTTATGGGGTTAAGCCAACAATATATTTAAAAATATTGACAAGAAAAACACACAGAAAAATAAAATTTTTGTGAAAATAAAATTGCATTTTTTAAAGTGAATTGCAAGCCGTGTGTTGTGAAGATTGCGCACTCCCAATTGTGATCGAAGTACATCTAAATAGAGGAATTATTAAAAACATAAATGAAACTGACGGAGCTCTTGTGTCTGACAATTCTTATCTAAAATATAAAAAATCTTTAAAATCGAAACAAGCGCATATAACGCATATGTGAAATCTAGGCCCTCCGCTAAAGAGTCACTGCTCACTAGCAGAGTTGGCCAGTGGATCGCGTACGCTCATGGCCTGCTGAAGAATCTTGTAGTTTTCCGAGTCGACAGAGAACGGATTGCCCTGTTGAGTGTTAAAATAACGCTAGCTTACAAAATTATTTACTTATTATTTATCCCTTTGTTTCACATGACATGTACATTTCTATTTCCGTAGCTCACCTGCAATATGAGCTTCAGCAGACCGGTGCCATTGACTTTCTGCTTGCTCATGTAGGCTTGCTGATAGCTCACGGCAGTCTTCCAGGCCTGCACGCCCTTGTCCGTGATTCGGTTTCCTGGAAAGTTGATATTTTATTGCTGTATTATTGGCGTTGGGTGCAGGGCACTTTTAACAGTTTTAAAGTAATTCAGTCAACCCTTCTATGACCTCATTTCCCTGGTCAGTCAGCCCTTCTATGACCTCATTTCCCTGGTCAGTCAGCCATTCTATGACCTCATTTCCCTGGTTAGTCAGCCCTTCTATGACCTCATTTCCCTGGTTAGTCAGCCCTTCTATGACCTCATTTCCCTGGTCAGTCAGCCATTCTATGACCTCATTTCCCTGGTCAGTCAGCCCTTCTATGACCTCATTTCCCTGGTCAGTCAGCCATTCTATGACCTCATTTCCCTGGTCAGTCAGCCCTTCTATGACCTCATTTCCCTGGTCAGTCAACCATTCTATGACCTCATTTCCCTGGTCAGTCAACCATTCTATGACCTCATTTCCCTGGTCAGTCAGCCATTCTATGACCTCATTTCCCTGGTAAGTCAGCTCTTCTATGACCTCATTTCCCTGGTCAGTCAACCCTTCTATGACCTCATTTCCCTGGTAAGTCAGCCCTTCTATGACCTCATTTCCCTGGTCAGTCAGCCCTTCTATGACCTCATTTCCCTGGTAAGTCAGCCCTTCTATGACCTCATTTCCCTGGTCAGTCAGCTCTTCTATGACCTCATTTCCCTGGTCAGTCAGTCATTCTATCACCTCATTTCCCTGGTCAGTCAACCATTCTATGACCTCATTCCCTGGTCAGTCACCATTCTATGACCTCATTTCCCTGGTCAGTCAACCATTCTATGACCTCGTTTCCCTGGTCAGTAAACCATTCTATGACCTCTTTTTCCTGGTCAGTCACCCCTTCAATGACCTCATTCCCGGGATCAAAGACGCTGTCCTCCCACAATCATTCGAACTGGCAAGCAGTCACGCACTGGAGAGATTAACCAAAGCCAGCACGTGGTTGCCGGGCACGAGTAGAAAGCCCGGCGCAAAGGCGGTGTCCGCGCGTTCAAGCAGCGGGTGGTCCGAATCAAATGGCGGCCCGTCCTGGTGCTGCAGATGGAAAAAAAGACGAGATTTTAGGCTGAGATTTTATTTTTGAGATTTGGAAACGTGAGAAGATAAATATGAAGATTCAACCAGTAATGAATGTTTTTCATGGAGATCATAAAACTAATTTTGGTAATTTCTATCAAAGTATTGAATCTAGAAAGATAGATAGGGCTCTTTAAGGTAGATAGGGATCTTCAAGATATAGATCCTGAAGGTAGGTATAGAGATCCTGAAGGTAATTAGAGATCCTGAAGGTAGATATAGAGATCCTGAAGGTAGATAGAGATCCTGAAGGTAGATAGAGATCCTGAAGGTAGGCATAGAGATCCTGAAGGTAGGCATAGAGATCCTGAAAGTAGATAGAGATCCTGAAGGTAGGAATAGAGATCCTGAAGGTAGATAGAGATCCTGAAGGTAGGCATAGAGATCCTGAAGGTAGATAGAGATCCTGAAGGTAGGCATAGAGATCCTGAAGGTAGGCATAGAGATCCTGAAGGTAGGCATAGAGATCCTGAAGGTAGGCATAGAGATCCTGAAGGTAGGCATAGAGATCCTGAAGGTAGGCATAGAGATCCTGAAGGTAGGCATAGAGATCCTGAAGGTAGGCATAGAGATCCTGAAGGTAGGCATAGAGATCCTGAAGGTAGGCATAGAGATCCTGAAGGTAGGCATAGAGATCCTGAAGGTAGGCATAGAGATCCTGAAGGTAGGCATAGAGATCCTGAAGGTAGGCATAGAGATCCTGAAGGTAGATAGAGATCCTGAAGGTAGGCATAGAGATCCTGAAGGTAGGCATAGAGATCCTGAAGGTAGGCATAGAGATCCTGAAGGTAGGCATAGAGATCCTGAAGGTAGGCATAGAGATCCTGAAGGTAGGCATAGAGATCCTGAAGGTAGGCATAGAGATCCTGAAGGTAGGCATAGAGATCCTGAAGGTAGGCATAGAGATCCTGAAGGTAGGCATAGAGATCCTGAAGGTAGGCATAGAGATCCTGAAGGTAGATAGAGATCCTGAAGGTAGGCATAGAGATCCTGAAGGTAGGCATAGAGATCCTGAAGGTAGGCATAGAGATCCTGAAGGTAGATAGAGATCCTGAAGGTAGGCATAGAGATCCTGAAGGTAGGCATAGAGATCCTGAAGGTAGGCATAGAGATCCTGAAGGTAGGCATAGAGATCCTGAAGGTAGGCATAGAGATCCTGAAGGTAGGCATAGAGATCCTGAAGGTAGGCATAGAGATCCTGAAGGTAGGCATAGAGATCCTGAAGGTAGGCATAGACATCCTAAAGGTAGATAGACATCCTAAAGGTAGATAGACATCCTAAAGGTAGATAGACATCCTAAAGATAGATAGACATCCTGAAGATAGATAGAGATCCTGAAGATAGATAGAGATCCTGAAGATAGATAGAGATCCTGAATGTAGATAGACATCCTAAAGGTAGATAGACATCCTAAAGATAGATAGACATCCTGAAGGTAGATAGACATTCTGAAGGTCCTGAAGATAGATTTAGAGATCCTAAAGGTAGATAAAAAATCCTGAAGAACTGAATGACTGATCCTGAAGCGTTCACCTCCGTGTCCAGCTGAGGCGTGGAGACTTTCACCCGGCTATTGGCTGTGCTGCCGCTCTTCCCTTTGCCAGATTTCAAAGACGTTGAACTTTTGGTGTCCTTTTCAGAAGCGAGTGCGCCTGCCGATTGCATTTCAAATGAATATGTGTTAGTGGATGCAAATCAATAGAAATTATTTTTCAGAAAGTACGGATTGGATTACCTTTTCCTTTGTTCTTCGGATCTTCCTTCTGAGCTTTGCTGTTTTTGGCCTTTTCGTCTGCAGGCTTGAGTTTATCCTCCTGAGATGGGAAGAACGAAGGATTGTTACTGGAGTACAGTACCATTGGTCAGCCATAGAAAAATATATTATGGCTTTGCAATCTAGCTACTTACAGTAGAAATAGAAGCTAATGAGCCAGAAAAATCATACTTAATTAGTAAATTGACGACAACAAACCCATAATTCGCCTTACTAACCTTCTTTCCTTTTGCCGCTACTTTGCCGGCCGCACCGGTCCGACCCTTCTCGCTTCGCTCTTGGCTGGACCTGACGCTGACTGGGCGTTCGGAGCCGCCCCTGCGACTTGGCGGAGGCTGCTCAGTGCGGAGGAGGCGGAGGGGCGATGTCATAAGTTCACCCCCATTGACCCCATTTGACCCCGGCCAAGCCATTGATTGAAAAAAAATTTGCAGGCAATTCATCAAATTCAAAACACAAACACTAAAGCAAGCAGTTTCATGCAATCAATATCAAAAATGCAATTCAATGTGTCCTACGTCTTAATTGATTCATTTGTTAGGAAACTTAAAAAAGCTTTACCAAAGACTCGTCATCCGATTGTAAATCCGGAAAGTTGAAACTGATTTTCAGTTTTCGTCTTTCGTCTTTCAGTTTTTGTATTGTCTACATTTTTGTCGATTCAAAAAAAGAAAAAGATAGGTTTAGACAGCAAATTAAGTGCCAGCAAAGCATTTTTCAATCGCTTTGTTAGAAAGCAGCTTAGTTAAGATGCAGAAGTTTACTGGCATTAGCGTTTAATCAGTAAAGCACACAATAATTTCAGAAGCAAGAGAGATTCAAGCATAAACTGAAGGCCGCATTTTGTACGTTTGGAGCTACCTATGTGTGCTATGCGTTTGTAATGTGCGACTCTTGTTTGTGATGTGCGACTCTTGTTTGCGATGTGCGCCTCTTGTTTGTGATGTGCGACTCTTGCTTGTGATGTGCGACTCTTGTTTGTGATGTGCGCCTCTTGTTTGTGATGTGCAACTCTTGTTTGTGATGTGCGCCTCTTGTTTGTGATGTGTGCCTCTTGTTTGTGATGTGCGCCTCTTGTTTGTGATGTGCGACTCTTGTTTGTGATGTGTGCCTCTTGTTTGTGATGTGCGCCTCTTGTTTGTGATGTGCGCCTCTTGTTTGTGATGTGCGCCTCTTGTTTGTGATGTGCGCCTCTTGTTTGTGATGTTCGCCTTACGTTTACGATGTGCGCCTTCTGTGTGTGTGCGATGTGCGATTTAGCAACCCAACGTTTTTACAATATTTTTGGCTCCGCTTAAGACTTTAAATTAGTTTAGACCTTGATATCACTAATAAGTATTGGTCAAATTGTAGCATAGTTTTTGTTACATAGCAAATGCCCAGGAGCTGGTGTAAGCAAATTAAATAGGATTGCCACTCCATAGCTTTCCAGTATGCAGTAATAAAAAGTCGTAAAAGTACAATAAATTGCTGAATAGATAAGGGTACCGTGACTCCTGAGGAGGAGGGCGGACTCTGACGGGTGCCCCTGTCTGGCTGCAACGGGAGGGAAGTCAGCGCTAGAAAATTAGCTGACCACTTGACGATAAAAAATTTTTTAAATAAATTTAGACACCCGACCATTCGATCAGATGCACAGCCCAAGGCACAGCCGCAGCTAGTTGCACGGCGCATCCGAGGGCTGTGTACAGCTTTCAGCCTGACGGGCTGGAGGGGCCGCAACACCCACACTAAATTTGCCCAGCTCAAACTGGTACCCGATCTCAGCTGGGTGGACTGAAGCAATGCGGGATTAAGTGCCTTGCTCAAGGGCACAAATTGTCTCCTAGAGCTAGGACTCGAACCCACGACCTTCCGGTCATAAGGCAGGCACCCTAGCCACTAGGCTACAACTCCTCCATGACGATAAAAATGAACGTTAAAAAATCGAACCGTTGAAAGTTATTTCTAAACAGTTTTTTTTAAATCGGCAATTGGACCCTACAGGTAAAGTGATGCTTGGGTAAGAACAGGTTCCCGCGTACCAACCAGATATTAACACCGTTGTTGAGCAAAGCTACCTGGAAGTATGGTAACCCCACATAGTTTTTTAGCTATTTTTTAAGCATTATCGTTAGTTACGAAATTAATTTACATTCCACATTGCACACAGACTGAAAGACAAATCGTGTTCATTCATAGAAGACATTGAGAGACTTAAAAGTACTTAAAGTCCCAGAAAAAAATAAGGTTACAATAACAAGAAATTAAAATTGTAACACAGATAAACGAAAATCATCATTTAGATAGCCAGAAGTGAAGGTTAATGGCGTTAATATAGCTAGTTAAGAACACTATTATATTGTCAGATTAGATGGACCTTGATTAAAAGCGTCATCTGTCGAAAAAAATTTTCGACACAGGTAGCCCTGTTTTTCTCACCTCTGCCGACTAAACATTGTTGGTCAGTTGCGCAATGGGAAAGATTGTTGGTGTTTGCGTCATTAAACTCGTTGGGGCGCCCAAAATCAAACGATTATTCGACTGTAAATAGGCTAACGGGTTGGCTTACTAAGCGGGTCACAAAGCTCCCACCGAGAGCTGTCTGAGTCAGCATGGTTGAATGCGAAGCAGTGAACTGGTTCGAGTCCCCGGTGCTCAAGTCACTCACGCTGCTCACTCCAACGGCGTTTCTCTCGAACACGGACAGCAGCCGGCGCCGTTCCACCGTCTCCTCGTGGGTGAGGAAGAACCTCGAGCAGGACTCGGCGAGGGCGGCGGCGCCCTCGTCTCCAATGCGGTTGTTGCTCAGCGACAGGTGGATCAGAGCGCGATTGGTTCGCAGAGCCTGGGACAATAAATCAATAATAAAATAAATTTAGACACCCGACCTTTCGATCGGATGTGCAGCCCAAGGCACAGCCGCAGCTAGTTGCGCGGCGCATCCGAGCGCTGTGTACAGCTTTCAGCCTGACGGGCTGGAGGGGCCGCAACACCCACACTAAATTTACCCAGCTCAAACTGGTACCCAATCACAGCTGGGTGGACTGAAGCAATGCGGGATTAAGTGCCTTGCTCAAGGGCACAAATTGTCTCCTAGGGCCGGGACTCGAACCCACGACCTTCCGGTCATGAGGCAGGCGCCCTAGGCACTGGCCATGACCGGCCTAGAGGAGTTGTAGCTGGCACAAACAATGGAGCCCGGATGCGTCTTAATATGATGAAGCGGCTACCGGCCGTTGCTATGGGTCACAATGGCGTACCCAAAGGGGAGGGGGTCAGGGGGGCCGCGGCCCCCCCTTCCGCAATAAGCGAAAAGAATTGGTAAAAACGGAGTAAAATACACGAAAAGTTTCCACCGAAAGGCCTCATAGACAGGGGGGCTCATCTCATAGACAGGGGCGCTCACCTCATAGACAGGGGCGCCCACCTCATAGACATTAGCGCTCACCTTATGTACAGGGGCGGCCCCATACGAAACCCAATATGGCACCTTTTTAGGCTGCGCCCACCCCCCAAATTAAAATTCCTCTGTACGCCACTGCTATGGGAGACAATCCCAAAACGCTAATAGCTGCCTGCCATGGACAAAAAATTCAATAAAACATTTGACACCTGACATTTTGATTAGATCTACATGTACAACCCATGGCCCAGCCGCGTGAAAGGTACTTAATGCTGACGGGCAATACAGGATTAAGCGCTGATTGCTAAAGGGTACAAAATTTCTCCTAGATTTTGGGCTCGAACCAGTGACCTTCCCGGTCATGAGCCGGATGCCCAAAACCACTAGAATGCAACCCATCGCGCTAGAATAGCAAAAAAATTGTTGCTATGGGCTCAGTCTCAGCCGTACCCGAGCGAACGCCGCGGCTCCTTCATCTTGAACTTTATTGGACGACAAGTCGAGCGAAACGAGCTTGGACGGCGATTCTCGAAGGCCGCTAAGTTGGTCAGCAATTTTTGCGGCGCCAACATCCGTGATCTGGTTGAACCGAAGCTGCAGTTTTGTGAGGCTGAAACAATTGAATGATTCTTCTTAGTCCAAGAATACTTTCTTGTGTCTTTAATCCCAGTAAAACATTCGAAGATCCCATATGCGATCAGAAATCCCAATCTGAGATCATTAATCCCAATCTGAGATCGGAAGTCCCTATGTAAGATCAGAAATCCCAATCTGAGATCGAAAATCCCTATGTAAGATCAGAAATCCCAATCTAAGATCGGTAATCCCAATGTAAGATCAGAAATCTCAATCTAAGATCATTAATCCCTATGTAAGATCAGAAATCCCAATCTGAGATCGAAAATCCCTATGTAAGATCAGAAATCCCAATCTGAGATCGAAAATCCCTATGTAAGATCAGAAATCCCAATCTGAGATCGAAAATCCCTATGTAAGATCAGAAATCCCAATCTAAGATCATTAATCCTAATCTGAGATCGGAAATCCCTATGTTAGATCAGAAATGCCAATCTGATATCGGAAATCACAATCTGGGATCATAAATCTCAGTGTGAGTTCAGAAATTCCTATCGGAAGAAAACAATTGACTTGTCATTGCCGGGTACTCACTTGCTGTCAACGCGAATCAGCTCGTCGAAATTCTCCCCCTGTACGTAGCCATTGGCTTCCAGCGACAGGCAGCGGACGGAGTCAAGCTGGTGCAGCAGTGCGGCCAGCTCGGAGATGACTTTGGCGTCAGCGGCCACGCGCCAGAAACTGCGAATTTAATGGAGTAGAATGCGGGTCCCGTGTCTAATGTACTCACACAGCTGCGAGTCCCGTGTCTAATGTACTCACACAGCTGCGAGACCCGTGTCTAATGTACTCACACAGCTGCGAGACCCGTGTCTAATGTACTCACACAGCTGCGAGACCCGTGTCTAATGTACTCACACAGCTGCGAGTCCCGTGTCTAATGTACTCACACAGCTGCGAGTCCCGTGTCTAATGTACTCACACAGCTGCGAGTCCCGTGTCTAATGTACTCACAAAGCTGCGAGTCCCGTGTCTAATGTACTCACACAGCTGCGAGTCCCGTGTCTAATGTACTCACACAGCTGCGAGTCCCGTGTCTAATGTACTCACACAGCTGCGAGTCCCGTGTCTAATGTACTCACACAGCTGCGAGTCCCGTGTCTAATGTACTCACACAGCTGCGAGACCCGTGTCTAATGTACTCACACAGCTGCGAGTCCCGTGTCTAATGTACTCACACAGCTGCGAGTACCCGTGTCTAATGTACTCACACAGCTGTCGGGTCCCGTGTCTAATGTACTCACACAGCTGCGAGCCCCGTGTCTAATGTACTCACACAGCTGCGAGCCCCGTGTCTAATGTACTCACACAGCTGCGGGTCCCGTGTCTAATGTACTCACACAGCTGCGGGTCCCGTGTCTAATGTACTCACACAGCTGCGAGGTCCCGTGTCTAATGTACTCACACAGCTGCGAGACCCCGTGTCTAATGTACTCACACAGCTGCGAGTCCCGTGTCTAATGTACTCACACAGCTGCGGAGGACCCGTGTCTAATGTACTCACACAGCTGCGAGTCCCGTGTCTAATGTACTCACACAGCTGCGAGTCCCGTGTCTAATGTACTCACACAGCTGCGAGTCCCGTGTCTAATGTACTCACACAGCTGCGAGTCCCGTGTTAATGTACTACACCGCTGCTTACGAGTCCCGTGTTCTAACTGTTACTACACCGCTGCGAGGTCCCGGTGTCTAATGTACTCACACAGCTGCGAGTCCCGTGTCTAATGTACTCACACAGCTGCGAGTCCCGTGTCTAATGTACTCACACAGCTGCGAGTCCCGTGTCTAATGTACTCACACAGCTGCGAGTCCCGTGTCTAATGTACTCACACAGCTGCGAGTCCCGTGTCTAATGTACTCACACAGCTGCGAGTCCCGTGTCTAATGTACTCACACAGCTGCGAGTCCCGTGTCTAATGTACTCACACAGCTGCGAGTCCCGTGTCTAATGTACTCACACAGCTGCGAGTCCGTGTCTAATGTACTCACACAGCTGCGAGTCCCGTGTCTAATGTACTCACACAGCTGCGAGTCCCGTGTCTAATGTACTCACACAAGCGCGAGTCCCGTGTCTAATGTACTCACACAGGCTGCGAGTCCCGTGTCTAATGTACTCACACAGCTGCGAGTCCCCGTGTCTAATGTACTCACACAGCTGCGAGTCCCGTGTCTAATGTACTCACACAGCTGCGAGTCCCGTGTCTAATGTACTCACACAGCTGCGAGTCCCGTGTCTAATGTACTCACACAGCTGCGAGTCCCGTTTCTAATGTACTCACACAGCTGCGAGTCCCGTGTCTAATGTACTCAACAAGCTGCGAGTCCCGTGTCTAATGTACTCACACAGCTGCGAGTCCCGTGTCTAATGTACCACCACAGCTGCGAGTCCCGTGTCTAATGTACTCACACAGCTGCGAGTTCCCCGTGTCTAATGTACTCACACAGCTGCGAGTCCCGTGTCTAATGTACTCACACAGCTGCGAGTCCCGTGTCTAATGTACGTCACACAGCTTTTTTTTTTGCGAGTCCCGTGTCTAATTGTACTCACACAGCTGCGAGTCTGTGTTCTAATGTACTCACCGCAGCTGCGAGTCCCGCTGTCTAATGTACTCACCACAGCTGCTCGAGTCCCGTGTTCTTAATGTACTCACACAGCTGCGAGTCCCTGTGTCTAATCGTACTTCACACACAGCTGCGAGTCCCCGTTGTTAATGTACTCACACAGTCTGCGGAGTCCCGTGTCTAATGTACCTCACACAGCTGCGAGTCCCGTGCTCTAATGTTACTCACACAGCTGCGAGTCCCGTGTCTAATGTACTCACACAGCGCGAGTCCGTGTCTAAGTACTCACCACAGCTGCGAGTCCCGTGTCTTAATGTACTCACACAGCTGCGAGTCCCCGTGTCTAATGTACTCACACAGCTGCGAGTCCCGTGTCTAATGTACTCACACAGCTGCGAGTCCCGTGTCTAACTGTACTCACACAGCTGCGAGTCCCGTGTCTAATGTACTCACCACAGCTGCGAGTCCCGTGTCTAATGTACTCACACAGCTGCGAGTCCCCGTGTCTAATGTCCTCACACAGCTGCGAGTCCCGTGTCTAATGTACTCACAAGCTGCGAGTCCCCGTGTCTAATGTATCACACAGCTGCGAGTCCCGTGTCTAATGTACTCCACACAGCTGCGATCCCGTGTCTAATGTACTCACACAGCTGCGAGTCCCGTGTCTAATGTACTCACACAGCTGCGAGTCCCGTGTCTAATGTACTCACACAGCTGCGAGTCCCGTGTCTAATGTACTCACACAGCTGCGAGTCCCGTGTCTAATGTACTCACACAGCTGCGAGTCCCGTGTCTAATGTACTCACACAGCTGCGAGTCCCGTGTCTAATGTACTCACACAGCTGCGAGTCCCGTGTCTAATGTACTCACACAGCTGCGAGTCCCGTGTCTAATGTACTCACACAGCTGCGAGTCCCGTGTCTAATGTACTCACACAGCTGCGAGTCCCGTGTCTAATGTACTCACACAGCTGCGAGTCCCGTGTCTAATGTACTCACACAGCTGCGAGTCCCGTTGTCTAATGTACTCACACAGCTGCGAGTCCCGTGTCTAATGTACTCACACAGCTGCGAGTCCCGTGTCTAATGTACTCACACCAGCTGCGAGTCCCGTGTCTAATGTACTCACACAGCTGCGAGTCCCGTGTCTAATGTACTCACACAGCTGCGAGTCCCGTGTCTAATGTACTCACACAGCTGCGAGTCCCGTGTCTAATGTACTCACACAGCTGCGAGTCCCGTGTCTAATGTACTCACACAGCTGCGAGTCCCGTGTCTAATGTACTCACACAGCTGCGAGTCCCGTGTCTAATGTACTCACACAGCTGCGAGTCCCGTGTCTAATGTACTCACACAGCTGCGAGTCCCGTGTCTAATGTACTCACACAGCTGCGAGTCCCGTGTCTAATGTACTCACACAGCTGCGAGTCCCGTGTCTAATGTACTCACACAGCTGCGAGTCCCGTGTCTAATGTACTCACACAGCTGCGAGTCCCGTGTCTAATGTACTCACACAGCTGCGAGTCCCCTGTCTAATGTACCCACAGCTGCGAGTCCCGTGTCTAATGTACTCAACAGCTGCGAGCCGTGTCTAATGTACTCACACAGCTGCGAGTCCCGTGTCTAATGTACTCACACAGCTGCGAGTCCGTGTCTAATGTACTCACACAGCTGCGAGTACCGTGTCTAATGTACTCACACAGTGCGAGTCCCGTGTCTAATGTACTCACACAGCTGCGAGTCCCGTGTCTATGTTACTCACACAGCTGCGAGTCCCGGTCTAATGTCTAATGTACTCACACAGCTGCGAGCCGTGTCTAATGTACTCACACAGCTGCGAGTCCCGTGTCTAATGTACTCACACAGCTGCGAGTCCCGTGTCTAATGTACTCATGTAAGTTAGTTGACGAAAAGCCTAGGCTAACAAAAGCCCGCGCGTGTATATTTATTAAATATTGGAGACGAGATAAATTCTATAAAATCAATACGCAATGTACGCGAGCACCAAGTACATTGGCAGATGAAATTTGAAGTTAGAAAAGAGCTACATTTCTCCCCTCGAAGTTTTGCGACCAACAAATATTTCGAGCATGTTAGGAATAAAACAAATAATGGCAATGCAAAAAAAATAAACTATTCAAATTAGTAAGGGATTAAAATAAATTCGAAAAGTCAGTTCTCACAATAAAAAACAGTCCATCAAAATCACGTCACCCAGTCACCAAGGAAGTCAGGCGGCCGCCGATGGCGGGCCGGGTACCGCCGCCCCGCCTGGTGCCGCTCAGGTACCGCCAGCTCGTGCGTCACGGGCTGCTCGACAAGCTGCTCCGCCTCGGGCTGAACTGCGAACCGCCGGCGTATCCGGTTCACGTGCACCCAGCGGACCGGTCGGCTGCCGAAAATCGCGGTGAATGCGCACCGAGAGGCCGCGCTGCTCCTGCACCGTCCAGCCTGACTCCCAGAATGGCGCCAGCTTGGACCGTCGCATCTCGACGCTCAATAGGACTTCAGTGCCGGGTTGAAACTGCGGCGTCTCTACCGCAGTTCGATCGTGTGCCGCTTTCTGTTGTTGCGCCGCGACGACAAGATTCTCCTCCACGAACTCGCGGATCTTGGCTAGCCGCTGCTCGAGCACGGATGCATAGGTGCTGATGTCGAACTGCCGCTCTCGCTGCTGCACCATAGGCGGTAGTTGCGGGTCCCGGCCAGTCATAACAGTCAACGGTGGAACTCTGGTGGAGCTATGGACCCTTGAGTTGTATGACAGAGTCACCAGCGGTAGCTGATCCTCCCAGTTTGAGTCGCCCTCCGTGAAAATCCTCAGCAGCTGCAGCAGTGACTTGTTTCCGCGCTCCACCAGCCCGTTCCCCTGCGGATGATACGGCGTTGTGCGGGTTTTCTTGACACCCAAAGCTCGCAGAGTCTGCTGAAAGAGCTCACTCTCAAAGTTAGCGCCCTGGTCCGAGTGGATGACAGCCGGGATGCCGAGCATTGAGAAGACCTTCACTGCTGCGTCGGCGATTGTTTTGGCAGTCTGATCCGGCATTGGCACTGCAGTGAGGAACTTCGAGAACTGGTCTTGCATCACCAGCAAGTAGGAGTTGCCCTTGTCAGAAGTCGGAACTTTAAGAACGTCGATCGCCACTGTCTGCCACGGCTTTCCCGATTGGCATCTCCCCAAGCTGCGCTAACGGCTGGTGCTGCACCTTTTTCAGCTTACAGGTCTCGCATTTCTGACAAAAATCCACGACGTCGCTTTGAAGTCCAGGCCAGTATGCCGACAGCTTCAGGGTGTCACACATCTTCTCGCTGCCGAAATGCCCGCCAATTCCTTCGTGGAACCTGGCCAGGAAATCCTGCCGCAATGCCTCTGGGATCACAGGCACCTCTCGCAATCCAGCAGCGTCGTTGAAGATGCGGATCAGCAGTCCGTCGCGAAGGCGTAGCTTCCGCCAAATTCTTCCAAGATGCCGCAGACCTGGCTCAGACCATCTCGGTGATGTTCTCGCGTCGTCCTTCAATGAATCGATGACAGTCTTCAGCTGTGGATCAGCATGCTGCAATTTCTGCATTTCCTTGTTTGACACTTGAGGCTGGAGCTCCGTTGCGAATGCCTGTGCCACTGCGCCAGCGCTTTCATGCTGCCTTGAAAGACCGTCTGCTTCGACGTTGTCGGCGCCCTTCGTGTACTTGATTGTAAAATTGAACTCCTGCAGCAGCAGGCGCCAGCGTCCAAGTCTTCCATGGCTGTCGACTCTCTGAGAGTTCAAGAACGTCAACGGGCAGTGGTCAGTGAAGACAGTAAAGTGCTGGCCGAGCAGGTAGTGCCGATATGTTTTTATCGCGTGCAGAATGGCCAGGCATTCTTTCTCGATGGTCGAGTAGCCCCTTTCTTGTGCTGTCAGGGCTCTACTGCAGTACTCGATGACTTTGTCGCCTTGCTTGAGCACGATCCCGACTCCAGTGTTGCTGGCATCTGTGTGCAGCTCGAACGGCTTAGAAAAATCTGGGTGACCAAGTATCGGTGGCCGCTGCAAAGACTCTTTGAGTAGTCTGAAAGCTTTGTCACACTCGCCGGTCCATTCGAATGGCGTGTTCTTGCTCGTCAGCTTGTGCAGCGGTTTTGAGATGTCGGAAAAATTTGGCACGTGCTTCCTGTACTGATTGCAAAGTCCGAGAAACTGGCGCACTTGCGTCGGGGACTGCGGTACTGGCCATTCCTGAACTGCTCGGACCTTTTCCGGACTCACAGCTGCACCTTTTGCGGAGAAAACTGTTCCTAGGAATGTGACTTCCGGCAAACCCAGCTGACATTTGCTGCCTCTTACCGTCAGACCAGCGGCCCTAATTTGCTCGAAAACATGTCTGAGGTGAGCCAAGTGCTCTACCTTCGAGTTAGAGAAACACATCGTATCGTCCATGTAAGTGAACGTGTGCTCGGCGTTCTTGAAAACACGGTTCATTAGCATCGTGAAGGAGCTGGGCCCACCACTGACGCCCTGCGGCATGCGTTTGAACTGGTAGAGAGGCATTCCAGGTCCTGGACAGAAAGCTGTTTTTTTTCTGTCCTCGAGCCGCATCGGTATTTGAAAATAGCCGCCATTCAGATCAATCACGGAGAACATCTGCTTGCCTGCCAGCTTGTCCTTCACGAAATCCATTTGCGGAATGCCCTGGGCTGATCGAACCGTTTTTTTATTCAACTCTCTGAAGTCGATTGTCAGTCTCAGGTCACCGTTTTTCTTCCGCACATAGACAGGCGGCGCAACGTACGGGCTGTCAGACTCCTCAATGATGTCGTTGTCCAGCAGCTCCTGGATGACCTTCTTGACTTCAGGCTCCCAGTGCACAGGAAGCTTCCGAGGTGGCACACGCACCGGAATATCGTCAGTCAGCGGAATGGTGTGCTCGTGCAGGCTGGTCAGTCCCGGCTTGGTGGAGAAAATATCACTGAACTCGCGAACCAACGCACTGATATCGGGGTCATCAACCTCCGGTAAAATGACCTCACTTTTTGAGAAGTCTGGCACGAGTTTCTCCTCCAGGTCGCTCAGGTAGCTGTCAGCATCAAGGTGGCTCATGCCGTTGATCACACACGCACTTCTTGGCTCTGCTGTCGCTTCCTCGCTGGTGAAGTTCAGGCACATGTTGCTGGCCCTAATGAAGTCCAGCCCAATGATAACAGCGGCGACCAGACCCTCGGACACGAAAAATGGGTGCCGCCGCACCGTATTGCCCAGCGATACAACCAGGTGAGCCAACTGCCTAACCGGCACAGCCTGTTGATTGACTGCTCGGAGCTCCGCTTGCACACTCTCCAGCTGGACTGCTGACATGCTGCGCAAAATCTGTTTATCGACAATAGAGACTTGGCTTCCCGAATCGATAAGCGCAGTCACTTCTCTACCTCCTACCTGACATTGCAGCTTAGATGTTGACGAGTTTGGTCTGATGACTACCGCCGAGCTGCGGTAGGTCGCTGGTTGATGCTGTAGGTCCGTCGAATCCAGGAATAATCCGCTGACGCTGGGGCCCGCGTTCAGAATTGGCCGGGGTTGCGGGCTCTGCCCCGGCCGAAACCGTTTCCCGATGGCTTTTCACAGTTCCTGGCGATGTGGCCTCTGCGGTTGCAATTCCAGCAGACCACCTCACGCCGTCTGGTGCTGCGAATGGGACAGGCGTCCTGCCTCTGTGGCTCGTCCTCGCCTCTTAGCCTCGCCTCCAGGTTCCGCACCGTCGCCTGCAAAGAGCTCACGACTGACTTGAGCTCGGCTGTTTCACTATCCTTCCTGGCCGTTGCTGCCGCGGTGTCCACCGAGTTCGAAGTCAGCTCCATCAGCAGCTGCGCACGCAGAAGGGCATCCTTGGTGGTCTTGACTGAGGGGTCCGCTCTGATCTGTCTGCCGACATCCGTTGGCAGGCCTCTGATGAAATGGTGCGTCAGCATGGCCTCTGAAGCGTCTGCGTTAGTGATACCGGCGTCCTTTAACAGTTGCTTCAGGTTGTACAAGAAAAGCCTCGGCGATTCTCCGGGCAGCAGCCTTCGGCTTTCGAAAGCGTCCAAAGCAGAAAAATGCTGGCTGTCTGGGTGAAAAGCGGCTTTGAGAGTCGTGATGACTTGATTATAGTCTTTCCTGTCCTTCTCGCTCAACTCGAGAAACACAGCGAGAGCCTCGCCATCCAGAAATGTTGGCAGGTGCAGATGCTTGTCGTCGGTCCATTTGTTTGCAGACGCACAAAGCTCAAATCGCTGCAGCCACTCATTGAAATTTCCAGAACTAAAAGTTCTCGGGAGTGCGCGATGACCGCCCTCAGCCATGGCCCGCTCTGCTACCACTTGTAAGTTAGTTGACGAAAAGCCTAGGCTAACAAAAGCCCGCGCGTGTATATTTATTAAATATTGGAGACGAGATAAATTCTATAAAATCAATACGCAATGTACGCGAGCACCAAGTACATTGGCAGATGAAATTTGAAGTTAGAAAAGCGCTACACTCACACAGCTGCGAGACCCGTGTCTAATGTACTCACACAGCTGCGAGACCCGTGTCTAATGTACTCACACAGCTGCGAGTCCCGTGTCTAATGTACTCACACAGCTGCGAGTCCCGTGTCTAATGTACTCACACAGCTGCGAGTCCCGTGTCTAATGTACTCACACAGCTGCGAGACCCGTGTCTAATGTACTCACACAGCTGCGAGACCCGTGTCTAATGTACTCACACAGCTGCGAGACCCGTGTCTAATGTACTTACACAGCTGCGAGTCCCGTGTCTAATGTACTCACACAGCTGCGAGTCCCGTGTCTAATGTACTCACACAGCTGCGAGTCCCGTGTCTAATGTACTCACACAGCTGCGAGTCCCGTGTCTAATGTACTCACACAGCTGCGAGACCCGTGTCTAATGTACTCACACAGCTGCGAGTCCCGTGTCTAATGTACTCACACAGCTGCGAGTCCCGTGTCTAATGTACTCACACAGCTGCGAGTCCCGTGTCTAATGTACTCACACAGCTGCGAGTCCCGTGTCTAATGTACTCACACAGCTGCGAGACCCGTGTCTAATGTACTCACACAGCTGCGAGTCCCGTGTCTAATGTACTCACACAGCTGCGAGTCCCGTGTCTAATGTACTCACACAGCTGCGAGTCCCCTGTCTAATGTACTCACACAGCTGCGAGTCCCGTGTCTAATGTACTCACACAGCTGCGAGTCCCGTGTCTAATGTACTCACACAGCTGCGAGTCCCGTGTCTAATGTACTCACACAGCTGCGAGTCCCGTGTCTAATGTACTCACACAGCTGCGAGACCCGTGTCTAATGTACTCACACAGCTGCGAGTCCCGTGTCTAATGTACTCACACAGCTGCGAGTCCCGTGTCTAATGTACTCACACAGCTGCGAGTCCCGTGTCTAATGTACTCACACAGCTGCGAGTCCCGTGTCTAATGTACTCACACAGCTGCGAGTCCCGTGTCTAATGTACTCACACAGCTGCGAGTCCCGTGTCTAATGTACTCACACAGCTGCGAGTCCCGTGTCTAATGTACTCACACAGCTGCGAGTACCCGTGTCTAATGTACTCACACAGCTGCGAGTCCCGTGTCTAATGTACTCACACAGCTGCGAGTCCCGTGTCTAATGTACTCACACAGCTGCGAGCCCCGTGTCTAATGTACTCACACAGCTGCGAGTCCCGTGTCTAATGTACTCACACAGCTGCGAGTCCCGTGTCTAATGTACTCACACAGCTGCGAGCCCCGTGTCTAATGTACTCACACAGCTGCGGGTCCCGTGTCTAATGTACTCACACAGCTGCGGGTCCCGTGTCTAATGTACTCACACAGCTGCAAAGCCTAGAGAGAACAAAGCCAGAGCAAAGCGCCTTACACAATGGTGTGCAGGCGATTCAGTTTCTCAAAGCAGCGGCCCAGGATGTGCAGCACAGGCAGCTCCAGCCGCCAGTTCTTGGCGTGCACTTCCGACACGGTGTCCGGCTTGTCAGGATTCTCCAAGTCAACGTGAACGCAAGGCTTCATCAGGTCCAAGTAGTGCTTCACTGTGAAGGTCTTCGGCTTGAAGCCTAACTGCTCAATGACGGCTGTTGAATTGGCGAATCGATGGTTGAATTCAAATGAAATATTTTGCATATTTTATCTTGTCTACTTAAAGGTAGAGTAAATCGGGTATTATAAGTGTTTCTAACGGGTAAGTTAAAATTTTTTTGGCAAAAGTGTTTAATTAACTATCTATTAATCCTAAAGACATTCTATTTGGAATTTAAAAAGTAAAATTTACTAACTAACATTTTTTCAAGTAAAATTGATTTAATGACAATTATGGTGAAATTAAAAATCCTCAAATAAACAATGCTTTTGTTATAACTGATGTCAGTAAATAGGTAAATTATTTAAACGGTGAAATTAAGTGAATTTTTGTCAGCAATCCTGTTAGTTGAGGAAAATTGGACTTGAAAATAATTTTCGAATTCAGACCAAATTTACCAGCATCGTCCAGTGCCTGATGGCTGTGACATTCTTCCTGAACGTCTGGGTCTATGGGGTGCGCGTTATATTTTGTTTGTTTTAATTCTTGGCTGGGATTGTTCCTTGCGGAGTAATGAAGTATCGCACGGGTGATTTTCCAGTTTCTTACGGCTGGTTACCTCAATCCAGCGGGTGTGTCTCAGTGGCATTCGAATCATAAAGGGCAAACAATCAATTTGACCTCTTTGTGCCCCTGCCTGTTTATTCCCTGTTAGGCAATGCTACAGCCTATTTACTTGTAATAAGGATGACTCACTGGGTGACTCATCGTTCTACCCCCTGAGTTGCGCAACCACGAGTGACCCTCCACCGCTCTATTGTTTGGATTCACTCAGGCGGAACGTACTTAGGGATTATTCCTCCTGTACTTTAGATACCTCAAATATTTTTAGGATTTATTAATTAGCGCGTCATCCTCTTTCTACACCATGTAAATTTTTCTCTTTCTGCCACCAATACTAACGATATGACCCCTCTGAAAGTCCTTGTCAATAGTCAATAGGCTCGCTAGCCTATTGATGTGCCCAGTGCAGATTCCCTTATTATCGGTAATTTTTAGCTGACGGTCCAACGTCCAGGGATAGTTTTAGGAGCCTATTCCCGCACGTGGCTGGTGGCAGGTCACGGGTTCGCACCCCGGGATTACCTTAGAAAACTCCTTGGGCCAGCGACTGCACTTCAAGCCCTTAGCCGCTCAGTCACATTCAAGCTACCAAGATCATCATTTCGGAGCGGATCAAGCAAGAAGGCAAAGCTAGCTGTCAGCTCAGGCAGCAGCGACTAAACAGGTTGGTCGAGTCACTTTACAAATACATGTACATTAAAACCGGATAATTTTCCTTTGATTTTAACGCTTTCTCTAATCTCGCCGCCCTTTGTAAATTTTAACGACTCACCCTTCTCTTCTGGCGTCTCTTCTTCAGGCTCTGCAATTGGTTGTGCAATTGACGCCTTCTTGTCTTCCCTGGCCTTTCGGACTGTTGGAGCTTGAATTTGCTGTTCGTTCTGTAATGGGGTGCGCGGAAGGAGTGGCTTGCTGCAGGAATGGAGTGTGGGGATAGAGTGGGTGTGCGGAATGTGGGGCTTGCTGCAGGAATGGAGTGTGGCGATAGAGTGGGTGTGCGGAATGTGGGGGCTTGCTGCAGGAATGGAGTGTGGAGATAGAGTGGGTGTGCGGAATGTGGGGGCTTGCTGCAGGAATGGAGTGTGGGGATAGAGTGGGTGTGCGGAATGCGGGGGTTTGCTGCAGGAATGGGGTGTGGAGATAGAGTGGGTGTGCGGAATGCGGGGGTTTGCTGCAGGAATGGGTTGTGGAGATAGAGTGGGTGTGCGGAATGCAGGGGTTTGCTGCAGGAATGGGGTGTAGAGATAGAGTGGGTGTGCGAATGTGGGGGCTGCTGCAGGAATGGGGTGTGGGGATAGAGTGGGTGTGCGGAAGGAGTGGCTTGCTGCAGGAATGGGTGTGGAGATAGAGTGGGTGTGCGGAATGCGGGGGTTGCTGCAGGAATGGGGTGTGGGGATAGAGTGGGTGTGCGAATGTGGGGGCCGCTGCAGGAATGGGGTATCGGAAGGTAAGTTGACTGGTGCCAGATGTGTTAATTGTTAAACAGCTCCTACCTGAATCGGTGAGGAGGGCCGTTTGGGTCGCGGGAAGACGGGCGGCGGACGGTACATGTTTATTTCCTTGCATAGCTCAACGAAGTCCGTCTGGAAGTTGCCTGTTGGCTCATAGGCCTCTGAATTTTGAGGGTGACCATCTAAATTTGTCACTAATGGAACAGGTTTAAATAAACCAATCAAAATATATACTGGCTGCATGACCACATCGGCTTACCCCGCTCCCTGTCCTCTTGTTCGTCACCGCGGGCCGACTTGTCACTTTTCTTGCGACCCATTTTTATTCTTCTAGCCACCCTGAAGTTACAAAAATAAGGGCTCCGGAGTCTACTTAATAATTATTCACAATTAAAGGATAGCTTCCTTCAAGATATACTAGTAATCACCAAACAGTTTTTTTGTTATATTACACTGATTAGATAGTCATAGCAGATTTCTATGATTATTGCTAACTGATTGAGTAAGACTTCGTTTAAAAGCATTTTAATGCAACATTTAATATTACAATACTATTATGATACTTGCATTTGTTTTTAATGTTCCGAAATTGCAAGAAAAAGTATAATTAAAATTATTTTTTTATTTTTAATTAGCAATTAAAAAAGTCATATACTTAAGATTTAAATATTAGATACATCTTAAGTAATAACATTCTTATAAAAATTCTCATGGCAAAGTTTTTTTTGTTAATTTTGTTAATTTTGGGAGCCAATATTGTTTCTCTATATTATAGCATTATACAAAGATAACATTACCATCTTCTAATATTCTAGCATTTAACATTACTATTTCTTTGTCATTCTGCAGAGTAAAAACAGTATCTAAATTTATTTGAAACTCAATGAAATCGTTTCTTAAGTAGAAGTATGGAAAAAATCAAAAGAATATTTTTATGACTAGACCTGACTTGAAAGTGCAAGCATACTTCTGCGATGCGACGATTGGCTTAAAGTGTTACTATTGTACGAGCATTAAGCGTCTTTTTGAGTGTCAAAAAATATCGGTCCCTCCACAAAAAATCAAAATGCACACTTGCTTACGCCAAAAAATAGACTAGAAATTATTACGCTTAAGACGGAAAATGTAAAAATATTCTTCTTTTTTCTTTTAAAATACCGAAGAGTCACTGCTTGCCTTAACAATGATTAAAACAAAATACTATCATAAAAAATCGACAAAAAACTATTTTTTTATTTAGTGACTAAAAAAATAAAAAAACCGATGCTTTTAAAGAAGATATTGTGGAGCTACAATTGTGTCATTAGGTTTTGGACACCTTTTCGTTAAATGGCTATATTTTTGTGTCGGATGGTATGGTGCGACGCAAAATTAAATTAATCAATCGTTTTCGAAGCCAGTATTGAAGACGTTAAAGAATCCTGAACAGAATACGATGTTATTTAAATCTACAAAATCGTAAACAATAAGAAAATAAATAGAAATAAAAGAACTTTCTGGAAAACAGGGAAATTTCGACTTGCTCATCGGAATAGAATTTTCTAGAATGTACGCTACAAGAGCACATTTTATGAGACAAGCATCCGCTATTAATAATACACCCAAAAATAAATGAGCAATGGTAAAACAGTGAGAGGCGATGTTTGTTTCATTTCCCGGAATCTGGATGATTCTAATCGCGTAAGGTAGTTGTTCAATTAACGTAGATCCATATTACTTAAATATTATTGAAGTAGCCCTATCATATACCAAAGGACTTCGTGAATTTCTACTACTGCAGTGGTCCTTGATTAATACAAAACCTATCCAAGGTTGCAAAGACTAAACAATTGGGCCTCCTATTGTTCCATGAGACTACATTTGTAAAAGCTTATCTATGATGTCATTAGAAAGATAATGGGGTAAAATACGATCGAAGAGGCAAAGCTAAGTAAGTAAAAAATTGTTCAAAGAATCAAAGAATTGGATTGTACGCTGTACATGTACGGTTGTTTGAAGGACAATAATCATCGTTTTTTGCAGTTTTCATTTAATTTTAGTTTGTTTCGAATCTTCTGTTAAAAGCTTTAAGTAAGAAATGGAGAAAATCAACCTATAGCTATCACGAGAACGAATTAAAGTATGACCTATAGCCCTCTAATTAACGAGATAATTATTGCCTCGAACTAAACACTGATTGTACAGTTCAAAAGAGATTTTTCAAGCTTCTATTTGATTTAAATAATTCTACGCAATTTTTTTCTGCTTTGTCAAATTTTTAATGCAATTAAGGCTGACCTGAGCGAAATAAGCTAAATTTACTATGCAGAAATGATGCACGAATCGATAAGGTTATCTACACTTTCTATATAGTGGGCAGGCGAAAAAGACTGCGACTATGCATTTTCTCTTTAACTTCCTTTAGCAAATTTTTTTCGCATTCTATAGCTTCTTTCTCATCTAATTAGTGCAGGAAGGCATACATTGGACACTTAAAAAACTTTTTGCATCGCTTTGCAGGGGAACATTTGTACGCGAAATTCAGCCACACTTATAAAGAGGGAACTTCTCATCATGCTTAAGACACACTTTGACTGAGCCAGAAACACAGCGCCTACATTTAACAAGCAAGGTTTAGAGCGTATGTGGGAGAGCGAGAAATGCAACCATGAGTTTTACCTGCTCTGGCTGGGACTTTAACCCAACGATGCAACAAGTATTTACAAAACTGCCCATATTAAATTGATTGATATCTGCCAAACTACTCATTACTTTACGCAATAGGTGTATACATTCTCATAGGATAGATAGATAGATAGATAGATAGATAGATAGATAGATAGATAGATAGATAGATAGATAGATAGATAGATAGATAGATAGATAGATAGATAGATAGATAGATAGATAGATAGATAGATAGATAGATAGATAGATAGATAGATAGATAGATAGATAGATAGATAGATAGATAGATAGATAGATAGATAGATAGATAGATAGATAGATATGTATGTATGTATATATAATTAAGTGAGCTGTAAAAACGAATGAGCAGAAAACTTACTGCGTGGCATGTTGTATCTGTCGCATGGTTATAGAAGCACTGGGAGACGATGCTAAGGACATGATCTTTGAGCAAGTATGTATCTGTGGGCGAACCTCTGTAAAAAAGGCCTTGAATAGTTGAGTAAGGCAGCTCAGATTCGGGAGCAGGCCTCTGAGTAGTATAAAGTACAAATTAGAGCTGTTTGTCTCTGAGCTGCTTTAGAAAGCGAAGGCTTTTAACTCACTGCGCGTGTCTAGTGAATGCAGTTGAGAAAAGCGTTGGTTGCCATGGGGCCGCTCTGATCACTGGCGGCGGGCTTAAATTCTAAAGGGCTGCAATTTCTGCCCGCCAGAAAAGCACAATTTATTTCATCTTGATGCGCATCTAGATCTGCTTCCTCCCCCAAACTCTATAAACTCCCATTGCCTCTTGTTTCTCCCTGCCCCATTTCTGTTGGCTTTCTAGGATTTTTACTCCCATCATTGTGTTAGTTGTGGGTCCTCCTCCCATTATTGGCTGGGGAGTCCCGAGACGAGCTCTGAGCTCAGATGAGGCCGGCAACCAATCCTACCAGCAGATTCTTGGAGCCTGAAGATCGTTTACGGCGGCTTCACGGCAGAAAAGTTCTACAATATGGAAAGTAACTTTGGATAAGAATCAAAAGGATATCCAGGTTAATTGTATTATATGAAATACATGTACAACCTGAGTTCATATATTCAATTCAACCCGACTTAACAAATCGCTTCATTTCATCTAGATTAATTTGCATGTACGAGCAACCTGTATACATGCATATTCTATGTACCACTGAACGAAGGACAAAATACTCGCGTGTCTCCTGAAAAATTTCTGATGCCTGATTCCAGGAATGTCTACACGCTGATGGGACGCACTTTGTCGCTCGCCTAACAGATCTCCCGATCTCCCCTATGCAGGTTCTTTTCCTCTACTTATCGGAAGTAGTATGATGCTTCTCTAAGGATTCTTTCGTTTTCGCTTATTAGAAGTGAGGTTCTAGGAGTTCGTTGAGTACGCGCATACTTAGGCGCCTTCTTCCCAGGTCATAAATCATTCTTCCCAGACTCTTTGACCTCTGGGTTGGCAGGTTTATGGTGCCAGATGGCGCCGAAGAAGCACGTGACTGCGCTCTTTTAGATCCTTATCTCTGATAACGCGATGATTTATTGCCCCTATCTATCTATCTATCTATCTATCTGTTAAATATGTACATTTCTATTGTTGCTGGGGCGTTCCGTAGCGAGAAGTCATAAATCATTTTTGATTGTAAACCCCTGTTTGCGACGATTTATGACCGCCACCTGTCATCTTTTTGAGATCCCAAATCGCTGATAAGATCTCCCCGGACTGATAGGATCTCCCGGTGGGGTGGGGTCTTGTGATCAGCTCGCTAGCCAATCAGATTAATGCACGACCGTTATAACAAACGCGGCTGGACCAATCGGAAAATTCGATGCCCGTTTTAACAAATCGGCGCCTCCCGCGCCCATTTAAAGGCGCCGTCGAGCGCGCTCCATCTTCAGAACGCTCCGAAGACCCGATTCGCCTAGAGCCCCGTTCGGACGATCCCTAGTTCTACAAGTTTCTTCCCCTTAGCTTGCGAATCTCCCCCAAAGTATCGGCTATCAGCAATCATCATCAGCGCTAGCTATCGTTATCAGCAAAAGTTAGCCAGAAGCGACTGATCAGCAGAGGCCCTTTGCCTGCGAGACCGACAAGTACTAACGGTCGAGATCGAGGTCTACCTCGGCCACAGTGGAGTTTGAGAGTATCGAAAGTGCATAGATCTGATAGATAGCTTGCTTTGCCTAATCGGGTGCATTCTTATCAGTCCCTTTACTTAGTAACTTATTAGGGATTTGCGCTATTGCTCATTGCTCATTCTGTGTTGATAAGAGGCATTATGATTTAATAGTAATATATTAACAATAGTAGCCTAAGTGCTCCGATATTCATAGGCCAGTGTGCAATTAAGTAAGGAAGTTAAACCATTCAGTTTATAAATTTTTGATCTCTTTATTTACTCGCTATGTCGGCTCACATGAGCAGCTAAATTAGTTGGCTTCGGTCATGGTGGACCAAGGGCGGACCAGTCATGCAGTCAGTCAGTCAATTGACGCATGTAGTCAGAGTCCAGATTGAGGAACTCAGCTTCGGCTGGACTTTAGTGCAGTTCGGGGCGGCGCGTCAGCCAAATTAATAATCTACGAGCTAACTTAATGTAATCTTTAGAGTAGTTAGATCGCGCTTTCGGAAAAGTCTGATTAGTTCATTTCAGCGCTTTGCGGCAGTTAGTTGAAGCATCAAGACCAGAAGCTGCAAAAGTCCTCTCTGAGCCTGCCTTGGTCATGCGATCTAGTCCCTGCAGTGTCCCTTAGTCGGCTATGACTTCGAGATTGACAGCTAAAAGACACTAGTTGTAGGTGGAAATCAGGCCTCAATTAGTCGGGAACTTGGTTTCGATAGGGCTGTCAGGTGATGCAGTCCACACAAGTTGGTGGCGGCGGGGCTGTCAGCTTCCTTCTGGGGCTGGCGGCTCTCTACCGTTCATTATCTCCGTGTCTGTCTCTCGCTGTCGTCTCCTATATCTCATAGGACATAGCCACTCGCCACACCTAACCTGCTACCTCTGGGGGCTGACCTCGAGATCGGGAATGGGAGGCCAGAGTTGTCGATGTAGGCAATAAGATCGGCGCTCTGAGGTCGCGACGGTAAATTCGACAAAGCCGAAACCCAACACTGCTAAGAAAAGAAATTCTGTGTTTACGACCCAAAATCGAATATTCCTGTCACTACACGGCACATATGGGGCTGAAAAAGATGATGCAATTATATTTGTAATTTCCTTATTTATTTTTTGTGCCTGCTCCTGCGCAAAGGTTTTTACGAATATTCCATTTGATAAAGACATTCGCCTAAATATTTTTTGCTCAAATATTTTAAATTCTATGCTCAGATTCAAAATACCTGTGGATAAAAAAAGTTTGCCGCAAATCAATGAGATTAATTAAGCGACAAAAAGCAATCTTTGCCATAGTAGCTAATCACTGAAGCATTGAAACTGTGCATACAGATATTTAAAATCGTAAATGAAGCAAAAGGCTGACAATTGATTAACGGGAAATTAAAACCGCAATAAAAGGTTTTTCAAAGCAGAGAGGGGCACGCGGCAAATGGATGGACGCAGTATGACTGCCAGTGGCGTATCTAAGAGCAAGGACCACTTGAAGTTGCGCTGAAGCGCACTAATGGAGTGATAAGGTCTGTTTGGGAGGCGATAGGGGTCCTCTTTGAGCTCTTTTCTCTCATTTTTTGCTGTTCCTACACAAAAAGCAATTTAAATAGCAAACACAGCACTAAAAATCAAATTTTTCTTCAATCTAGAGGACATATATCCCGTATCCCCCGAAGTTACGCCAAGTGCTGATGACTGTCTCGAATGTATATTGAAGCGGTTTTTTAAATAGTTTTTGTATTAAAAGCGCAATTTTGCTTGGCTGATGACCGCAAAATTACTCTATGCATGCAGAATCAGTTGATAGACTACTTATTACACATTTCTGTCAAATTTACAGGAGTCAGGAAATGCGTGAATATTTAAATCCAGGCTTCATGCATCCAGAGCCCTGCTCATTAATAAGTAGTCCCTCAAGTTCAAGAATTTAATATAAACTGTAGCTCTCCTGCCTCCTGTTCCATCCTGTAGGAACAATCAAAGTCAGGGCTGGAACTGTGAATTCTAGTGCTTTGTGCTAGTGCATTGCTTTAGGCTGCAGCTGCTGCCTAAACTTCATGAATATTGGTTAACTAATTGCGACTGGCCATTTTATTTAAAATAAATCAATCGTAATGAAGTTAAACGCAGAAAACTGTGATTTAGAACTAAATTCAAAAATTATTGAAATTTTATTTTTTAAGTTTAACTTTCTAATACTCCTACGCTGATATATGCTCATTTTTGATAAATTTATAGCTTGGCAGTAAAAAAACTCAATAATTTGTCTTTGAATTAAACTTAATTTTAGTTTAGAAAATATTTTCTCTTTCGTTTATTAATTATTTTAAAAAATAAATTGTATTTTATTGCCTTAAATTTGATTATTATAGGTCTACTATCAGCATTTTTCAACCATACAAATGCTTCTTACTAACCCTTTCCAATACTTACCCAAAGTCAAAGAATGGCTATTAACATGTCATAGCAATAATATACTGACTATTGAATTATAAAGCCTTAAAATTTTTTTAGATAAGTGTTCCAACTAAAGTTTATCTTTATAGATTTTCAAATACAAAAGCATTTGCGCAGTAAAAAAGCCTTTCATGAATATAGCTAAAGAAATACAATATAATACAATTAGGCTTTATATTGGCCCAATTTCCTTATATCCAAGGGTTATATCCATATATTTTATATCCAAGGGGATATAGAATTGGAAAAAAGAATAATTCTTGGGGTTTTGTATAAGTTTAAAACTAGGCTACAACCTTTTGTGATAATTTATTGATATTAAATTTTGTTATATTATTTGAATAAATCTACAAAAAAATATAGACAGCATCTCATTGAACCTATTCTTGGTTATTACTTATATTAACGGGTTGAAAGGCAAAGGAATTTTTACAATATTCAAATGAGCAAAGCTTAGATTTTTATAACCATATTGTTCTTTTCCTAATAAAAAAAACTTATTCTCAATAAAATAATAATAAAGCTTATAATTTGCAACAATCTAATTATCTCTATGAACCATTTCATTTTTTCAGTACTAGATTTGAACAAATGCAATTGGACTAGTTTTTTAATGATGAAATAAACTTTGTAGTTATATCTATAGAATTAGAGCAAGTCAAAAGATAAGGGAATTGCAGCCTAATGGTATTAAACATATGGTGGGAAGGTCCCTAGTTCGAGCCCCTTCTCTAACAACAACAACAACACCAAAATGCACTGTCACATGAAAAGGCAGAACCACAGGATATAAGGTGTCTATGTGACTTTATAATAGTTATAAGTCATTAGGATAAAATCCAAATCTTTAAACAGCATCAAACTGAATAATTTCAGCCTACAGCCACAGCAACAGCTTCGGCCATTTATCGAGCAGCGGCCGAACGTCGTCGTCATGGTTGCCGTCGACAGTGCCGCACTGTGCACGCCGTTCGCACAGTTGCTATGCGCCGCTTATTAAGCGGCTACGGTTTTAGCATTAGCGGCCAACGGCCTTGCGTTGTTAGCGCCGTTGTGCCCGGCGGCGCCGCCCAGTCAGCCGGCCTCAGACCCGGCGACTACCTGCTTGGCGTCAACAGCCGGCCAGTTGACTCTGCGGAGCACGAGCAGGTGGCGGCCTTGATCGGGGCTAGCGGCGACTCCCTGGCGCTGCAGGTTGTATCGGTGAGCGGCCTCCTATTGAAGTCCGATTTTTACTACAGTAAAATGTTTTTTATTTGACAATGCTGATAACAAGTTTGATGTGAATCGCGCCAGAAGCATGTAGAGAAGCGATCAGTGCATCCCCTAGTTGATAGATGAAGCTTCGTGTACTTTAGCACCGTTCAGTCCACTGATATTTATAATCGGAACAGCCTTCCAATTATAATTTAGTCACCCGACACCTTCGACCAGATAGATGTACAGCCCACGGCACAGCGCATCCGAGGGCTGTGTACAGCTGCTCAGTCCTGACGGGCTGGAGGGGCCGCAACACCCACTCTAAATTTACCCAGCTCAAACTGGTACCCGATCTCAGCTGGGTGGACTGAGGCAATGCGGGGTTAAGTGACTTGCTCAAGCTTACAAATTGTATCCTGGGGCTCGAACCAACGACCCTCTGCCACCCTAGAAGCTAAGCTACATCTCCTTTGTTTCTATCTAAATTGTTTGCTTAGGCTTCCAATACTATCTGTAAAAGCTTATCAAAATCTATCTATAGCTTGACTTAAGTTACATTAGAGAATCGAACCCGTGACCCTGCCGTATTTGGGTCCGTGCCTGCATTTCCGAAGCCAGTTTTTCAATGAATTCACACAGGCCGAGCCCAGCCTTCTCGGTGCTGCCAGCTCTGACGACGGCGAGGGCGAAGGCGAGCACGAGGCGGCGGAGAATTCAAGGCAGCAGCAGCCGCCGCTGCCGTCCGATCGGCACGTCGGCGCCATCGGGCCGGAGCAGCGCTACGAGGACGCCGCGGGCGCCTCACCGGAGCCGGAGCCCCCGTCGCGCTGGTTGGTTATCCACGCGGCCAGCGTGCAGCTGCCGGCGCCGCCTCGGCCGCCAGATCGTCTGCGCGCCGTTCGCTCGGCGATCGCCAGCGCACGGGCCGGCAGCCGACAGTCGCCTTCGTCAACTTCTTTGTCATCGTCGTCTTCAGCGTCGCCAACGTCGCCGAAGCCGCCGCCAGATCAGCCGATGCTGCTGGAAGTCGCCTCCTCGCCCCCCGTTCTGCGCCTAGTGGACGTTCAGCGCCGCGCGCTGCTCAGCCTGCCGGCCGACAGCCTGGCCTTCGCCTGCGCCTACAACGAGGACGCGCGCTATTTCGGCGTGCTCACCCTGGCTGGCGCCGTCCACGTCTTCCGCGTCAGCGGCCGCCTAGCCGATCATCGGCGCGCCGGCCACGCCCGCTGGACGGCGGCTTTCGGGCTGACTTGCCAGCCGGACAGCGGCGGCGGCGGCGGCTGCTGCGCTCATCTACCGCAGCTGGCCGCGCCGATTGTGCACCGCCTGGTGCGCCTGTTCGCCGACAGGGAGGGCGCCGCGCCGCCCAGCCTCAGCTATCCGACGCCGCCGCCGTTGCCGCCGCCGCGGCTATCGGCGAACTCTGCCGCTCAACGATGTCGTCAAACGCCGGCTCCTCGGCCCATTGTCGATTTGTTGAACGCCGCCGAGTCGTCTTCCGCTACGCTGACTGCAGCCAACTCGACGGTCGGCACTTTGGCGTCCGAAACTGCCAGCTTGCGCGGCACTCAGCGCTATGCCGATCCTGCTGCCGGCATGCCGGCCTCGGCAGCGCGCTGGACAACTGGACTGGGGGCGGCGCTGTCCTGCGAGGTGAGTGAGAGTGGCTTCGCAAGGATGTTTGTGATCCCATGTGCGGGATTCCACTGTGATACCTTATCGGGATTCTACTGTGATCCCATGTCTAGGATTTTCCCTTTTGGGATAACTGTGATCCCATGTGTGGGATTTCACTGTGGTCCCATGTGTGAGATTCCACTGTGATACCTTATTCGGGATTCTACTGTGATCCCATGTCTAGGATTTTCCCTTTTGGGATAACTGTGATCCCATGTGTGGGATTTCACTGTGATCCCATGTGTAGGATTCCACTGTGATCCCATGTGCGGGATTCTACTCTGATCCTATGCGCGAGATTCCACTGTGATTCCATGTGCGGGATTTCACTGTGATCACATGTGCGGGATTTCACTGTGATCCCATGTGCTGGATTTCACTGTGATCCCATGTGCGGGATTTCACTGTGATCCCATGTGCGGGATTTCACTGTGATCCCATATGCGGGATTTCACTATGATCCCATGTGCGGGATTTCACTGTGATCCCACGGGCGGGATTTCACTGTGATCCCACGGGCGGGATTTCACTGTGATCCCACGGGCGGGATTCCACTGTGATCCCATGTGCGGGATTCCACAGTGATCCCATGCGCGGGATTCCACTGTGATCCCATGTCTAGGATTTCCCCTTTCGGGATATCTGTGATCCCATGTCTAGGATTTCCCCTTTCGGGATAACTGTGATCCCATGTCTAGAATTCCTCCTTATCAACCTGCCCAAGGATGCCAGCTACTGTCTGCAATTTCTGCTGCCTCAATTCACTCCTCCTCATTTCCCAGAATCTGGCTAGCAGCGCCTCATCAGAGGAGGCTGACTCTCCGCCGCAGCCGACAGTCGAAGCCGCCGCCGCCTTAAGCAGTCACCGCCGGCGCAGCGGCGACTTCGCTCTTGGCCACGTCGGCATTGGCTCCGATTTTGTGCCGTCGGGGCCGCAGCGTCCCCGGCCGCAATCGGCCATGGCCTGCAACGCAGGCTCGGACGCCACGGAGCCGGAGGTCTCGGCCGCCGGGCCAGCTAGTTGGTCAACCGGTTTAGACCGGCTCCTGGCCGACCCGGCCGGCGTCGAACTGTTCGCCGAGTTTCTGCGCGGCGAATTCAGCGAAGAGAATGTCGCCTTCTGGCTGGCCGTTGAGCGGTACAGGAACTATCGAGGAGCAGGACGCGGTGAGCTGCCCGGATGCCCTCATGCTGTCACGTGACTTCATAAAACAAGCCGTTCTTTTCGCCCTTGCCGATCCGCAGCTGTCGGCCGAGGCCGCCCGCATAGTCTCCGATTTTATCGGCATTAACGCGCCGCACTGCGTCAATCTGGACGGCGCCACAGTCGAGCAGCTTCGCGCTGACATTCTTGACGCTAGTCGGCCGCCGCCGAGTCGAAACGCATTCGACCGAGCCCAGCGGCACATCTACGATCTGATGCGGATGGACAGCTACGTCAGGTTCCTCAGGTCCGCCTGCTATAAGGACGCCTTGGCTGATTCGCGTCAGCAGAAGCAGCAGCAGCAGCAGCGAAGACCGCTGACTATCGGGGCCGAGACTGCCGACAGTGGCGCCGGGGCCAAGAGGCGGGGCTTCTTGGCCGGCTTGGTGCGCGGTGAGCTGGGCTCCGGCTTGTGGTGATTCGGATGTGGGCAGTTGGGATGCTGATATTGGGAGTGGGGATGCTGATATTGGGATGTGGGATGCTGATATTGGGAGTGGGGATGCTGATATTGGGATGTGGGATGCTGATTTTGGGATTAGGGATGCTGATTTTTGAAGTGGGGATGCTGATTTTGGGATTAGGGATGCTGATTTTTGAAGTGGGGATGCTGATATTGGGAGTGGGGATGCTGATATTGGAAGTGGGGATGCTGATATTGAGAGTGGGGATGCTGATATGGGGAGTGGGGATGCTGATATAGGGATTAGGGATGCTGATTTTAGGTGTGGGGATGCTGATTTTGTGAGTGGGGATGCTGATTTTGGAATGTGGGATGCTGATAATAGGAGTGGGGATGCTGATATTGGGATTAGGGATGCTGATTTTAGGAGTGGGGATGCTGATTTTGTGAGTGGGGATGCTGATTTTGGAATGTGGGATGCTGATAATAGGAGTGGGGATGCTGATATTGGGATTAGGGATGCTGATTTTAGGAGTGGGAATGCTGATTTTAGGAGTGGGGATGCTGATTTTGGAATTAGAGATGCTGATTTTAGGAGTGGGGATGCTGATTTTGGAATTAGAGATGCTGATTTTAGGAGTGGGGATGCTGATTTTGGGATTAGAGATGCTGATTTTAGGAGTGGGGATGCTGATTTTGGGATTAGAGATGCTGATTTTAGGAGTGGGGATGCTGATTTTGGGATTAGAGATGCTGATTTTAGGAGTGGGGATGCTGATTTTGGGATGTGGGATGCTGATAATAGGAGTGGGGATGCTGATTTTGGGAGTGGGGATGCTGATTTTAGGAGTGGGGATGCTGATTTTGGGACTAGAGATGCTGATATTGGGAGTGGGGATGCTGATATTGGGAGTGGGGATGCTGATATTGGGAGTGGGGATGCTGATATTGGGAGTGGGGATGCTGATATTGGGAGTGGGGATGCTGATATTGGGATTAGGGATGCTGATATTGGGAGTGGGGATGCTGATATTGGGAGTGGGGATGCTGATATTGGGAGTGGGGATGCTGATATGAGGACTAGAGATGCAGGTTTAGAGATCAACTTCGGGTGTACCAGTATTGCTAAAGGGTATTTAAAGTGGGGATATGGATGATAAGTCCTAGAGCTCTACTCATAAAAATTACCTTACCTTCCTTACTCATAGGCCGAACGTTGCGACGCCATTCGGACCAGCAGCAGCAGCAGCAGCAGCTCAGCTCTCGCTCGCCTTCGCCTCCGGGCCAGTCGGCATCGAGCTCAGCCGGATCAGCCACCGGCTGCTGTCGCGTTCAGCTGGCCGACGGCTCCTCGGCACTGTTGGACGTCCGGTCCATCGGCGGCCAGCGCAGTCTACGCGAGGCCCTGCTTGATCTGTGCGAACGGCGCGGACTGAACTTTGCCGCCGCCGAAGTTCGCGTGCTTAGCAACAACGACGAGCCCGATTTTATTAGCGCCGGCGGTGGCGTTAGTGACGGTCTGGACGCCCCGCTGTCCGCATTCGCCGGCCGGTTGGTTCGCATGGAACGGCGCGTTCTGTTCCGCCTCGAGCTGCCCGCACCGGCCACCCGGTGCGTGGGTGTGCGGGCCCGGCCCTCCAAATCCTTGCGCGACGTGCTCCGGCCCGTGTGCGGCCGCTACGGCCTCCGGCTGGACCGGCTGGTGGTCTGTCGCGAGTGCGGCTTCGTTCCGCTCGGCCTGGACGCACCGGTTGACAGCGTTGACGGTTTGCGACTGTGCGCGCTGCCCAAGGAGGACTTTGTCGGTGAGTTTTTTGTTGGCTTGTTTTAAAATCAATCTAACACGTTTATAACAAAACGAAAATTGTTTATTTATTGGTTTTTACTAATTAATTAACCAGTCACGCATTATGTATAAGCAATTAACACTGCGATTACGTTCCTCACGGCCGTGTTCGCTTGCAGACTTTCATCTATTTGGCGATAACCGGGCGCCAACACGCCGACGGCACCAGCCAAAAACTGCTGCCAGTGCTATTAAACGTTCTAGCATTGGTCACGCTGTGCAAAAACTGCTTAAGAGCTCTTTTGCCTAGAGCTGCCTGATTGATGTATTTTGTTCTTAATAGCTTGTGCTTGCTTTTGCGTGATGGTAATAATTTTATTGTTCTTATCCGTTTGGCTGTTTTCTCCTACGCTCACCAACCCCTCTCCTTGGTCTTCTCTGATTGGCTGTATTCTCCTTCGTTCACCAACCCCATTCCTTGGTCTTCTCCGATTGGCTTTATTCTCCTTCGTTCACCAACCCCACTCCTTGGTCTTCTCTGATTGGCTGTATTATCCTTCGTTCACTAACCCCACTCCTTGGTCTTCTCTGATTGGCTGTATTCTCCTTCGTTCACCAACCCCACTCCTTGGTCTTCTCTGATTGGCTGTTTTCTCCTTTCACCAACCCCACTCCATGGACTTCTCTAATTGGCTGTTTTCTCCTTTTACCAACCCCACTTCTTGGTCTTCTCTGATTGGCTTTTTTTAACTACGTTCACTAACCCCACTCCTTGGTCTTCTCTGATTGGCTGTTTTTTCCTTTGGATCGTTTTTAGCCTGAACTTTGTTAAACTAACCTCTGTCAACTATTAATTCTTAAATTCGTCTTTTATTTTCATGGTTGCTGTTGGAAATTATTTTATGAGCATTTATTTATCCTTTATCCCGAATTCAGTCGGTTTTTTTGACGCAATTTTTCGTGTCTCATGCGCATTTACACAGATTGTCATCGGCTGCGCTTAGAAATTTATGCGTCATAGCCAGAAAAGAACTGAGCAGCTTCGTAATTGCATTTCCTTATTCGTAAATTTGATGCATTTTACAAAATTTGATTGACAAAGCCAACATTTTTTACATAATGTATTGTATCTATTGGAGCCTGTTTGTTTTAATTTTTATCCTATGTAAAATTGTGATTCAACCATTATTCTGCCCTAAAAGATCTATCCACCCTAGGGATTTATTTTTTATCCTAACAAGTGCATTAATACTATTTAGTCACATTTTTATGGGGTAAAATAGAATTTCCCTATATTTCTTCATTATTATATTTTTCTGCCTATGTGTCCCATTATTTTATGCAATGCCCAGTTTTAATAGTTTCTTTGTTTACAGCTTTACAGCTTAGCCAAGGGCATTATAATATATCATATTTTTATGATGCCATTTTCGTAAAAAATCTATTTTTAAACGGTATTTAAATACCTCGGGTTGAAAAGCCCATTTTAGTAAAAAAAAATATGCGTCTTTCCCATTACTTCTTTTGTCTACCCTTAATTAAATTTTTAGTCATGCGCTAACCATGCTACTTTAAGTAAAAATATGAGTAAATTAGCACTAGATGTATCTGACGCTCCAAAAAAATATTGCAGACATTCAACCAACTGAACATCAACTGGATGAGCGGCCGCCGCTACCGCCGCCGCCTCCGCCCAGACGTCGACAGCCGCCGCCGCCACCGCCACCGCGGACCCCGTCGCCGCCGTCAGTTTTCAAGGACGCGGACAGCAATAGCTACTGGTCGCGAGCATTGACGCCGTCGCCTACAACGCACGAGATTCTAGCCTGGGATTTGAAAGGCTGAATGAATTATTGAGCTGGATGAAGCCTTAACTGATTTAGTCTGCTTGCCTGCAGCATTTGTTTTCTAATTGCAGCTGATTTTTACAATCATTATTTTTTCCAACTGTGATATTTTTTATCGCTAGCGTTCTCTTCGGGTATGATTATGAAATAAGTCTGTGTTTGACCTAATTCTATTGAGGCTACTTGTCTCTCCCATTTTCTCTTAACCAATTACCATAGAAACGATTTTGTTCTCAGAGACACGCCCCTGTGCTAAAAATAAATTCGACCTGAATTTGTCAGCCATGCAGTTTCTCGGCGATGGTCCGAATTTCCCAGCTAATTCTCCCAGGGTTTTTACACCATAGCTTGATTTTCATTTTATATTGCTTGATTAGTGCTAGTCGAAAGTTTGCGAACACTTCTGGTGCGTGAGAATATTTCAGATGTAAAATGAGGTTTTTATGTCTAAAGTTTGCTCTGCTTTGCATTCATCAACTACATTTAGGGCGTACGAGCGTAGTGCCTAAAAATACTCTTATAATGTACTTTAAAGGTTCAAATTTACCTAAATCTACATTTTTGCTTGCTAGTTGCTCAACTCGGGCTCTCTTGCGAACTATTTGGTAATTTGGGCAGCGTTGGCGGTGGGTGAGCGACAGTGACATGTAATTGCGACATTGTTCGAAATGTCGCTTCACAGCAATGCCATTCAAGCAATGACCAGCTATTTTTGAAAGTCATTTTTACTCCCAATTGGACAAATCGACCAATGAACCTTTCTGGATGTGAGATTTTAGTTAATGAGGGTTGTCTAGAAGTGGGATTTCTGTTCACTTTGGGTCGCTTAACAAACCCGAAATTTCACAATTCCTAAACAACATCCAATTTCACTGACCCTAAATTTAATAAAAACGCCTAAAATTCAAGCATTCACTTTCACAATCTAACTTTCACGAATCCTAAAATACTATAAACCCTACATTGCTATATCACGTGAGGAGTTTTGAAGTTAAGGGTTTGCAAAGGCGGCCCGCTTAGTCAAAGTCAAAAGCATTGCCATGAACAAGCAAGAGCCTAGTCGAATAATTGACATTTCGTAACAATAAGACTGACTGAAAGAACTCAAATGATAATGGCAGACTGCGTAGTAACGTGACGGGGGGAAATAATGGCAGTACAATGGCAGTACGCCATTGTACTCGTACTTGCAGCAAAAATATCCCTAGCTTTCATAACGTTCAGTAGCTACCATTCTGTCATTGCTTAACATTGCCTATGAAACAAAAGCTGTCATTACTTGTTATGGCGATGTCATAACTTTACTCTAAAATGTCAGCTGCTTCAAGGCGACGCTGCATGCAGGTCAGGCTTTGGTTTACGAGATGAACTTTTCTGTGACTTCTACGCCTGCTTCCATGGCTTTATGATTTCTGAATAAAAATACTCCTTTAAGTACACGTAATTTGACAAGAATTTTATTTCGTTCATAAAGATATTTTAGCATTAAACAATCAATTTAATAAATACTCTTGTTTGCGCGTTTATTTTGAAACTTCCGCTAAGTCTGCCGATATAAAACACAATAATTAGGGAGTGGATTTGTCTAAGCTATTGATATAAAAAAGTTGTTAATCGAAATAATTTTTGGGCGCGGAGCGTAACTGACACAGAAGTTCGCGACGATGTTCTTGGTATAGCACTTAATTATACGCTCCCAGGATGTAATCAACTGGGCTTCACTCCATCCGGGAGCCGAGGGCGACCAGAGCGGCGGCCGGCAGCAGCAGCAGCAGCCAGGAGAAGCCGCGCAGCTGCTGAGCTGAGTTGCACAGCTCCCTGTCGCTGCAGCAGAGCTGGCCAGTGTTGGCTACCACAGCCTGGATGCAGGTGTTCGCAACAGTGAAGCACGTCCGAGTGGTCACTACCCCAGCTGCGATGGTTTTCTGCAATTTCAATTTATTTTGTTGCATGCCCCTGCTTTTCAAACTAATTAAAGTGCCGCTGCTATGCAGATTGCAACAAAGACTTACTCCGCATGTGACGCAGCCGGTGCTGGTGGTTGTAGCTGCGGCATTATTGTAGCAGCTGATCGCCTCGGCGGTTAGCAACGAAGCTGTCGAGGAAGGTTATTGCTTTGTAGTTGGTGCATAACTGTAGCAAATGGGACAGATTAAATGAGCTCTCACCTCCGAGCACTAGCAGAAGCAGGGTGACGCGCATAATTCTCTTTCTGATCGGTTGTTGTCGTGCTGACTATCTAGTGAGATTGGCGCTGAATCTCCTTGCGAGTCTCATGCGTCTCGGCCACGATTTTTGAGCTCTTATTTATACAATTAAACACGGTTTGAGACCGTAACTATGGCGCTCTGGGGTTGGCTGCTTGCATAGTTTCGCATGGAGCAGCGCGCGCCCACTCAGCTGCCATGGTAACCATGGCTTGTTTGAACTCGTGGCAATACGTGTGTATTAAGGCCTTAATAGGCGTGCGCTGACCCCTCTACATCGCTATTTCATGCATACAAAAATTATTTTCGGAGAGGACTTGCTTTCTAAGGCAAGCAGAGTTGTATTTGACTTTTAAAACGTGCATAGAATAAAAACCTATAAAAATAGAGAGTATATAAAAGAAATGGTTAAATCAACATTTTTTTCTAGGCTAGGTGGAGACAAAAATAATCAAAATGTTTTAGCGGTTTTACATGCTGAGGCGAGGGCAAATGGCCCACTATTGTCGAGAAGCTGGGCCTGATACGGCTATGCTCATATTTGGGCCATAGACAATTTAGACCGGCTCAAGTCTTAAACTTCTTAGCTGATCTAATGTACGTGGAATTTAGATTTCTATATACATGTACATGCCTGTTCCCTCTGACACTACAGATAAAATCCTAAAGTGCACTTGATCCCTGGCCAAATTGTGAGCTGGTGCCCCGTCATGGTAAAACAACCGATTTTAGTAAGAGAATATAGTAGAGTAAATACTGAGCAAGCAGGCTGCATGAATCTCGAGAGCAAGCATTGCCGATTGCTTTTGTGTGTTTATGGTCTGCCGCCATGTAGTCTGTTTGCCCAGTGTTAAGCATTTAAGCCAGCTCACTTTATTTACATTGTCTTTTGGCATTAGTATTTTAGGTTGTGAACAAGGTAAACTATATGAAAATACATTTGAATATTAATTAAAGGTAATGGGTGTATTAGACATTTTACTCCAATTCTACACGTGATCTCAGATGTCAGTCAGCTGTTGATTAAGGTCGATTTAGACTTGTATTAATTATATAGTTTTCTTCTGAACTTTCTCTAAGACTAAATACTCAACTTTTGAATTTTTTGTGTTCGTTATTTACAAATGTGGAAAACGATTCTGAAAATAAATTTCGCGAAAAAAAAACAATGACACGTGAAGGTTAATTGATGCGTGATCCGCTGCACCTTCTTACTGTGAGTAGGCCTGTTTGAGTTTTTATTAAAGGACTTTTTGTGACGCATGTTAAACAAAAAAATTTTCTGTAAAAAGTTTTCCAGCCAAATCTCGTACAAACCATTTCATGGAAACATCTTCAGCTGATTCTAATGCAATTTTGTTCACGTGAAAAAATTGTTTATTTTTGCCGTTTGCATTTAGCACTCAGTGCAGCCCGGAGCCGAGGGCGGCCAGAGCGGCTGCTGGCAGCAGCAGCGGCAGCAGCCAGGAGAAGCCGCGCAGCTGCTGGGCCGAGTTGCACAGATTCTTGTCGCTGCAGCAGTGCTGCCCGTTGCCGCTGGGATCGGTCGCCTGGACACAGGCGGGCAGGCACTGACGGCTGACAATGCTTCCAAGCCTTGCTTTTCTGGCAATGCGACACGAAGTTTGCGACCGAGTGCGTGTCAGTTCTGCCTTCGCTTTAATCACGTTACATCAGTTTATGTCATATAATTTATAGTTTATAAATTATTATAATTTAATTGTTTACATTAGTAAACTCTCTCTTCAATGCACTTCCCTCTTATACTGTTACTTTGCTCTTCCATTTTTCAGAAAGATAGATAGACAGACAGACAGACAGACATACAGACAGATAGACAGACAGACAGACAGACAGACATACAGACAGATAGACAGACAGACAGACAGACAGACAGACATACAGACAGACAGACAGACATACAGACAGATAGACAGACAGACAGACAGACAGACATACAGACATACAGACAGATAGACAGACAGACAGACAGACAGACATACAGACAGATAGACAGACAGACAGACAGACAGACAGACAGACATACAGACAGATAGACAGACAGACAGACAGACAGACATACAGACAGACAGACAGACACAGACACACAGACAGACAGACAGACAGACACAGACACAGACAGACACAGACACAGACACAGACAGACACAGACACAGACAGACAGACAGACAGACAGACAGACAGACAGACAGACAGACAGACAGACAGACAGACAGACAGACAGACAGACAGACTGACAGACAGACAGACAGGCAGACAGGCAGACACACACACACACACACACACACACACACACACACACATACAAACAGACAGACAGACTGAAAGACAGACTGACAGACAGACAGACAGACAGACAGACAGATAGCAACAAAGACTCACTCCGCAGAAGCTGCAGCCAGTCGATATGGACACCTCCCTAGAAGAGAAAGTCTCGCTGCACAGCAGGCAGGTGTAGCAGCTGATGGCGTCTGCGGCGAGAAGGCTGGCTGAAAGAACTAAAAAGGGCACGGCCTACCAAATTGCACTTGAAATCATTTGGTGAGATTATTATAAAACTCTGACACCAAGGATTCTCACCTCCCAGCAGTAGGAAAATCAGGAGGCAGTGCATTTTATCTCTAACATGAAAATGATAGAGCAGCCATCTAAGTTGGCAAGTTGAATGTGTCTACTAAGAGTTTTTTTAGGATTGACATTCCCCTGAGTGCAATTTTATAACCCATTCATGTATAGCGTATGTAGACTTGAATTCAAACTGCTGAGAAATCGGCCACACGATTTCCCACGGGCTGCAGATTAATGATTAACTAGTCAGGGATTTAAAAAATTTACTTCGAATTCGAGAAAATACATTTTCTCAATTAGCATTTAGAATTGCATTCACGTTTTGAGACAGGGATTACTTGACAAGAGTGACTGGACGCTGCACTTCAAATTTTCACGAAAAGTTGTGGAGCTAATACTGATTCTAAAACTTATTCTGTATTCTGCCGCAGAATTATGCTGCACTTGCATTTTAGAAGAACTCTATCACTCAGAGCGGTTGGATCCATCGCAAATATTCTTTTAAAATACCAAATTTCTTAGCTTTTTTGTTCGAAAACAAATTGACAGTGTTTATTGAAGAAAATTTTCTGAGAAAAGCTATAAATCAAGGAAAATTATAAAAAGTACATTCTGAAAATGTTGTTTTTCGATAAAAAAAATCATCAGAAGTTGCTAAGAATTTATACGCTACATAATGAAGGCTTGTGGCTATAGTTTTTTATAAATACGAGTAATATTTAGCGTGTAAGTAAGTATATTAGTAAGCGCTCGCACAGTTTGGTTAAAAAGTCGGAAATAGTCTACGCATGGCTAGCTAACAGGGCCAATCAGTTTTGGGTTCGCTACAAGAGTTCGGAGCAGTCAGACGTTCAGCAGCTTCACTCCATCCGGGAGCCGAGGGCGACCAGAGCGGCGGCTGGCAGCAGCAGCAGCAGCCAGGAGAAGCCGCGCAGCTGCTGGGCCGAGTTGCACAGATTCTTGTCGCTGCAGCACCACACGCCGTTGTTAGAATCTACGACGGCTTGGGGGCACAAGGACGTGCAACCCCGGGAGGTGACCGTACCCAGGACAACAGTTTTCTGCAATGAGATATTTTTATTATTTCAGTCACGCAAGTAGCGCAATTTTTCAAAAAAAAACAGGGCATCTGAATCAGCGGGCATCATCCACAGTGATTTAGCAGCAACAAAAACTTACTGAACAGGCGGCACAGCTAGCGAGTTGCGTAGTCATGCCAACATCAGTGTAACAGCTGACTGTCGCCTCAGCGGTAAGCATTAAGGCTTGGGATAAAGAAAAAAACAAGCAGAGATTATTATTTGCCAGAATAATTTCATAAATGATTTTAAAAAGGTAAGAGAATTATTAAAATCCTTTTCAATGTTGAGTTCTCACCTCCGAGCACTAGCAGAAGCAGAGTGACGCGCATATTGTTGCTGTGGGATTGTCAAAGACGAGTTTTAATGATTTACTGCTGTGAGATTTACTGAGTCTTTCCTTGCAGTGAGACCTGAAAAACTTTTTGAGCCGTAATTTATTCACGTTAACGGTTTGGAGCGGTTGTCATGGCACTCTGGGGTGGCTGGTTTGGTCTAGGTGCATGGGACTATTAAAAATAAATGAAACCGTTTCTTTCTGAGTAACCTCAGCGGCGTAGCATGACAATGACAGCCACTGGGATTCAAGCCAACACCACCTCAGAATTTCGCTGCACCCACTCAGCACCATGGCAACCAGGATAGCTGCGCCCAGAGCTCAGAGAGAGAACAGCTATACCGATAGGCACAAAAATCTCCGTCATCATTCACTACGCCGCAACCATGACAACCAAGAGATTGAGAGGCAGCAGAGATCAAGTAATGGGTGGTAGGCAAAGATTGAATAGAAAGAACCCTTGGCAGAGAATAAAGACATTGTTAAAGAGTTAACTAGCAGTGGTCGCATTGTGCAGCTGAAAATTGAGTAGCATGCAAGTTGCATGAGTGTGAGGCTAAGGAAATACAATGGCACCAGCGGAATCCCGAGGTGCACCTAACCTACTATACTATGCAGTTCAACCATGACTCCGCTTTTGTGATTTTTGTTTCTGCACAATAAAGAGATCATATTATGGTACTTTCCTAACTAAGATCCACGTATTTGGCCTCAGATGCCCCACTTCTGTTCCACGCAAATGACGGAGAAGGATAATGCGAAGGGTGGGGTTAGATTATTGGGAACAAAATTGGAAGCTTTTTTTCTAAAGGTTGCACAGTCATGCATTAAACTGACTGAGACAGAAATCTATAGTTTATTGCTGCTATTAACATTGATAACCGTGTTTAATAACAGAAGAACGTAATCTGCAGATGGCAATTAAATTTCAAATTTCAGGCGATTCAAAAATGAATGCGTAAAAAGCTATTTCTGATTTTGTGCGAAAAAATTGTGAAGAAAAGATCATAGAAAATCATAGACAGGGGCGCCTACCTCATCGACAGGGGCACCCAACTCATAAACAGGCCGCCCACCTCATAAACAGGCCGCCCACCTCACAAACAGGCCGCCCACCTCATAAACAGGCCGCCCACCTCACAAACAGGCCGCCCACCTCATAAACAGGCCGCCCACCTCATAAACAGGGCGGCCACCTCATAGACAGGGCGAACACGCCCTGTACCCATCAACACTGGTATGAACAGGTTGGCACGAAGGTCCTGCATTCTAAAAATTCAGTCGTGTCTAAAAATTAATTCTGACAGCAACAAAGACTCACTCAGCACTACCTGCAGCATTTATCACAGTTTAAAATTCATTTTGTGACTCATTTTGTCACAAATTATTGACGCGAAGATCCTTGCCAATGTTGGGATCACGCTGACGGGCCTGTAGTTCTTTGGGTCCTTTAGTTAGCCTTTTTTGTAAACTGGTGTAACCAGGGCCGAGGACTATAATTAAGGGGTGTTCCCAAGTGCAACAATGCTGTTAAAAAGCTTTAAAAGGATTGGTTTCAGTGCCTGTGCTCCAAATATTATGTGCTCATTCGATATTCCATCGATTCCAGCTGCTTTATACAAATTTGGGTACAGGGTCTCACCCCTGGCTCGCTTACCCAGGCCTTGGGTACCAACCAATTCGTGCACAAGGCCCCAAATTAATGTGACCCTTCACACGAAACCGCGCTAGGGAAAATAGCCAACCTACAACGCGGGGTTGAGCCTAGGACCAGTGGCACACAAGGCAGACGCGCTAGACCGCCGAGCCACTCGCCCTTTCAATTAACTGCATGGAGCTTTTACTTCTGCCACCAATGTTGCTATTTGAACTTTAGCCCATACCCAAAATGCTGCAATATAAGTGCTCCACACTTTTCCAAACAAAATACCAATTTTTGCGCTGAATTTTAAAAGTGTAACTAAAAAACTTCTTTAAATTATTGTAATAAAAATATTTTTACTCTTTCACGCACATCAATGAAACATTTTATTTGTTCTACAGCCAGCGAAAGTTTATTCAATAAAACACTGTCCGTAAACGTACAAAAATACGAGCGTATTGTATTGAATTTTTATTATAAAAATCACTGAATGCCGGCTAATAGCTTAGAGGGCCAAACAGCTCTGGGCTCGCTACAAGAGTTCGAAGCAGTCAGACGTGCAGCAGCTTCACTACATCCGGGAGCCGAGGACGACCAGAGCGGCGGCTGGCAGCAGCAGCAGCAGCCAGAAGCCGTGCAGCTGCTGGGCTGAGTTGCACAGATTCTTGTCGCTGCAGCACCACACGCCGTTGTTAGAATTTGCGACGGCTTGCAAGCAATAAGGCAAGCAAAGTCGGGAGGTAACCCTACCCAGGTTAACAGTTTTCTGAAATGAAATGTATTTTTGCGTGTCAATTTGGCGAGTGCAAGATTTTTGCAGAAGAAACAAACAGCCTTCAGCAGACAAGAAGCAACAAACACTTACTGCACAAGCGGCACAGTTACTGCTTTGAGTAGTCATGTCAACATTAGTGTAACAGTTGACTGTAGCCTCAGCGGCAAGCATGGAGGCTAAGGATATGAAAGAAAAATTAGTGACGAATATTTTGCAATTCATTAAAATCATTATTCACTATCTTAGAAGGCAAAAGTTCTCACCTCCGAGCACGAGAAGAAGCAGGGCAACGCGCATAGCTGTTGTTGGTGATTTGACACTCGAGTCTTCTTAGATTTTCCGTTTTCGATGTGTGTGGCTCGCAAAATTATTCAGCTTAGGCCAGCAGGCAGTTCTACAGTTTTATAGTTTTGCACGTTGCACGTTGCAATGTAGCACGTTGTGTGTCTTCTAGTCAGTTACATTGGGAGGAAATTAAAATGTTTTGGCTCCGTGCTAAGACACTGACTGGTCTTAGCCCCCCACCCAAACTTCGCACGGCTAAAAGCTGATTGCTAATTGCTTAGTTAAGCCGAATGATTTAACATTGGCTGAAAGACATCAATATATTGCTCGCACGGGCATTGCGGAACGCCAGCTGTGTATGAGTCAGATTAGACCCACGGGCTACGATCTGCGATGCTCAGCACCTGCCTCCCTCTTTTTTGGCAGGCATGCATCGCAAGGTGGTGATTTGCGCGCACTATTTCTGCCGCTGGCAGCCACAAAACGCCACCCCCGCTTTGCAAGTCAACCCAAGGGTTCTCGTTCCCGTCATATGCATGCTTTCCTGTGTCATAATATGATATGATTTATCCTGAGAGGAAAGAAATTCAAAGTTTTTTACTGACTTTGATATTTCAGCAACAAATTCCATCCTTCTTTGCTTGTAACCTTCCCAAGTGCATTCAAAAAGAAGATGTGTTTCGTTTTCTACCCCTGATTGGCAGAGCTGGCATTTTCTATCGTGGTAGGCTATTTTGGGTCTGACCCGGCGGAGTGTTTCTACTGCCAAATCGTGATCCCCAAGGCGGAACTTTGCAAGTGTTCGCCTCAAAGTTGGCTCCTGCATTTCTAAGAGGTACTTTTCTACTTTAGGGACTGTTTTGAACATGTAGTAAAAATGGCTTAGCTTGGGCGACTTTTCGACACGGTGCTTCCAATATTCTAAGAACAGGTTTTCAAATATTTTTCGATGCCTGTGGATCGTCTCTGCATGTTTATGAGCTTTGTATTCCTTCACAATATCTGTGTTGATCTTAGAGGCTATCCCTACTTTTTCGTAAGTGGGATCCCTTAGAATGGTGGAAATTGTGGAGGTTTGCCCATTTGAAATAGAATTCCAATACTTCCAATGCTCCGTTTCTGGATATTGTAAAGCAATGGGAGCCTGCCCAGCTCAGATCTGGCGCCTATATTGTCAGTAAGTGGGCCCGCCTATAGGATGGCTTTGCAGCTCTTAAAGTTTGTGCGCTCGAAAAGGCTGCGATCCCATGAACCGAAATTCCAGGGCATAAATGCCCCCCCCCAGGCTTCGAATGCATACAATACAATGCTGTCAACCATGGCTATCAGCACTTGCACTAGGTGGCTGTGTTGTATTGTCTTCTGTGAGGCCAGTTCTTTCAGGAGAAAGATTGGATGGGATCATTTTTTGCTTGTTTCTAATGCATGTGTGTCCACATTCCCTTTACTGTTTATGTGAAAACCGAGATATTTCCATGACTGAACACTTTCTATGGGCATTCCTTCAAAGATCAGTTTTTGTTGTTTTCCTGGTGATTGAACATTACAGCTTATAAGTTTGGTTTTGTGGACATTAACAGTCAGGTTGTTGATCTGGCAGAAGCTCTTGACTTCATCTATTCCTCGTTGCAGTTGCAGTAAGTCCTCCCCAAATAAGGCTAAGTCGTCACTATATAAAAGATTGTTTATCATCTCCCCGTTAATATAAGTGTTGCTGTCAAAGGAGTTATTCAGTCGAGCACTAAGTGAATCTATATACAGTGAGAATAGCAACGGTGAAAGTGGGCATCCCTGTCTGACCCCGTTTGTGATTGGGTGCGGCTTTGTGGCTTCTCCTTCGCTTATTTTAACTTGAAAACTAGCCTCCTTGTACATGCTTGTAATGACTCGGGTGATTGCTGGGTTCACATTAAGGGCTGAGAGGCGCTGAACCAGAATCTCGTGATTAACTGTGTCAAAGGCATTCTTTAAATCGAAAAAACTATGTGAAGAGGTTTTTTCTTTATCTTTTTATGATTAATAAAGGTCAGTAGAGTGGCAATGTGGTCTGCGGTTCTGTACCCCTTTCGGCCACCAATCTGGTTAGGCGAGAGCAACCCAGAATGACTAATGAAGCGAATCATTTTGTCACAAATTATTGACGCGAAGATCCTTGCCAATGTTGGGATCACGCTGATGGGCCTGTAGTTCTTTGGGTCCTTTAGTGAGCCTTTTTTGTAAACTGGTGTAACCAGGGCCGAGGACTATAATTTAGGGGTGTTCCCAAGTGCAACAATGCTGTTAAAAAGCTTTAAAAGGATTGGTTTCAGTGCCTGTGCTCCAAATATTATGTGCTCATTCGATATTCCATCGATTCCAGCTGCTTTATACAAATTTGGGTACAGGGTCTCATCCCTGGCTCGCTTACCCAGGCCTTGGGTACCCAGGTACCTCTCTGAGAAAGCTGGGGCCGGGTTCAACCCTAAAACCATGGCTAGCCCCCATGGCTAGCAGGGTACGTGGCCAGTCCACGGGCTTTGGCAAGGCTTAAACGCGCCATCTAACATGCCCCAGTGTTTACCGCGCTGATGGGTTTTTGGCCAGGGAGTATTCTGGTCGCTAGTGGTTCCCCCTCTTGAGTGTCGTGCCAGCCTTGAGGGTTTCTTTTCGGTCTACTGCCCGGTTTTTGGTGAATCGGCCGGGCGGGTACCTTGCCCTTAGGGGAAGACCACCTACATTTACTCATGGCCTTCGAGCCGATTATGGATAAAAACCAAAACGGAGACCTCTAGGTACGGAGACCTTTCCAAACTCCAAGCTCAGTCTGAGGGACCGGCCGGCTCAGCTGGCAGATCCAACCAACGCCGAAATCATCCTGAGGGTCCGAAGCGACCTGCCAGCTCCACTGGTGGATCCAAAGGACCCATGGGCAATGAGCCAAAAGGACCGGCCAAAACTGGCAGATCCGACGAGGCTCAGAAAGGCCGGCTTGAACGCAAACGCCAAAAAGCAACGCACCAAAAAGCAGGCCAAGAAGGAAGCCGAGAAGGCTCAAGCGGCGGCGCCCGCCAAGGTGCTGAAGCAAGCAGCTCCTCAAAGCAACCTGACGGGCAGGCTGGTGGAGGCTCCATCAGTGCTGCGGCGGCGCCCACTGGGGAGGCTGCCGGGGCGCAAACAATGGCCCAAGCCTGCGAGGAAGCTCCAACAGGGGCGACATTCGCAGCAGAAGCCAAGGGCAAGATCCCGGGAGTGATTGTCCAGTGTCGCGACCAGGACTGGTCCGCAGATCAGCTGCAAGAGGTCTGCAGTGCCATCGACTCCCTCCTTTTTGAGCTGACTGTCGAGGAGGGTATCTCCATCGGCATCGAGCGAATGGTCCTTCGAGGACCAACTATTATCACCTCATAAACAGGCCGCCTACCTCATAAACAGGCCGCCCACCTCATAAACAGGCCGCCCACCTCATAAACAGGCCGCCCACCCCACAAACAGGCCGCCCACCTCACAAACAGGCCGCTCACCTCATAAACAGGCCGCCCACCTCATAAACAGGCCGCCCACCTCATAAACAGGCCGCCCACCTCATAAACAGGCCGCCCACCTCATAAACAGGCCGCCCACCTCATAAACAGGCTGCCCACCTCATAAACAGGCCGCCCACCTCATAAACAGGCCGCCCACCTCATAAACAGGCCGCTTACCTCACAAACAAGGCGAACACCTCATAAACAGGCCGCCCACCTCATAAACAGGCCGCCCACCTCATAAACAGGCTGCCCACCTCATAAACAGGCCGCCCACCTCATAAACAGGCCGCCCACCTCATAAACAGGCCGCTTACCTCACAAACAAGGCGAACACCTCATAAACAGGCCGCCCACCTCACAAACCCATCAACACTGGTATGAACAGGTTGGCACGAAAGTCTTGGATTCTGAAAATTCAGTCTAAAAATTAATTCTGACAGCAACAAAGACTCACTCAGCACTACCTGCAGCATTTATCACACTTTAAAATTCGCACCTCCAAGTAGGAGAATATTAATTTTAAATTAATGCTCTAAATTTTCCATATGAGATTTTGTGGCTAAAAGAGACTCATCAGTACTGAGTTCAGCTGTTGAGAAGGACTTGCCCCCGAATGTCAGTACGATTTCGACCAGCACATCTTGGTAACCTGCGGCTCTTGCTTGGGCTTTCGACTTGTCGGTTGTTCCGCCTTGCTTTATCTATCAATGCCCTCGCTCTGCTTTTTCTGTATCCACATCCTGCATGTAGTTCGACATTTCGACATCTTTTCCGTATCGAAGGGCATTGGCTGTGATAGAGGACCAATTCTCCTCCTGTCTTAGTGTTTTGATGCACTCAATTGCATGGACTAACTAAACTAAATCTAAATCTGCAGGAGGGCTGAAGGCACTTTGACGATCGTCCCACAACCAGCGACTGGGCATGACTGTCCATTGCGCTGACTCCTGAAGCGCGTTCAGTCACACTAAATACGGTATGCAGGCATAGACACACACACACACACACACACTCACACGGGTCTACGAATTTTGCCTGCGGGCAGTTTGCCGGCCGACGTTTACCTGCCGGATGTTTGCCGGCTGGAGTATTTCCGACTACTTATAAATATTTTTTTTCTGATGTAGTATTAGTTAAATGCATGAATTTCTTATGGATTCTCAGTTTGCCGGCCGAAGTTACCTTTTTCACTGCAGTTTTCACTCGGTACATTTCGATCTTTGCTTACATGTTGGTACGTGTAAATATGCATGTTTATACATTTATACAACACATGTACAGCATTTATCTAGCTAGTACTGTAAGTGCATCCTGTAACCTGAGAAAGCAAAAATTATAGTGATCGTTCTGGAAGTTAACTGCCTCATATCCGCAATTCGTGTGTATTTAAGGGTGTTTTCACGAAAAATCTGACCTTAACTTCCTCTTTCACCTTACAGCGCCTGAATATCTCTATCATTTAGCGATTTAAACTAAGCTTAACATGCATCTGAATAGCAATAAGTAAAGTAGCGGGTTCCCTCTATACCTTACAGGTATTTATTTTTCGGAATCATGAAAGTGGCATTTAGGCCCCTTCGTACACTTAAATAATTGTAACACATTTATGTCTCAGAAATAAACTTTTGTGTAAACTTTTTGCGGAAAATGAGTATATTAATTTACTAGCGACTTATTGTGAAGTCATATATGATTCGCATGCTATTCTCTCTGCATGATAATTGGTATATCTGCGTGCACTCGCGATAATAATATTAGAAGAAAAGGAACCGACCCCCCACCAAGCTTGTCGGAATCCAGTACCGTAGAACCGCGAGAGCTGTGAAAGATACCGAGTGTTGTTAGAATTAGAGAGAGAATAGATTGCAGGGTGCGAAAGCGAAAGTGAGCAACATACAGTAATTTGTAAAAATTAAGGGTCCCGTCCTACTCCAAGTGGTCCATGATAAATTCATGGATTTTACTAATACTACATCAGAAAAGTATTTATAAGTTGTCGGAAAAACTCCAGCCGGCAAACATCCGGCAAGCAAACATCGGCCGGCAAACTGCCCGCAGGCAAATGGGGTGCTCCCGAACACACACACAGGCCGGCACCCAGTCACGCACTCACACAGGGTGTACAAGCGGTAGTTCCAGGAATGTACACTCTCTATGCCTTGGGGGGGGGTTGCCCTCATGGGCGTAAATTGCACAACTGGCCCATAGCCCAACCAATTCGTGCACAAGGCCCCAAATTAATGTGACCCTGCACACGAAACCGCGCTAGGGAAAATAGCCAACCTACAACGCGGGGTTGAGCCTAGGACCAGTGGCACACAAGGCAGACGCGCTAGACCGCCGAGTCACTCGCCCTTTCAATTAATTGCATGGAGCTTTTACTTCTGCCACCAATGTTGCTATTTGAACTTTAGCCCATACCCAAAACGCTGCAATATAAGTGCTCCTCACTTTTCCAAACAAAATACCAATTTTTGCGCTGAATTTTAAAAGTGTAACTAAAAAACTTCTTTAAATTATTGTAATAAAAATATTTTTACTCTTCCACGCACATCAATGAAACATTTTTTGTTCTACAGCCAGCGAAAGTTTATTCAATAAAACACTGTCCGTAAACTTAAAAAAATACGAGCGTATTGTAAGAAATTTTTATTATAAAAATCACTGAATGCCGGCTAATAGCTTAGAGGGCCAAACAGTTCTGGGCTCGCTACAAGAGTTCGAAGCAGTCAGACGTGCAGCAGTTTCACTACATCCGGGAGCCGAGGGCGACCAGAGCGGCGGCTGGCAGCAGCAGCAGCAGCCAGGAGAAGCCGTGCAGCTGCTGGGCTGAGTTGCACAGATTCTTGTCGCTGCAGCACCACACGCCGTTGTTAGAATCTGCGACGGCTTGCAAGCAATAAGGCAAGCAAAGTCGGGAGGTAACCCTACCCAGGTTAACAGTTTTCTGAAATGAAATGTATTTTTGCGTGTCAATTTGGCGAGTGCAATATTTTTGCAGAAGAAACAGCAGACAAGAAGCAACAAACACTTACTGCACAAACGGCACAGTTACTGCTTTGAGTAGTCATGTCAACATTAGTGTAACAGTTGACTGTCGCCTCAGCGGTGAGCATGGAGGCTAAGGATATGAAAGAAAAATCAGTGACGAATATTTTGCAATTCATTAAATACATTATTCGCTATCTTAGAAGGCAAAAGTTCTCACCTCCGAGCACGAGAAGAAGCAGGGCAACGCGCATCGCTGTTGTTGGTGATGTGACACTCGAGTCTTCTTCGATTTTCCGTTTTCGATGTGTGTGGCTCGCAAAATTATTCAGCTTAGGCCAGCAGGCATTTCTACAGTTTTATAGTTTTGCCCGTTGCACGTTGCAATGTAGCACGTTGTGTGTCTTCTAGTCAGTTACATTGGGAAGAAATTAAAATGTTTTGGCTCCGTGCTAAGACACTGACTGGTCTTAGCCCCCTACCCAAACCTCGCACAGCTAAAAGCTGATGGCTAATTGCTTAGTTAAGCCGAATGATGTGCGATAAACATAGGCTAAATGCCATCTATATATTTCTTTGTAAAAGTTGTAGATACTTGCCAAGTTATAACGCATGCAGTATTTAAAATTGGCATGAAACTTTAATTTTGCCTTAATTGAAGTTTAATTTCAGCCTCTGTTTTTACACTTGGCTAGTTTTACTTGAAACAAAATACGGCATCGATTTTCCAATACGCGTATTTAAGTTCTTAATTTCATTTGAAACAATGGTTTCAGCTTTATCTGCCAATCCCTTGTGAAGGACTCTAAAGGGACAACCTACTTAGCAATCGAAATATTTTATAATATTGAATATTTTAGAATACTCTCTAAAAAAAGAGTTATCCCCTTCATCTGACTCGAATAGCTGTGTTATAACGAATGTGACTGGGAAATAAAATGGGAAAATTGACCGGTTGGATTATAACCTGAGGCGAAATGTGAAGGCATTAAAAATACATAAAATTTTACATCTGGCCGACCTTTCTACCAGATGTACAGCCCACGGCACAGCGCATCCGAGGGTGTGTACAGCTGCTCAGTCCTGACAGGCTGGAGGGGCCGCAACACCCACTCTAAATTTACCCAGCTCAAACTGGTACCCGATCTCTGCTGGGTGGACTGAAGCAATGCGGGGTTAAGTGACTTGCTTAAGGGCTCATATTATTATTATTATTAATATTATTATTATTATTATTATTATTATTACTACTATTATTATTATTATTAGCGCACGCAAAAAGGTGCTGATTTTTTTATTTTTATTTGTATGAAAAAAACGTAGGAGAAAAAATGAAGAAATTATACGATATTACAGAGCGATTATTTATGGGCGGACTGATAACAACGATTAATATTTGGGACTGTAAAATCTACTACACAATAATTTAGTAGGTATTCAGAGCAGTGGGTATTAGCTATATATTTATAATTTTACTCATCTCTGTAATAAATTCTACTAGCTCCTTCGTTAAAGTTTTGTCTTCCTGTGTCATCAGATAGAATACTTGTCTCCTAGGGCTGGGGCTCGAACCCACGACTTCCGGTCATAGGACAGGCGCCCTACCCACTAGGCTACGACTCCTAATTGTAGGCATTAGGAAATATAAAATAATGCATCTACGCGTCTACTTGCAGTACAAATTTGTGTAAATTGGTGCTAAATATCATTTTAATTTCCATTATAATTTTAAATATCTGTTAATGTATCTTCTTTCATTAAAAAATCAATTAGCGCAGACCTGAAGATTATTAGAGAAAATGGCCAATAAAATCTATAGGCAAAATACAATGTTTATAATTTTATCAATGAGCGTTTTTCATTCCTTAGCTAAGTTGACGCATTTTGTTTTAATGCGTGCCGCATAATAAAATCTATTATTTTGTTTTAAATAGCTCGTATAATCACAGAACCATTTTGTATGCTGTAAGTTCTATAACGTTCATTATATATTTGAAACAGATGGCACAACTCACATCAATTGATACTTCATTTTTTTAAAATCTATGTTTAATAAGATGTTAAAAAAGCACTATGTAAACAGTGGAGCAAATAAAAACATACTGCTACATCGGGTGTTATTTTTCTACAAATAGCAAGCCATGGTGGCAAGGCGCTAGCTACGGGGATTCGCCGATGTTAGAAAAAGATAATTAGTTTCTGAGTACAGTAGATTAACGCGCAGTTCTATTTCATCACTTTGGTTTGGCTACAAGAGTTCGTAGCAGTCAGACGCGCTGCAGCAGCTTCACTCCATCCGGGAGCCGAGGGCGACCAGAGCGGCGGCCGGCAGCAGCAGCAGCAGCCAGGAGAAGCCGCGCAGCTGCTGGGCCGAGTTGCACAGATTCTTGTCGCTGCAGCACCACACGCCGTTGTTAGAATCTACGACGGCTTGGGAGCACAAGGACGTGCAACCCCGGGAGGTGACCGTACCCAGGGCAACAGTTTTCTGCAATGAGATATTTTTGCGAGTGCAACTTCGAAAATATCTGGCCAAATATGCGCTAATATCGTGCAGAGAGTGCGGTGACAATATCTTTTTAGATGTCAGGGATCAGGCATCAACAGAGACTTACTACACAAGCGGTGCAGCCAGCTTGTTGCGTAGTCATGCCAACGTTAGTGTAACAGCTAACTGTCGCCTCGGCGGCAAGCATCGAAGCTGCAGGGGATATGAAATAAAAATGAGTTAAGAATATTGTGCAATTCAATAAAGACTAATAAAAATTTTAGAATGCAACAGTCTCACCTCCGAGCACAAGAAGAAGCAGGGCGACGCGCATCTTGCTGTGGTAGTTTGTCGAACACGAAGCTTTAGAAGATTTTCCGCTGGTAGAGTTCGATGTGTCTCCGGGTGCCGTGCGCTCGGACCCTTCTAAGCTGGATTGAGCTGGAATTTATAGAGCCCTGCAGTTTGACTGGTTGCCATGGTTCGGTGGCGGGGTTGGCGGCATTCTTACAGTGAGGCCATACAGTTGAAAGAAATTGTTTCTTTAATATAAGAAAAATTAAGAAAATGTAGCTGAAAGACGACACCCCGCTGCGGTCCCACCTCAAAACGCTGCATTGTCCCTAGCAACCAGGCCAGTGGCTCATTGTGTTTGGAATTCGAATGCACTGCCCCCCCCCCTAACAAGAAATCTCCATCGTCTTTTTCTTCACTAAAACTCGACACCCTGATAGGTTTTGAGACAGCAGGGGTTGAATAATTGTTTAATAGGAAAGATTGAAGCAGCGCACTCTATTCTGAGAATAAATTGCTAAAGAAAACATTTTTCTTAGAAGAGGCTGCTTTACCTCGCTGTTTCCAGATGAATGGGTCCAAGGAGGCCAAAAGAATAGATAGAAGTTGGGTCCAATTTGGGTGGGGTTTTTGTTCTTCAATCCATTCTCTGTACAGAGATTTCCACCCCATCCAGCTCTTCAGTAACATTTTCGAACAACTGCTATCTGTATAAGGAGGAGTTGTAGCCTAGTGGCTAGGATTTGAGCCCCAGGTCTGGGTGACAATTTGTCACATATTAGTCATGTCAAAAAGATTGTCACGATCCCGTTAGAGACAAAAGTTGGCACAAATTATGTCCCGTTGGCTGCACATCTGATCTAATTTTTTTAAGTTTGCATTAAACTTTGTCCAAAAATTCGCATAAAATCTTTTATCATATTTTACTCAGATACAAGGGGCTTTACGAGACCCTCAAATTTAGGTTGTTAAGCGGCTTGCTAAAAAGGTGGAATTGATGAGGACAGTTGATTGATTGAACAGGCATAACAAATTCATCAATCATTTTCATAATAATTTGTTTGAGAAAAAATGAAAAAAGTCTAGCTAATTTTCTTTCAGCATGAGTTAAACCTTGCTTTAGACTTACTTCTGTGTGACAAGCAGTCCGAAAATAAATTGATAATAACTAAGTAAGTAGCTAAAGTGGTGTGATACAGAACTTGTCTTTATTGTGTATGGGAAAATTTTCTTTTATCTTAAAATCACGCCAAACTCTCTTTAAAGAATAATTTCTGAGAATTGTTTTTTCTTACGCCGACCGATCTACGAAAATTACGAGCGTATGTAGCTGAGGTGGACAATTTTTAAATCTGATTCTTTTCCGAAGAACTCTGTATGAGAGACAGCCTCTGTGTGATTCTCCCTGTGTGAAATAGCAGTGGAAAGTATATTTATACTGTGTAAAGAAAAATACTACATGTTAGGATGACAGAATCATGCATCCATTCTTGAAGAAGGGCAAAACAGAGGGACGGACATGTATACAGATAAGACAGACACTATACGGTAATAAGACATACAGAAAAATGGGCACAAGATAGGGAGACAAATAAACAGACAGGCAGACAGACAGACAGACAGACAGACAGGCAGACAGACAGACAGACAGACAGACAGACAGACAGACAGGCAGACAGACAGACAGACAGAAAAACAGACGGGCAGACAGACAGACAAGCAGACAGACAGACAGAAAAACAGACGGGCAGACAGACAGACAGACAGACAGACAGACAGACAGACAGACAGACAGACAGACAGACAGACAGACAGACAGACAGACAGACACACAGACAGACAGACAGACAGACAGACAGACAGACAGACAGACAGACAGATAGACAGACAGACAGACAGACAGACAGACAGACAGACAGACAGACAGACAGACAGACAGACAGACAGACAGACAGACAGACAGACAGACAGACAGACAGACAGACAGACACAGAGAGACAGACAGACAGACAGACAGACAGACAGACACAGAGAGACAGACAGACAGACAGACAGACAGACAGACAGAGAGCAAAAAAGATCGACAAGATAACCAGGGGTAAGATAGGAGAGAATAGGAGAAGGAGCGAATGTATCCGTTTAGGTCAAATAAATTCCTTCGTTTTAGCTAAAAATTTTTGAAGCAAAGACCCGCCTAGCAACCAGCGGCCACGTGACGCACAAAATTTATCTAAAAACTCTGCGCTGTTTGCATTTAGATGTTCGAGTTGAACAGCTTTAGAGAAACAGAGAGGGCGTGAGGTTGGGCCCCATCAACATTACAATTAAAGCACCCCGTCAATTCAAAGCATCTTTGAATGCATTCTCTATCTGAAAATTTCTAGTGGCACAGAACTCTGTGAGTGATTGTTCTAACGAAACCCTAAGGGTTGAAAGCTCAGAGCTTAAGAAAAAACACTCTGCAAACTAGTTGATAAGGCGAACAATGAGTCGAGAAGAATGCTCAGCAGGCCATAAACCTGCCCAGTATCGCACCTAGGTTTGCAATACGATGTGGCGCCACCGCAGCAGAGACAATTCACCCGATTCGCATCAATTTATTGTTAGGCTTCGCACAACTTCGTACCGTTGCAGTGGACACAAGGTGTAGGGGCATTCATGCTGTTCCATCTAATATCGAAGAGATTTCTGTTTGAGAATATAATGCGCTTGGCGCGCTCCAAGCAATAGAAAGGCATTCTCTCATTGTATATTTTAATAAAACTCACTTTGAGTCGCAAGAAATTCCAGTTCAAGCCGGCTAAATGTGCCCTAGCTAGAGTTTTTATGCCCATAGGGATGCCATAGAAACACCGATGCAATTTTAGCATCCAGATTTTTTAGCCTTCAATTGACAAATCTGCTGCTTGGTAGAAGATTCCTAGAGATTCTTAGGCATAAATGCTTTGGAAATTCAACAAGCCTGCAACTCAACGTCGTGAGCAAGCTAATGTAAAGTTTGAAATAGTAAAAAAATCGAAAAACAAAACAGATTGAGAACACTGGGACAAACTAAAAAAATTCAAACATTCTCAGATCTTCGTCGCCTCAGTACAGATTGAAAAATACAGTTTTTAGTGAATAGAAAACTTATTTTTACTTTAACCGGAAGGTCGTGGGTTCGAGTCCCGGCCCTAGGAGACAATTTGTGCCCTTGAGCAAGGCACTTAATCCCGCATTGCTTCAGTCCACCCAGCTGAGATCGGGTACCAGTTTGAGCTGGGTAAATTTAGAGTGGGTGTTGCGGCCCCTCCAGCCCGTCAGGCTGAGCAGCTGTACACAGCCCTCGGATGCGCCGCGCAACTAGCTGCGGCTGTGCCTTGGGCTGTACATCTGATCGAAAGGTCGGGTGTCTAAATTTATTTTATAGGTTTATTATTTTTACTTTAATAAATAAAGCGAGAATCTCTCATGCTACTTATATAAGCCTCCACTGACCTAATTAATGCTATTGAATACTTAGCCTCCGCTGATAAATTTAAATAAAATTAATAACAATGTACTTAAAACCGTAGCAAATATTTATCACGCAAGTGAATGCGCCCGTATTAAGATACACTATTTCTCAATACCTACTGCTTCGAGTAGTATACTTCTATCTGTGTGTTCAAATCCGGGGAAAACGATAAAAATTAAACAATGTCACAGATTTTTTGCACAAAAAGGCCGCATTAATGGCCATATTGGCTAGTCCTTAACTCGTAGTTTTACAAAAAAAAAGATTTTATTTCGGAACTACGATTTTAATTGAAGGGAAAATTTTTGTTTAAGGCGATTAAAAACTCAATAGGAAAGTTATAAATAAAAAGTGAAAGTTTAACTTATTTAAATAAAAAGTGATCGGCTTATCAAACATTTTTGACAGGGGGACAGAGATTCGAACCTACTAAAATTATTCAAACGATCAAAAAGTTTTTTTAAATAACAAAACTCAACCAACTGGTCTGAGGGTGCAAATTCGGCATTTACTGAGACAGTTAACTTTAGATGTACTTTTGTCAAGCCTAGTTCTGTTTCTAGCCACTACTTCAAAGATTTTCCGCTCTTTCGGACGTTCAGCAGTTTCACTCCATCCGGGAGCCGAAGGCGGCCAGAGCGGCAGCCAGAAGCAGCAGCGGCAGCATCCAGGAGAAGCCGCGCAGCTGCTGGGCCGAGTTGCACAGCTCGGTGCTGCAGCAGTGCTGCCCGTTGCCGCTGGAGTCAGTTGCCTGGACACAGACGGGCAGGCACTGACGGCTCACTAAGCCTGACACTTTGCTCTTCTGCAATTCAATGACAGTTTTCTAATTGCCAATTTACAAACTGGATAAATCGATTAGTGTGGATATTGAAAAATTACGCTGTACAATTTACGATGCTCGATTTGGTATTAGAAGTAAATAGTAATACAAATAATGAGCTACTCTACACTTAAATGGCGAAGCGAAAGCCCATGGCAACAATTACTCGTAAAGCACTTCGAAAAAGTGCCCGAAACAGTTTTAATCAGCATGCAAACTTAGAAATATAAATTCTAAGAAAGCCAAACAGCCTGTCTTTAAAAAAATCTTGTTTTATTAATTGGACCAGAAATGGGAAATGTTGTGATACTTGCGATTTGGTTTAATGTTAATTATGAATGCTCGGCTTAGCGAGTGAGTGCGGCTGAGACACAGCCCTTTTCGGTATATTTATGAATATGTCCATAGACATAAAAGCATATTAAACGCTGTTGGCTATCGCCACATCCTTTTTTTCCGAAAAGAAACAGTTTCAGTACATAGTAATGATTTCCTCAACCGCGAGGATTAACAATCAGCTTGGTAGAATCTCGTCTGTTTCCCAACTCGACCTGATCGCGTCACATATGGCGTACTAGTGTTAGAATTGGTCGTTTTGTCTGTAGGTTGTTGCTCACCAGTTGGCGGAATACTTGGTGACACACTTGAATCCGATTGCTGCTGTCGCGTATCCATTTGCGTAGTGTTTGCTAGTCGCTGCAGTGCTAGGTCTCCAGGAATGACGGATAACCTTGACTGCGTAATCCGAGGTGCCAGAAATCGGCGGTTTCTCCTTCGCAGTTTCCCATCACCAGTTATCACTTGGTCGGATCGTTCTGGATCAGTATAGTCACGTGATTGAACTTCAGCGGGAACCCACTGTCTCTTGTCCTGGTACAACCAAACTTGTTCTCCAGATTCTAGTGGCTTCAAATCCTTGGCGGATCGATTATAATGAATTGCATCTTTCGCTTGCATCGACTTCAAAGTTTCCAAATCCTTCTTTGTCCAGATTCTTCGTGGTATTAGTTCCTTAACTGTCGTGGGAAGATCGTATCGCAATTTCCTCCCCATCAGAAGTTCGGCAGCAGTAGGTAAACCATGTTCTATCGGGGTGTGTCTGTAGTGAAGCATCGCTTTTTCTATATCCTCATTCTTCCTTAAGAGCACTTTAGTTGTCTGCACGGCTCTCTCTGCAAGACCATTGGACTGCGGGTACCACGGTGACGATGTTATGAGCGCAATCCCAGATGATCTGGCATAGGACTTAAACGCATTGGACGAGAATGGTGGTCCATTGTCGCATCGTAGCTTTTCAGGTGTTCCAAACATGGAGAAATATTTCTTCAGTTGCGTGATGACGAACTCTGCTGAATTTGAATGTAATTGGTCCGTGCAGATCCATCGGCTGTATCTATCTACCAGAACAATGAATTTGTGGCCTCGAAAATCGAAAATATCAGTCGCACACTCTTGAAATGGATATTCTGGATGCGGACTTTGAATGAGCGTTTCTTTCTGTGGTCGGGCTTGACTGCTCTGACAGCAATCACATGCTTGAATGTAGTTCTGAATGTCCCGACGCATTTGAGGCCAGTATACCGATGCCCTTGCTTTCATTAATGTCTTCTCAACACCTTGGTGTCCGGCATGAATGATCTTCAGGAATTCTTTGCGCATCGTCTGAGGTATGAATATCTTGTTCGTTTTCATAATCAGCCGGTCATGTTCAGATAAGTCATGACGAACGTTCCAGAATGGCTTGAGTTGATCTGTCAACTGATTTCTGAATTCCGGCCATCCTTCACGAATGCAATCTTTAATAGCATGACAAGTCGGATCCTCATATGTGTGGTCCTGAATCTCCCTGAGCAGGTCTTCCGGTAAACAGATCTTTTGAATACCCAGGACTTGGTTTTCGAGATCCACATCAATGTCGTTTGCAGAATGCACTGATTGCAAAAATGCGCGACTTAATGTGTCTGCCAGATACAGGTCTTTTCCTGGTTTGTATTGCACGTCCAAATCAAATTCTTGGATCTTGAGCCTCAGTCGTTGAATTTTGGCTGATAACTCATTCATTGGCTTCTTCATTATAAATTGAAGAGGCTTATGATCTGATTCAACATGAACTTTGCGTCCCCAGAGATACTGGCGGAATCTGCGACAACCAAATACTATCACAAGCATCTCCTTCTCGATTTGTGCATATTTCTTCTGAGCAGGCGTCAGCGACGAAGATGCATATTCTATTACGTGCCCATCCTGCAGAAGTGCTGCTCCTAGTCCGTCTTTGCTAGCGTCGACTGATAATATAATGTTTCTATTAGGATCGAATGGCGCTAAGACAGGCGCTGCGCAGAGACGCTGCTTGATACCTTGATAGGCTTTTTCTTGTTCATCAGTCCAAACCCAATCTGAGTCCTTCTTTATTAATTGCCTTAGTGGACTGGTCAGCGCAGAAAAATTGTCGATGAATCTTGACAAATAGTTTGCACTGCCAATAAACCTTTGAAGCTGCGCTTGCTTCTCGGTGCGCTGTTCGAAACAATTTGGGTGCGGCATGTCTTTGATGCTGTTTACTTTTTGCGGATCGATTTAAACACCTTTGTTGGTCAAAATGTGTCCAAGAAATCGCAGTTCAGTCTTGCCAAACTTTGTCTTGTGCTTGTTCAGAGTTAGCTTCTTTTTTCTACACTGCTCCAAAAGATTTCGAACGGCATTGTCATGTTCTTTTCGCGTCTTTCCCCAAACGATGATGTCATCAATGTAATTTGCTGAGTTTTCAACCTGACTTGTCACTTCTTCCTTGATTCGTCTCTGATAGGCTTCAGGCGCATCCTTTAGTCCAAAAGCTAGTCTGTTCCACTTGTACAAACCAAATGGAGCGTGGAAAGCAGTAAGAAGTGAACTTTCTTGATCAAGCTGAACTTGATGAAAACCAGACTTAGCGTCAAAAGTTGAAAAGAAATTTGCGCCACTCATCTCGCTGATCATCTCATCAAACGTAGGTATCGGGTATCGGTTCCTAATGATGTCGTCATTCAAATTATTTGGATCCAAGCATAGTCGAATAGCATTGTCTTTCTTCCAGACAATAACAACATTGGATACCCAATCAACTGGCTGGTCACACTTCGATATTATGCCTTGGCTTTGTAGATTATCCAACTCTTCTCTCAATGCCTTCATGGCTGCAAATGGAACTTTTCTAGGACCTTGGACTTTCGGTATCGCACCTTCCCGTAATGAAATGTGATGTAATCCAGGCAGACAGCCAATTCCGTCAAAGACATCTCCGTATTCCTTAAACATGTTTTCTTCTGTCAGCGCATCTTGATCTGCTGTTTTCGATACATTGAAGATTTGAATAAGACCCAACTTCTCAGCAGTGTCGGTTGATAGGAGCGGAATGTTGTCCTCCTCTATGATGATAAACTCTGCTTCATGTACAACATTTTTGTGTGCGAGTCTCAGAACAATCTTGCCTTTCACTTTGAGTTTTTGACTGTTGTACACTGTAAGCTTAGTGGCGTCCTTTTCAATTCGCTTATCTGTAATCACTCGAACTCGTTTCTCTGACATAACATTTACGTCAGCACCAGTATCGATCTTGTAGTTGACCAAGTGGCCAAACTCTGTGTCCAGCGTCACAACTGTCTTTGATCCATCTTTCAGTCGACTCCCATTTATAGAGTCTGCAACACATTGACTCACATTCCAGGCAGTTTTGTCAGCATCAGTAGGTAGGTCGATAAGCTCATCGTCATCAACTGTACGAATTTGCTTCGATTGTCTTGGTCCCTTTTTCCGACACATGGCCTTGAAATGGTTCTTCTGTCCGCAGTTTAGGCAGGTCTTGCCATAGGCACTGCAGTTTGAGTGTCCAAATTTGTGATGTTTCCCACAGTATCTGCATACCTGTTGTCCTGTCGAAGCCCTTCTATTGCTAGAGTTGGACTTGGCACTGCTCGATTGCTGCATTTTGTGATTAGAATCTCTCGTTCGACTAACTCGACTTACAGAGCTTCGGGTCTCTCCTTTCTGTCCTGTCATTTGCCTAGCTTGCATCTTTGAAGCTTCAGTGGCACGGCAGTGAATAATAGCTTTATCCAGAGTCAGCTTTTCTTCCTCCAGAAGTCGTTCGCGTAGTGCGGAATTGTGCACGCCGAATACAATTTGATCTCTCAGTATGGCATCGTCGATACTCTGTTGATTCTTCGGTTCCTTGAAGCTGCATCTTTTAATTAGCAGTCTCAGGTCATTCAAAAAATGATCGAAGTCTTCGAACTGCTCTTGCTTGCGAGTTCGGAACTTGTAGCGATCGTATGTCTCGCTATCTAGGGGCCTGCAGAAATTATCAAAAGATGCGACGACTCTGTCGAAAGTAGAATTTGGGTTGTTCTCGGAAGTCGTGTCGAATGTTTCATAGATGTCTCGACCCTCTTCTCCCAAAGCTGTTAGAAGAATAGCTATCTTCATCTGATCACTTTCTTTATCTCGCTTCGTGGCTGTGAGGAAAAGTCTGAATCCAGCGATCCATTTGCGCCACTTCTCTGCTTTGTTTTCATCGAAGGTTATCGGAGCTGGCGGTCTCAATCCTCCTGAATCAGCCATCTGGATCGAAGCGTCGGCTTTGAAGAAGTTGAATAGCGAATGAATTCTGAATGAATGCGATCGTTAGTCGGGAATCGTTTCCTCTGACACCATGTTGTGATACTTGCGATTTGGTTTAATGTTAATTATGAATGCTCGGCTTAGCGAGTGAGTGCGGCTGAGACACAGCCCTTTTCGGTATATTTATGAATATGTCCATAGACATAAAAGCATATTAAACGCTGTTGGCTATTGCCACAGGAAATACCCGACACAGGGTTGACCATGCCGCTTATCATTCCAGTGGATCAGACTCTTTACTCAGTCAGATTGCAACAAAGACTCACTCCGCAATGGGTGCAGCCAGTCGACGTGGACACCTCGCTGCGGGAGAAGGTCTCGCTGCAGCTCGCGCAGGTGTAGCAGCTGATTGTGTTGGCCGCAGGAGTGGAACCTGCATGAGAAATAAAGTTTTGTTAAGTATGAATATTTAAAAAATCTAAAATATTTCTAATACAAATATGAGTAAAGTGCGCGATTTTACCAGTTTGAGTGTTGCACAGATTCCTGTCGTTGCAGCACCACACGCCGTTGTTAGAGTCTGCGACGGCTTGGACGCAAAGCGGCGAGCAAGTCCGAGAGGTGACTGTCCCCAGCGCAATAGTTGTCTGTGTGTTTAGATTTTAGCAAAATATCTGGCAACTGTAGCAACGCATAGTCATGCATACGAGCGCATACTGAAATTTTTTTTCTTTAAGAGTATCAGTGATCAAGCGCAAAACAAAGACTCACTGAACAATAAGCGCAGCCACTGCTTTGAGTAGTCATGCCAACGTTAGTGTAACAGCTCACTGTCGCTTCAGCAATGAGCATTGAGGCTGAAGATAAACAAATCATACAGAGACGATAATTTAGCAGTTAACTAGGAAGCGATAACAACATATTTTATTGAGAGCATGCAAAAGTTCTCACCTCCGAGCAGTAGAAGAAGCAGAACGATGCGCATCTTGCTATTTCTGTTTGTCAAAAAAAAAGAATTTTAAAAGAGAGTTTTTGCGCTTCTGGGACCCTGAAAAAGCGTTTTGAGCTGGTATTTATAGAGCCCTACGAGTCGGAGCGGTTGTCATGGTTTCGTTCGTTCCCTACATAGAGCCCAAACTGTAGAAACATTGTCTAATAAAAATATGGCACCCCCTGCGGGCTGCCCAAGTGGGGCCTGTGCAAATACGACAATCTCAGAATGCTGCACCCAGACTCAGCAACCCTTGGCAACCACTCAGGCTGGTTTTAGCTCATCCAGATGAGTGCTTTCCCCAACTAGCAGTTTCTAATGCAAAAGTGTTTTTCCACACTTTGTCCAACAAATTTCCAATAGCTTTTCTTCGGAGAGTTATTTAAAGAATTTGGTATCGCTTTGGGTTTTCTCTGACAAATTTTATAGCATAATTTTTTGCAATTTATCATTTGCGGAAAACATACAGACAGAAAAAGACAGACAGACAGACAGACAGACAGACACACAGACAGACAGACAGACAGACAGACAGACAGACAGACAGACAGACAGACAGACAGACATATATACCAGTGTGTGTGTGTTTACATGGACTGCTGTTTCGATAATGCGTTAGGTGGACCACCTAGTTTCTTTAAAAAACTGGAAAAACTAATGCCACTTGGATGCAAAGGCATCAGACTGTTTGTTTATTAGACTTGAGAAGGCTCCAGTTCGAGAGAATTGAACTTAATATATTTTGTGTTTAGCTGGACCCCGTTTAGGTGGACCATTCATTTCTGTAGGTATAGGTGGACCAATCGATCGATTGTGGTCTATTGAGGGTTTAACTGGACCCCATCATACGAGGTCTTCAATGACACTTGGCTTTACAGAAGATAATGCAAATAAAAAAGTAGAACTATGACCTTTTAACTAAAGGCCCGAACAGAATAAAAACCGATTAAAGCTCTAATTAACTTTAGAACAAATTACTTTGCACCAGTTGATTTGTAAAATTCAGCACCTTAGAAAATTGGTGGCAAAACGAATTGAATTAAAATGTAATGATTTGTGAGCTTGTAAAACATCGTCAATATTTTTGACAGCAATACTGAATTGGCATCAGATTACGACAGGAAACCTACTTCATACTTCAACTACATAACAGTAGTTTTCTACGAGGGTCACTCCGAAAGTTTTTAGAATGGAACAGTTATAAACGAGATAACAAAACGAAACTCTAAACTTGTTCAAAGTAACTCCCTCCAGCAACGATGCACTTCTCCATTCGGCGAAACCACTGCTCAAAAGCATGTGAGAAGGCCGAACTTGGCAGGGTGTCCATCGCATGCATGTAGGCTTGCAAGGCTGCGCCTGGAGTCTCAAATCGCTGGCCCCGAATCTGCTGCTTGACTGCCGGAAACAGGAAAAAGTTGCAGGGGGCTAGGTCAGGCGAGTATGGTGGGTGAGAGACCAGTTTTATTCCATTTTGCTCCAGGAACGCGGAAGTCAGCCTTGCAGTGTGAGCGCTGGCGTTGTCCTGGTGCAGCTGGAGGCCTCGTGTTCCTGTGTTTGGTCGCCTCTGGCACCATGCGCTGATGACTTGAGGAAGGCAGTGGCTGGTGTACCATGCTGCAGTCACCGTGTGATGGTCCTCAAGGGGCACCGACACCAGATGGCCAGAGACGGTGATGAAGGAGGCCACCATCTTCTTTCCGACACTCCGGGGCCTCTGCAACTTGGTCGGATGGTCATCACCGGAAAAGCACCAGACTGTGGACTGACGCTTTGTCTCCGGGTCATACTGGTATACCCAAGTCTCATCGCCACTAACGATGTCAAAAATCTTTCTTGATGCTCCTCTGTCGAATTCCTTCAGCATTTTCTCACACCAGTCCACCCTTGCCCGTTTCTGCTCCAGTGACAGCGAATGAGGCACCCATCGGGCGCACAGCTTCCGCAGGCCGAGGTGTTCGTGCAGGATTGAATACACCTGCCCCGATCCAATGCCCAGTTGCGACTGTAACTCGTCGTAGGTTATGTGCGGGTTATTGTTTACCAGTCGCTCAACTTCATTGATGTTGTGCTGGGTCACAGCTGTCGAGGGCCGGCCGCTGCGATCTTCATCACTCAGGCTGGTGCGCTGCGAACGAAACTCGCGATACCAGTTGTAAACAGTCGCTTGAGATGGAGCCTCGTTGGGGAAGGCGGTTGCAAGCCGAGAAAAACATTCTGCCGGTGTTAGGTTGCACTTGAAGTCATAATAAATCATAGCGCGAAAATCGCGATTTTCAAGCTCCATGACTTTTGGCGTGGGGTGCTCGCTTTAAACGAATATACTCGTAACTCAGAGTTAGCTGAGTGAATAGCAACGAAACTTAACATGCATTCATGGCAAATAAATTGGTCTATGGCTGACAGCTGATGAGAAAAAATATTCATTCCTTCCCTTTCATTCTAAAGACTTTCGGAGTGACCCTCGTATACCTGACCCATTTAGCGATGGATTAAGCAGACAGAAGCGCCATGGAATAAGATCGAAAAACTGTGCTGGGGTCCACCTAAGCCCTCTTCGAACTTATCATAGTGTGTCTGTCTGCTGACAAGCTGAGCCGTGTAATAACAGCTGTCCACCTAAACCCTCATCAAACTTATCATAGTGTGTGTCTGTTGGTAGGCTAGGGTGTTGTACTAACAACCTTACAGAGATGTTGCCAAGCATTTAGATGGACTCGGTGGCTGATAGATTCGAGTACTACTTATTTGTACTTATTTGTGATTCGGCGCAAAAAGATTCTTTTTCGAAGCAAAACTCAGTGGATGAATCGAAGGACACGTCACTATATGAGCCGTCTGCCATTGGCATTGTGACGTCGCAGCCCATAACTGATTAATGAAAAATCGCGAAAAATTTGATTCCATTGTATCAAGCAAATTTACTCTGCAAATAAATCTGTTTCGAAAATGATGGAAAAACTACTGTAAAGCTGATAGTACCACACCCAGCCTAGTAGCAGACACACACAAGTTCTGTCTGATATATGAAACTGTAAACTGTGATGATGAGGCCATTTAAATCATGATACTAATTTCATTTATTTTCGCGACCAATTTTTTAAATTATATTTTTCTACACGTGTCGTCATGTTGCTTATGGCAGACGACTCTTCGACTAATAGTGGCGACCATCCTTCGCCTTCAGCTTCAATGAAGAATCTATTTGCGCTGAATCAGCACTCGTGCAAAGATTTAGTACATTAATCCATCAGCCACCGATTCTATCTAAATGCTGGCAAATCTTCTGTAAGGTTGTTAGCATACAGCCCAGCTTACCAACAGACACACACTGAGCCTCTTCATTTCGTCGATTCTGGTCCTAGAACCAGAACCATTTTGCAAAGTATAACTTTTCAGCGGCGAATAGGCTGCGATTTAGGATTCGGTCTATTTGTTTTCAAAAATTAAAATTTACTTATATTTACCGTGAATTGTTACAATAGATTTAAGATTTAGGAGAATAAAAAATTGTTAAATTTTTGTTAAACTGCAATATTTCTTGTGAAATTCTGTTTCTGGAATCGCTTCGTGAAGAGGCTAACTATGATAAGTTCAATGAGAGTTTAGGTGGACCCCAGGACAGATGTTAGCATACGGCCCAGCTTACCAACAGACACACACTATGATGAGTTCGAAGAGGGTTTAGGTGTTTGTATACGGCTCAGCTTTCCAACAAACACACTATGATAAGTTTGATGAGGGTTTAGGTGGACCCCACCCCAGTTGTTCGATCCTATTCCATGCTGCTTCTGTCTGAATGATTGCATTATTGCTAAATAGTTCAAGCTTAACAAACTACTATTTTTTAAAACGAAGTAGTTTTCCTGTCGAAAAAAAATAATAATCCGTAAGGTTGTTTGTACAAATTCCTGTCGAAATTTTTATATCAATGCGGTACCAATGTCAGAACTATTGATGATATTTTATGAGCCCATAAATCATGATTCATGACTTCATTGCAACCCATTTTTAAATTATTTTTTACACGCGTCGTCATGGTGCTTATTGCAGACGACTCTTCCACTTATGGTGGCGACCATCCTTTGCCTTCAGCTTCAAATAGGTATCAATTTGCGCAGAATCAGCGCTCGAGCGAAGATGGCTCGGTGATGGATGAATCTATCTACTTCTGTAAGGGAGTTAGTACAATGACGAGCTTTTAAGCAGACACACACTATGATAAGTTCGAAGAGGGTTTAGGTGGACCCCCGCACAGTTGTTAGTATACAGCCCAGCTAACCAACAGACACACACTCATATGATAAGTTTGATGAGGGTTTAGGTGGACCCCAGCACAGGTGTTAGTAAACGGCTCAGCTTTCCACCAGACACACACTATAATAAGTTCGAAGAGGGTTTGGGTGGACCCCAGCACAGTTGTTAGTATACGGCCCAGCTTGTCAGCAGACAGACACAATGATAAGTAGTTCAATGAGGGTTTAGGTGGACCCCAGCATAGCTGTTAGTAAACGGCTCAGCTTGCTTGTCAACAGACAGACACACTATGATAAGTTCAATGAGGGTTTAGGTGGACCCAACACAGTTTTAAGTATACGGCTCAGCTTTCCAACAAACACACTATGATAAGTTCGATGAGGGTTTAGGTGGACCCCAGCACAGTTGTTCGATCCTATTTCATGCTGCTTATGTCTAAATGATTGGTATTATTGCTAAATGGGTCAAGTTAAAAAAACTACTATTATGTAACGCGAAGTAAGTTTCCTGTCAAATTCTTGATATCAATGCGGTATCAGTGTCCAAACTACTTGTGACATTTTATGAGCCTATAAATTATAATACGTGAATTCATTGCAACCAATTTTTTAAAAGATTTTTTTCTACATGCATTGTTATGATGCTTATAGCAGACGACTCTTCGACTAATGGTGGCGACCATCGTTTGCCTTCAGCTTCAAAGAAGAATCACTTTTGCGCTGAATCAGCGTTCGAGCGAGGATGGCTCGGTGATGGATAAATCTATATACTTCCGTATGGTTGTTAGTACAACGAGGAGCTTGTAAGCAGACACACACTATAATAAGTTCGAAGAGGGTTTAGGTGGACCCCCGTAGTATACGGCCCAGCTTGTCAGCAGACAGACACACTAGGATAAGTTCAATGAGGGTTTAGGTGGACCCCCGCACAGTTGTTAGTATACGGCCCAACTTTCCAACAGACACACAATGATAAGTTTGAAGAGGGTTTAGGTGGACCCAGCACAGCTGTTAGTATACGGCCCAGCTTACCAATAGACACACACAATGATAAGTTTGATGAGGGTTAAGGTGGACCCCAGCACAGCTGTTAGTATACGGCCCAGCTTTCCAACAGACACACACTATGATAAGTTCGATGAGGGTTTAGGTGGACCCAAGCACAGCTGTTAGTGTACGGCCCAGCTTGACAGCAGACAGACACACATTATGATAAGTTCGATGGGGGTTTAGGTGGACTCCAGCACAGTTGTTCGATCCTATTCCATGCTGCTCTGTCTAAATGATTGGTATTATTGCTAAATGTGTCAAGCTTAAAAAACTACTATTATGTAACGCGAAATAGGATTCCTGTCGAAATCTTGATATCAATGCGGTATCACTGTCCAAACTATTGATGCTATTTCATGAGCTCATAAATCAGGATTCATGAATTCATTGCGACCAATTTTTTAAATGATTTTTTCTACACGCGTCGTCATGGTGCTTATAGCAGACGACTCTTCGACTAATGGTGGCGACCATCCTTCGCCTTCAGCTTCAAATAAGAATCACTTTGCGCTGAATCAGCGCTTAAGCAAAGATGGCTCGATGATGGATAAATGTATCTATATTCTGTAAGGGTGTAAGTACAACGCCGAGCTTGTCAGCAGACACACACTGTGATAAGTTTCATGAGGGTTTAGGTGGACCCCAGCACAACTGTTAGTATACGGCCCAGCTTTTCAGCAGACACACACTATAATAAGTTCGAAGAGTGTTTAGGTGGACCCCAGCACAGTTGTTAGTATAAGGCCTAGCTTTTCAACAGACACACACTATGATAAGTTCGGAGAGGGTTTTGGTGGACCCCAGCGCAATTGTTCAATCCTATTTTATGCTGCTTCTGTCTAAATGATTGGCATTATTGCTAAATGGGTCAGGTTAAAAAAACTACTATTATGTAAGGTTTCCTGTCGAAATCGTGATATCAATGCGGTACCACTGTCCAAACTACTTGTGACATTTCTTGACCCAATAAATTATGATACTTGAATTCATTGCAACCAATTTTTTAAATATTTTTTTCTACATGCATCGTTATGATGCTTAAAGCAGACGACTCTTCGACTAATGGTGGCGACCATCGTTTGCCTTCAGCTTCAAGGAAGATTCAATTTGCGCCGAATCAGTGTTCGAGCGAAGATGGCTCGGTGATGGATAAATCTATATACTTCCGTATGGTTGTTAGTACAACGAGGAGCTTGTAAGCAGACACACACTATAATAAGTTCGAAGAGGGTTTAGGTGGACCCCCGTAGTATACGGCCCAGCTTGTCAGCAGACAGACACACTAGGATAAGTTCAATGAGGGTTTAGGTGGACCCCCGCACAGTTGTTAGTATACGGCCCAACTTTCCAACAGACACACAATGATAAGTTTGAAGAGGGTTTAGGTGGACCCAGCACAGCTGTTAGTATACGGCCCAGCTTACCAATAGACACACACAATGATAAGTTTGATGAGGGTTAAGGTGGACCCCAGCACAGCTGTTAGTATACGGCCCAGCTTTCCAACAGACACACACTATGATAAGTTCGATGAGGGTTTAGGTGGACCCAAGCACAGCTGTTAGTGTACGGCCCAGCTTGACAGCAGACAGACACACATTATGATAAGTTCGATGGGGGTTTAGGTGGACTCCAGCACAGTTGTTCGATCCTATTCCATGCTGCTCTGTCTAAATGATTGGTATTATTGCTAAATGTGTCAAGCTTAAAAAACTACTATTATGTAACGCGAAATAGGATTCCTGTCGAAATCTTGATATCAATGCGGTATCACTGTCCAAACTATTGATGCTATTTCATGAGCTCATAAATCAGGATTCATGAATTCATTGCGACCAATTTTTTAAATGATTTTTTCTACACGCGTCGTCATGGTGCTTATAGCAGACGACTCTTCGACTAATGGTGGCGACCATCCTTCGCCTTCAGCTTCAAATAAGAATCACTTTGCGCTGAATCAGCGCTTAAGCAAAGATGGCTCGATGATGGATAAATGTATCTATATTCTGTAAGGGTGTAAGTACAACGCCGAGCTTGTCAGCAGACACACACTGTGATAAGTTTCATGAGGGTTTAGGTGGACCCCAGCACAACTGTTAGTATACGGCCCAGCTTTTCAGCAGACACACACTATAATAAGTTCGAAGAGTGTTTAGGTGGACCCCAGCACAGTTGTTAGTATAAGGCCTAGCTTTTCAACAGACACACACTATGATAAGTTCGGAGAGGGTTTTGGTGGACCCCAGCGCAATTGTTCAATCCTATTTTATGCTGCTTCTGTCTAAATGATTGGCATTATTGCTAAATGGGTCAGGTTAAAAAAACTACTATTATGTAAGGTTTCCTGTCGAAATCGTGATATCAATGCGGTACCACTGTCCAAACTACTTGTGACATTTCTTGACCCAATAAATTATGATACTTGAATTCATTGCAACCAATTTTTTAAATATTTTTTTCTACATGCATCGTTATGATGCTTAAAGCAGACGACTCTTCGACTAATGGTGGCGACCATCGTTTGCCTTCAGCTTCAAGGAAGATTCAATTTGCGCCGAATCAGTGTTCGAGCGAAGATGGCTCGGTGATGGATAAATCTATATACTTCCGTATGGTTGTTAGTACAACGAGGAGCTTGTAAGCAGACACACACTATAATAAGTTCGAAGAGGGTTTAGGTGGACCCCCGTAGTATACGGCCCAGCTTGTCAGCAGACAGACACACTAGGATAAGTTCAATGAGGGTTTAGGTGGACCCCCGCACAGTTGTTAGTATACGGCCCAGCTTACCAACAGACACACACTATGATAAGTTCGAAGAGGGTTAAGGTGGACCCCCGTACAGTTGTGAGTAAACGGCCCAGCTTTCCAACAGACACACACTATGATAAGTTCGATGAGGGTTAAGGTGGACCCCCGTACAGTTGTTAGTAAACGGCCCAGCTTTCCAACAGACACACACTATGACAAGTTCGTTCGATGAGGGTTTAGGTGGACCCACGCACAGTTGTTAGTATACGGCCCAGCTTACCAACAGACACACACTATGATAAGTTCGATGAGGGTTAAGGTGGACCCCCGTACAGTTGTTAGTAAACGGCCGAGCTTTCTAAATGACACACATGATAAGTTCGTAGGGGGTTTAGGTGGACTCCAGCACAGCTGTTAGTAAGCGGCTAAGCTTGTCAGCAGACATACACAATCATAGGACTCACACGATGAGGGTTGGCCAGTCCAATTTACAATTTATTCGTACATTTAACTGCTCTCTCAACTTCGTACTTTTGATGCTCGTAAGACGGATGCTGCACTTCCTTAAGCATTATTGTTTTCGTTCGAGTGTCGATGTATTGGATGCAAGCGGGCAAGAGTGTTTTCGGTTTTAGATACGATGGGGTTTTTGTCTTTTCTGGTTTTATATTGTTGCTTTACTTGGACCGGGGCTGAACACAGCTGTTTATCTCACTGGCCAATAGGATAGGTGTGTGGGTTCAGGCATGGAGGGAGGGAAGGCGCAACCTTCCCCCTAAATCGCCAATAGCATGTACATATTACGCGGCTCTATGTACGAGCTAAAAGGTATATCTGACCCCAGCATGGCTAGCCCATTAGCCACACGGACCAATAGCTAAACAGTGGGGCTTCTTGGGCTTTGCAGAACGAGACAGACTTGCAGGGAGCAATCGAATTAATCTAGTTTACTTTTCCCGAGTCTTGTCCGTAAATGTCACTTAGTGGCCTTGGCGTTCAGTTTTAAAGAATGAATTGAAAAATGTTTAAAGTAAGTGCATCAATTAATACTGACAAAGCACTTGAAATCTACTTTAGCTTGCGAGCTCTCGCGTTTAAATTTAAGTTTTCATGTAATTGTACCGTTGCACGTCACTTATTTACATTTTCAACGCTTTGTGTTGAAAAGAAACAAAGTTACTAAACAAAAAATTTGTCTGTGAAACAGACAGATTTTCTGTGAAACAGACAGTTTGTCTGTTATACACACACTTTTATTTTTTGTTTTTTGTCTGTTTTCGGGTTACGTGGACCTTTGCAATGTGGTTTACATGGACCGAGTAAAAGGTCCACCTAAACTAAAATTCAAACCATTTTTTTCTGATACTACTTCCAGCAGTAAAATCGCACACACAGTTTCACAGCATACAAGACTCCAATCAGATTCCATCTAAACCCCCATTAAACTTGTCAGAAAGAAATTGTGAGGTGGTCCACGTAAGGGGTCCACCTAAACCGAGAGGTCCACGTAAGGACGCTTTCAAACGGACAAAAGGTCCATATAAACGCACAGACACTAACACAGACAGACAGACAGACAGACAGACAGACAGACAGACAGACAGACAAGAAAGTAGGAGACGAAAGTTTAGGTTGTCAGGAGAGATGTATGCATAATGGAGCGGCAGTTTGAGAGCATTTCTGCTTTCACTATATCGTATCCCATCTCCACACTTTGGCGGCAAGACCCGCAGGCTCCCAGGTCTAACCGAGCTCAATTTGCTTCAACGATTTCAGTCTCTTCATCAGTCGAATAATCTCCTGGGATTTGTGTAACACACTTGCAGCCTATTCTAGCTTTGGAACTATTTTTTGAGGTTAGATTCGTCTTTCCTAAAATCTCTGTCCTAAAAATCTGATTTAGGTTAATAAAAGTTCATCTGTCCGTTTTAGCCGCGATTCTAAAAATAAGAAGCAGTCAAGCGGCCACCCGCTGGGTGACGTTCTCGACAAAACAGAGGGAGAGCGAGGGTGCGTGAGACCGAACCCGCCTCGGTCACGTTCAAGTGGACGGTCGCTTCGGGTGCAATTAAAGCACCAAGCTTTCTTCCATGCATTCTCTGAGCAGAAAATCACTGTGTCCGAAGAGAGATGCAAAACTCGTAGAATTATTGCCAACTACGCTCGTATGAATTATCCTAATCGAAGCGAATAGCAACGTTTAATACGGAAGAAAACTTAAGGCTTAATCGAAAGTAAAACTTGGAGCATAAGGGTTGAGCAGCTAATTTGCAAGCTAATTTTAGTTTATGCTCACGCATTCGCACCTTCGTTTTAGAAAAGGCACTCAGCGAAATAGTTAATGAGGTCAAAAATGGAAAGAAGACCCGTCACAGAATCAGGCAGCTTATAGTTAATGCTTGAGTGCTAAGTAAGCCGCATCACACTCTTCACAGCAGTATCTTAAAATAATTGCATCCAAGGCTTTTTTCTTCTAGGCACAATGCATTAAGCGCTCTCTATTGCATTCGCTGAAACGGGCTTGGCAGGGGGGCCACTGTTTTGAGTGGCAATGCAAGATTGGACTGCTAAAATTAGTGCACTGTGTAGCTCCGAGTTTTGAGATGATGATCTCTCCGGTGATTAAACACAATCAGGCAATGCTCGATTCATTCCTCAGCTTCTAATAGTGTCAAGGATGTTTCACCAAACAAATCTTTGCTGCATGACGATCTTGTTGAAGATGCGAAGACAACAACTTTTTTGTGAAATTCTGAGAGATGGGATTTTCCTATTGAGTTTTGGCATTCTTCGGCACCTCCAGTGACCTTCCTTCTCATTCGATCTTTTTGTTTCCTCTTATTCTTAGCTGCATCTTGTTTCGACTTTTTTAGTTTTCATAAACACAAATCACCCGCTTAAATCAGTTTTTCTAATGTATCAAATGAAAGCATCAGATTTTTTTAAGCACAATGAAAACAGTAAGAATTCCTAGCTTTTTATTAACTTTGTAAGAAATGAAGCTCCTTACTGTGGATAGATGACAATTTCAGGAGATTTTTCTACGCTTCTAAAACCATCTAAAGTCCTTTTGAGTACTTCTGTTCTGAGCGGCTGTCATTGAGGTCGGGTGGTTGGTTCGCTGTATGGGAGGCCGAACTGCAAAAAGATTCTGAATCCGAGGAGAATCATAATGCTGCACCTAAACTCAGAAACCCTTGGCAACCAGACTGGTTTAACAATCATCCGGCTATGCACATCCTAGTTGGTTTGAATCTGAGTAAACCTATTTTCTTATGCTAAATCGGAACAGTTGAGAGGTTTTAGGACAGCCAAGCGGAATCAATTATTTAATAGGCAGAATTTAAATAATTTAGAACTCATGGCACACTGTGGCCTCGACTAGTAGCTAGTCTACATTGCAGCATCACATCACTTTATTGCAGGGGTAACTAGTCATGTCACACAAAAATAGGACTAAATAACCATAATCTGGATACGCCACCGACAGAATCACGCCCGTTCACCCTCTGTCTCAGCGAACCATCCACTGGTTATTGAGGTGAAGAATGAAAAGAAGAAATCACAGTGCGATGTGGTGCCACAGAGGCTGGCAAATTTTTAGAGCTTGAGTGCTAACTGAGCTTCATCATTTTATTATTCACAGGATGGTTCAGACTCCTCACAGTAAGCGGGCAGAAGTTTTTGTGCATACCTATAAAGTTTATTGCTCAATGTGTATCCACATATCCACATTGAGCAATGCTCAATTCTATTGAAAGCAGCCAAAATTTTATGTTACGTATTAAACACACTATACTGTATAGAGTAATTTAATTTAAATTTTCTGCATACAAATAATTTAATAATAGATAAAAAATTAATAAAATAAAAAATGACACAGAAAAATTTTTCGTCTGAACGAGATAAATTTTAAAATTTAATTGCAGCAGTTCTTCGGTCCGTTTTAACCGAAACTCTAAAATAAGAAACAGCCTACATTTTAGCGCTCTATAGAGAGAAATAGAGGCAGACAGATGGGGCGAAAGACTGAGCCCCGGTCAGATTCAAGTGGATGGTCGCTACGAGTATTCAATTCAAGCCTAATGGACAGCCTCACTCACCCAGCTCGCAGCTAAAAACCAAGCAATCAGCGAATTCGTTAATGGAGTGAAGATTGAAAAGAAGAATCACAGTGCGATGTGGTACCAAAGAAGAAGCAGGCAACTGGTTGGAGCTTAAGTGCGAACTCGGCTGCATCATTTAATTATGAGGTGCATTTTCAGAATGCACTGCGCTGTCTTAGCAATAGGGGTCGCCAAATTGTATCGCTTTTGACGCTCTAGATAAGACTTTAGACATTCAAAATAAAACTGCATAGGATCGCAAGCAAGGCCAGGCTAGCTACGGCCAGAGCAAGCCCAGTCTTGGCTGCAGGGATGGCTTGGCCATAGACTAAAAAATGGAATATCAAAATGAGAATAAGACGCTCAATATGAGACCGGGAGTGAACGTAATTTATTTGCTTTTTGGCAGTCACCATACAAACAGCTAAGGAGAAATTAGACAATACACAAGAAGCAGAATAGCGTATCGAAATGTTTAGTCCATCACTGAAGTCAGCCTGGCGGACAGCGTTAGAAGGCCATTCGATTTAAGCACCTGCCAAAGTGCCTCTGACAGCCGAGTTCCCATCTGGCCGCCTTCTCAGCTGTGATGACGAGGCCGACTGCCTCCCGTGCAATCCGCTCCAGCAGCATGAAGCGCCACTCCTCTTGTGTGAAATCTGCAGGTGGAGCAGCCTCTTCCTCGACTAGCTCAGGGTTCGCCAGCATTCGGTCCACGCACTTGTAGCTGACTTGCGGCTTTTCCGGAAACTGCGCAGCCAGACGTGAGGACATATCCTTGAGTGTGAGGAAGGGATTTTCCTCCAGCGTCTCAGTCAGGAAGTCTCTCATCTCGTTGTCAGCCTTGCAATTTTCTTCTCTCCGACCGCCACGAGGTAGGGATTCGACTCTGCCATGGAGGCGGAACTCCGCAGCGATCCTAAAGGCGGACGCTCTCTTGATCTTGAGAATTTGAGCGGCAGCTAGGATGGTTGATCCATTATTTACTGCGTCGATCAGACGCTGACGGTCTGCTGCAGGAATCAATGGTGCCATCACAGTGAAATCCAAGGGGTCAGATGCAACCCAAGGGGTGAAGAAAGAGAGCTGGCTGAGGGTCAGAGGGTTAGAGCGATATCTGAAGGCTTTCACTCCCGGTCTCATATTGAGCGTCTTATTCTCATTTTGATATTCCATTTTTTAGTCTATGGCCAAGCCATCCCTGCAGCCAAGACTGGGCTTGCTCTGGCCGTAGCTAGCCTGGCCTTGCTTGCGATCCTATGCAGTTTTATTTTGAATGTCTAAAGTCTTATCTAGAGCGTCAAAAGCGATACTAACACAACGGCTCAGCTGGGGGCCACAAATCTTTTGCGAAGCAATGTAGGATTGGATTGCTAAAATTAGTGCACTCTGTGTTTTTAAAAGAATCGTTTTAGAATTCTAAGAATTTATCAATCCAATCAGGCCGATTGGTCGAGTTGTCACCCAGCCCGGCTTAAGATGTTGTCACACTCTCTGGCCTTTTATCGATTGATATATATCGAATCATTAGTTAATTCTGCTTTCAAGGTCCTGAAGTATCACCAACAGCGAGTCAAAAAAGTACCATCCTCATACGCATTTTCGATCCTGATTTTCCCACCTTATTCCTGCATCCGATCCATTGAGTGAGGTTCGGAACGAGTAGCCCATAGCCCATGCTCATTCTGCACTACTCTAAGTAGTGTAGAGTGCAACAATATTAATAATATGCTCACAGTCATTAAATATTAAAGATAAAGGATCCTGGTCTCCAGGCGCGCGAAAGAGTCTCACAGGACTCTTACAGGAAATTTAATTCCCTATTGACCATAATTCGTAATTTAACTTTTTCTACATTAAACTGATACACGTGTAAGTTAAAATCACTTCCGCTAAGCCCTCCTATACACTTTAAGATTAAGGCTGCAGGAAGTCCCATTTAGTTTTTGCAGATTTTTAGAATACTTAGCTAAAAGGCAATAAAGTTACTCGTTTATTTTACCCAATCATTTATTATTGAAATCATCCTTTTTGTTTATAATAAGGCATAATCTCTATCGATGAAAGATCTACATGATATTCAGCAATGAAGATGCAACTATTGAGTTGGAATTGTTCGAAGTATAGCTGAGTTACAGTGCTGCTTTCAACTATTCGTAAAATTATTAAGTACTCAGGGTTGAGAAAAAGCTTGTATCAATAATATTGTCACACTTCTACGTGCATTGTCACACTTCTACGTGCATTGTCACACTTCTACGTGCATTGTCACACTTCTACGTGCATTGTCACACTTCTACGTGCATTGTCACACTTCAACGTGCATTGTCAAATATGTGGCAATGCATGTCTATTTATAGTCGACTTTTGTCTATTTAATAGTCGTGTCAATAGTCAAATTTAATCATTGTCAAACTCCAAAACCATATAGACAACTTACCATTATCAAATATTTGATAATGCATGTCTATTTATAGTCGACTTTTTGTCTATTAATAGTCGTGAGACAATATTGTTGTCTATATGGTTTTGCCATAGACAATGATTAATTTCGTCACTCGTGGGCAAACTCCAAAACCATATAGACAACTAACCATTATTCATCTCACGGAATCATCTCAAGCTGCCGATTTCCTGTGCATATCATAGAGTGCGATGTAGCCAGAGTACGGTCTTGGTACTTATCCACTTAACATCTTAAATGCCTTTTGTTTAACAGACCGTCTGCCCCCCTCCGCCCACAACAAAGCGTCAAAACGATAAGGCATTTTACCAATGCAATTGCAGTATATTTTACTAAGGGGATTTGCTATGCGGAGGAGGTACTTACCTCTAAGAGAGACCCCAGAATTTCTGTGCTTTTGGATAGCTTTTGCTGTTGTCTTTTGGATTTCATAAAACTGAGCGGCTAGGCTGCTGCAGATGTGCGCACTTTAATTCATGACTCTGAACTGTTTTGAATTTGTCCTTGTATTAGCTCCCCTTCCAGAGGTAAGGTCTCTCAAATCAAGTTGCACGATACATCAATCGAACTCTTCCTTCAGACCTTTCCAGCCGTCAAGGCCCTGCTGAAGAAGCAGTTGTTGGCTATTTTATCTATTTGCATAGATAAGCTTCAGCCAAACTGTGTTGAATTTGCACCGACTTTTTCATAATTGCGCATGCTAATAACACGGCGTCCCATAAAGTTACTGAAGTCACATGACCACGCTGAAGGTAATAAATCACCTGGAGCCGAAAGTTCGCCGAATTTTCAGTTAAAAAAATTCTGCAACAGGTGTACACAGATGCAAATGATAGCGAGATCAGTCACTGGGCAAAGTGCGTGGCTGACTTATGGTGGTAGTTATGCTGAAAAAATGTTCTCTTCCTGACAATGATGAGTCATGAGTCTTGGTGGCCCAGTCTCTGATCGACCCGATGCGTCCTGTTTGATTTACTGTAAGCTTTCTGGCCGGCCTTCTTGTTTGTCTTTAAGTTTAAATTGCAAAAATGATTCAGATTTGGCATGTTCTCATAGTTCTTTATTTACCGATGATACCGCTTCCATACCAAGGCGTTTAAGCTAACAAAACCAACTATTGAATATTTTATTTGAAGAATGTTGCACAGAAATCAAACTTCCAGAGTTTAGATTTTATTGTAGAGAAGATTTGCGTTAAGGTGAAGAATTATTTTTCACAATGGATTAAGCAGCTTCACTTCAGCATTTCTACTATAAGTAGCAAACACGTTTGGTGTAGTTTCGATTAAATAAAGTTTTTTTCATTTTGCATTTAATAAATCGCCGATCTTTAGATTAACAGATAAGAGAAATACTAGGACATATAGACTAAGACTAAAATTACAATAAAAAAAAGACCGATCCATATTATGGTTTCGCAAGATGGGCTATTGCTGTCGTAACCTTGCAAAGACATGTTGCATGTAGGATACATTGTGCAGATCCATGTACTCAAATCCAATTTAAACTGAAAAATCATAGACACTCCAAATTAATAATCAACTTGGAGAAACGAATGCTTTCAGCTTTTTCAGCTTTGCAAAAAAACCTAAAGTCCATCTTCGAATGCAAATTATTTCTCTAATAAAATGAAACGAGCATATACATACCAAATGAGTATTTTTGCACAATAAATAATATAATAATAAATTTAGACACCCGACCTTTCGATCAGATGTACAGCCCAAGGCACAGCCGCAGCTAGTTGCGCGGCGCATCCGAGGACTGTGTACAGCTTTCAGCCTGACGGGCTGGAGGGCCCGCAACACCCACTCTAAATTTACCCAGCTCAAACTGGTACCCGATCTCAGCTGGGTGGACTGAAGCAATGCGGGATTAAGTGCCTTGCTCAAGGGCACAAATTGTCTCCTAGGGCCGGGACTCGAACCCACGACCTTCCGGTCATGAGGCAGGCGCCCTAGCCACTAGGCTACAACTTCCTCTTTGCACAGATTAGTCTAAAGCACTGACGGGTCAATGTGTTTCAATCTAGCTAATCCTGACAGATTCAGTGCGTCTTTACTTTGAGATGCAATTTGAAAAATTTACTTCAAATGGCGGTATGCGCTCGTATTTTGCATCGGGATTGGGGTTGGGCTCATTTGTTTACGCTATGGACCCAGACTCGGTCTGCACACAGCTGCAGTGAGTTGTACTAAGAAAAGCAGAAGGTGGATAATAATACTATATAAAATTTTGTGCACAGTGACGCATCGCAGACAGAAATAGCGGCTGGGAGGGGAAGGTTTAGGGGCTCTGGACGGCCCTGCCAACGTGTCAAAAACATCTTTTTTTATCTTTCTCTTTTTTCGGTCGGCAAGGTAACAAGTTTCTGTATAAAGCCCCCTCCCCGCCTAGAAGCAGCTCCATGAAGCATTTCGAAGCAAAGTTTTGTGCCCGCAAAAAAAAACAAAAACGTGTCTCTAATCGCTTGAGAAGATGCGCTTCGCACTGATTCTTCTGCTTATCGGAGGTAATAAATCACTCAATTACTGATTGATGTCATCTGATTCTTTACTGGTTAGCTTTACTCAAGAACCGAAACCCAATGCTTTTTCTCAGCTTCGATGCTCAGTGCCAGTGCGCTGACTTGCTACACCTGTTCCAGCTGCAGTGAGACCTTCATTGCTAGCGAGAATTCCGTGTCCACTGGCTGCACCTCATGTGGCGTAAGTGGAAACCAACTGCAGATGATGCATCAAATAGTACATCAGGAAATACATTTATAGCTACTGACTTGCTCCAACCATTGCAGAAATACAAGTACTCCGGTACAACTAACGTTCTGCGCATTTGCGCGAGCTACTGCAATCCCGGCACAGACCGGTACGGAAACTATGTATACTGCTGCAACAGCAACTACTGCAACTCTGCCCAGCAGCTGCGCGGCTTCTCCTGGCTGCTGCTGCTGCTGCCAGCAGCCGCTCTGGCCGCCATCTGCTCCAAGCTCTGAGTCGCTAACCATCCGTCTGTATGGATGCGGCTTAACTAATTAACTAAATAGTAGTAAACTAAAGCTGATAAATCACGTGACATTTTTTGAACAACTTAAACAAGTAATCCCTATTAGATTATTATTCCAGTTACTCCTTGTTAAAATATGCTATTGCTGCTCAGAAGAATCTATTTCACATTTTTTTAACTTCTCCTCGTAGCAAGTAGCATTTGATACAATATTAAAATCTGACGAAATTGAAGGGGTCAAATTTCCGAGTATTTGTTCGCTTTTTCTATGTTATTGCAGAAAGATTTATTGCATAGAAATTATTATTATTATTAACTCCTTTTTCCGCTCTCATTTCAGTTTCAAACAATAAGAAGGCTAAAAATACTCTGGTCTGTTTACGCAAAATGAGCGAGAACTTTCTGACGAAATTATTATTATTGTGGACTCGCCATTATTGCGTCGTAAAATATATAATAGATGCTTTTTATGTGCTTCCAATGCGCTTATTAACTGAGTTAAACAGATGCTCAAAAAACTGCGCAGCGCACTAAAAAAAAACAAAAAACACAAACTTGCATAAAATTGCGTCTTCATCCAGCGGTTTATGCACTTTTTATTGAGAAATTTTTTTAATTTAAAGCGCCCTACAAAAGTTTAAGCATCAATTTTCAAGTTACACAAAAAGAGTTTTTAAAAAAGTCAGCAAAATTTTGGGCATAGCTAAATTAAAGCTACAGCGACAGTTGGCAACAAAACAATCGGAAGCATCCACGAGGATGTCACGTGCTGCTTTGTGGCCGAGTTGCACAGCTCCGTGCTGCAGCAGTGCTGTCCGTTGCCGCTGGAGTCGGTCGCCTGGACACAGGCGGGCATGCACTGACGGCTCACTAAGCCTGACAGTTTGTTTCGCTGGAATTCGAGGGTTGTTTTTTTTGTTGCTGGCTGATCCTGATCTATTCCTGAGACGATTTTTAGGTACGAAAATCCTGACAAATAACAAAGTCACCAAACTACAATGCACACCATAGCCTTTCGAGCGATCCAAAAATTTTGACTTACTCCGCAAAATCTGCAGCCAGTCGATGTTGACACGTCGCTAGCTGAAAAAGTCTCGCTGCACAGCAGGCAGGTGTAGCAGCTGATGGCGTTGGCGGAAAGAATGGAGGCTGAAATCAGTCAACGTGAAGTACATAGGGGAATGAAATTAAAAAATACGATTGGAAGGTCGTAGGTTCAAGCCTCAGCTCTGAGAGATTATTTTTGTGACCTTGAGTACGGCACTTAATCCCGCATTGCTTCAGTCAGCAAAGCTGAGATCGGGTACCAGTTTGAGCTGGAAAATTTAGGATGGGTGTTGCGGCCTGTCCCCAGCCCGTCAGGACTGAGCAGCTGTACACAGCCTTCGGATGCGCCGGCCAGCTAGCTTCAAAAAGATGGATGTATTGTAGAAAAAAATGTAATCGTGAATCTCACCTCCGAGCACCAGGAGAAGCAGCATAAGTCGCATTTTTATTGAATCTGTTAAATTGAAGAAACTGAAAGAATATTTTGCAGTCTGTTAGACTATAGATTAGCCGAATGATTCCTATTGTAGCCGCCATGGTCATGTTGCTATAGCAACATCAAGATGGAGAGGCAGGAGGCGTCAAACCCCCAGGTCAGCCTCTGCCATCCCGTATTCAATCCTTATGAAAGCCTCACTGACCTAGGACTCCACAAGGATCTACGTTGTGCAGCCTGATCGCGTGCTTCTATAACCACGATTAAGTAGAAACCTGGCATTAAAAATTGATGGCAAATGATCCTCATTGTATTCGCTATTGTCCTGTTGCTATAGCGACGTAAAGATATAGGGAGCCTCATCGGTCTCTGACTGACCCATTGCCCTTAGCCTACGTCGTTGACTACTTCGACTAGCTATAGATGCTCCAACCCGTTTCTCATATCCCTCAATCCCACCTTCGCTTCTGTTTTATCTCAATAGTCATCTTTAAACAGTATTAGTTCGATGCTTCTATGCTTTTCTATAGTGGCGTTCTAAACTTCATGTATCAGAGCTAGCCCATTATTGGCGTTAGTTTCTCTAAGTAATTATTCCCTCAATTTTTCTCTATATTCGGCTGCGCCCGGTTTTCCCCGCTAGCTAGAATTTCCCATAAGACATCCAGGCGCGGAGCTCTGGCTTTCTTTATAGCCAGTTCAATAGGATCATCGTTACTTGTACATGTATGCCAGTTCACGCAGAGTTCATGCAAAGACATCTTAGCACAAGGTACGGTACGGCTATCGAAACGAGGGTAATCGTTTGATTCTACGGATGCCACATTGATTTGCTGTGCCCAATAATGCGCTGCATCATGCGCAGAGTTATTCCAGTGCAAAGATGATACGCGAGATGTATAAGAGATGTCTGTTAAGGGAAATTTTTCAGATATAATCCGATCAAGGACCACTTGAAGTTACGCTTAAGTTAAGCTTTAATTTGCCCTTGAGTACAATTACAGGACAGCGAAAAAATCGAAGGAAAAGTTAATCGAGCAAACAGAATGAAACGAGAGAAGAGCTGTAGGCTTTCGATCACGATATTATATCGTACAGTGCCTCAATTAAAGACATATGAGTAACCTTTTTGCATTTGCATATTGTGGAACGACTAACTTAGATTTGCGTGAACAGAATGACATCACAATGAAAAAATAGCTCACAAGCCTTGCGTCTTCCGTTTGAAATGAAAGCTACGCAAACTACGTAGAACTTGAACTAAGAAAATTCTTCAGGGGCCTACCAGACAAAACAATACTTTTCGATCTGCTTTTTTTCGAATGCCTGTGTATTAAAAAACCAATTATGCATCGGAATATTTGACGATACCCTCGAATTTAGGGTGTCTCTAGGACTTCGTAGCACAGAGTCAGTTGAAAAGAAAATTTCATCTAGGCCGTTCGTAATTAGCGCACTTGAAACGATAAATTTTATGCGTGCCATTTCAAGCAAGCAATTTTCTTAGAACACACTAGTGACTAGCTTGAATTTCCGTGTCTACGTAATTAATTTTTCTCTGTTACTTGGAAGAAAGATGCTAAGATAATGATTTTTATAGAAATATGCACAAAAAAATATTTTCGAAATTATGCTCTTTGCTTTGATAACTGCCCATTACACCATTCAAAAATTCCTTGTTGGAAACGACAGTTGGCCGCCTAAAAAATTTCTTTATAGTCATTTTAGGAAATTTCAGGCAATTTTAGTCGGTATTTTTAAACATTTTTAATTTATTATGATTTAGAAGAAAAATAATTCTTTTAATAGAAGATTGTATCCTTTATTCATAGGCAAATCCAGGTTTATTAAATTTACTATTTTTATAATTATAGTTAGGCAATTTCGAGCTTAGTTTATTCATCCTAAGAGTACTTTTAAATGGCATAGATATTCTAAATTTAAGGTTAACTATTTAAAGAAATGAATGCTGCCCATTCATGTTGCTAAATGATTTATTTAAACTTTATTTGTTTAGAGTAACATAGCCAGGGGGTATTGGTATATCAACCAATGCTCCCAAATTCAAATAACCCAAATTTTTACTAGTTTTTTGGAATAGGGTATGAATATTTTTTTAAACTAAAATTGCTGACAGGGGGTTTTGATATCTGGGTGAAAAAGAAAACAATATAAAAATAAAATAAAAATAAGGATCCTGGCTACACACATTTATTAATGCAAAAATAGCCCTACCAAAATAGCCCAGGGCAAAGGGGCAATTGGCTGGCATGGGATGTAGCAAACATTGCCACTAGCAGCCTTGATGCTCCATTAAGAAGCTAAAAAAATATTGAAAAAGCTGGATCTTTAATAGCAGCTATAAAAAGTTTAAAAGTTTTTATATAGATTTTTGAAATGGAGCATTTAACCTGATTCCTAAATAAAATATATTATAAACATTGCAATTATAATGAAGTAAAAAGAGAGTTTCTATTCCAATTTAAAACCAATTTTTAGCCATTTCTAGTGCTCATATGTGTGCTTTATGGGCTAATATTTTGTGTTAAAAATTTTCTGTTAAAAATACCGAAATTTCCCATGCGGAAATTTCTCTCCCGCTCCAGGCCCGCCCAGCCGTTTCCGGACAGCCGTTCGACGCCCTGATAATTGGCGCCGGCCTCTCGGGCCTCGTGACCGCCGCCCGCCTGCTGGAGCTGCGCCCCGCCGCCCGCCTGCTGGTGCTGGAGGCCAAGGACCGGGTTGGCGGGCGCAACCTCACCGTGGACCTGCCCAGCAGCCGGGACGGTTCAAGCAGCGATCGATGGGATTTGGGAGGACAGTGGGTTGGCGACTGCCAGCCCCGGGTGTGCGAGCTGGCTGAGAAGCTTGGGGTTGGCCGCTATGAGCAGTTCATCGAGGTGAGTTTGCAGATTGTTACTGGAAGCTCTTATGAAGAATTACTGGCACAGTAGTTAGTGAGATTCCATTATGCCGCTTTTATAGTTAGATCTTACTGGGTCTAGAATGCTTTGAGAGCATTACTCGAATATATAATATTCTAAATGATAACTCGGCAGGTTCTATTCAGCACTCAATGAGATCTCAGAAAGATCTGTTAAGTTCTCAATGAGGTCTCAGAAAGATCTGTTAAGTTCTCAATGAGGTCTCAGAAAGATCTGTTAAGTTCTCAATGAGGTCTCAGAAAGATCTGTTAAGTTCTCAATGAGGTCTCAGAAAGATCTGTTAAGTTCTCAATAAGGTCTCAGAAAGATCTGTTGAGTTCTCAATGAGGTCTCAGAAAGATCTGTTAAGTTCTCAATGAGGTCTCAGAAAGATCTGTTGAGTTCTCAATGAGGTCTCAGAAAGATCTGTTAAGTTCTCAATGAGGTCTCAGAAAGATCTGTTAAGTTCTCAATGAGGTCTCAGAAAGATCTGTTAAGTTCTCAATGAGGTCTCAGAAAGATCTGTTGAGTTCTCAATGAGGTCACTGTAGGATCTGTTGAGTTCTCAGTGATATCTCAGAAGGATCTGTTAAGTTCTCAATGAGGTCTCAGAAAGATCTGTTAAGTTCTCAATGAGGTCTCAGAAAGATCTGTTAAGTTCTCAATGAGGTCTCAGAAAGATCTGTTGAGTTCTCAATGAGCTCTCAGAAAGATCTGTTAAGTTCTCAATGAGGTCTCAGAAAGATCTGTTAAGTTCTCAATGAGGTCTCAGAAAGATCTGTTAAGTTCTCAATGAGGTCTCAGAAAGATCTGTTAAGTTCTCAATGAGATCTCAGAAAGATCTGTTAAGTTCTCAATGAGGTCTCAGAAAGATCTTTTAAGTTCTCAATGAGATCTCAGAAAGATCTGTTAAGTTCTCAATGAGATCTCAGAAAGATCTGTTGAGTTCTCAATGAGGTCTCAGAACAATCTGTTGAGTTCTCAATGAGGTCTCAGAAAGATCTGTTGAGTTCTCAATGAGGTCACTGTAGGATCTGTTGAGTTCTCAGTGATATCTCAGAAGGATCTGTTAAGTTCTCAATGAGGTCTCAGAAAGATCTGTTAAGTTCTCAATGAGGTCTCAGAAAGATCTGTTAAGTTCTCAATGAGGTCTCAGAAAGATCTGTTGAGTTCTCAATAAGCTCTCAGAAAGATCTGTTAAGTTCTCAATGAGGTCTCAGAAAGATCTGTTAAGTTCTCAATGAGATCTCAGAAAGATCTGTTAAGTTCTCAATGAGGTCTCAGAAAGATCTTTTAAGTTCTCAATGAGATCTCAGAAAGATCTGTTAAGTTCTCAATGAGATCTCAGAAAGATCTGTTGAGTTCTCAATGAGGTCTCAGAACAATCTGTTGAGTTCTCAATGAGGTCTCAGAAACATCTGTTGAGTTCTCAATGAGGTCACTGTAGGATCTGTTGAGTTCTCAGTGATATCTCAGAAGGATCTGTTAAGTTCTCAATGAGGTCTCAGAAAGATCTGTTAAGTTCTCAATGAGGTCTCAGAAAGATCTGTTAAGTTCTCAATGAGGTCTCAGAAAGATCTGTTGAGTTCTCAATGAGGTCTCAGAAAGATCTGTTAAGTTCTCAATGAGGTCTCAGAAAGATCTGTTAAGTTCTCAATGAGGTCTCAGAAAGATCTGTTAAGTTCTCAATGAGGTCTCAGAAAGATCTGTTAAGTTCTCAATGAGGTCTCAGAAAGATCTGTTAAGTTCTCAATGAGGTCTCAGAAAGATCTGTTAAGTTCTCAATGAGGTCTCAGAAAGATGTGTTGAGTTCTCAATGAGGTCTCAGAAAGATCTGTTGAGTTCTCAATGAGGTCTCAGAAAGATGTGTTGAGTTCTCAATGAGGTCTCAGAAAGATCTGTTAAGTTCTCAATGAGGTCTCAGAAAGATCTGTTAAGTTCTCAATGAGGTCTCAGAAAGATCTGTTAAGTTCTCAATGAGGTCTCAGAAAGATCTGTTGAGTTCTCAATGAGGTCTCAGAAAGATCTGTTGAGTTCTCAATGAGATCTCAGAAAGATCTGTTAAGTTCTCAATGAGGTCTCAGAAAGATCTGTTAAGTTCTCAATGAGGTCTCAGAAAGATCTGTTAAGTTCTCAATGAGGTCTCAGAAAGATCTGTTAAGTTCTCAATGAGGTCTCAGAAAGATCTGTTAAGTTCTCAATGAGGTCTCAGAAAGATCTGTTAAGTTCTCAATGAGATCTCAGAAAGATCTGTTAAGTTCTCAATGAGGTCTCAGAAAGATCTTTTAAGTTCTCAATGAGATCTCAGAAAGATCTGTTAAGTTCTCAATGAGATCTCAGAAAGATCTGTTGAGTTCTCAATGAGGTCTCAGAACAATCTGTTGAGTTCTCAATGAGGTCTCAGAAAGATCTGTTGAGTTCTCAATGAGGTCACTGTAGGATCTGTTGAGTTCTCAGTGATATCTCAGAAGGATCGGTTGAGTTCTCAATGAGGTCTCAGAAAGATCTGTTAAGTTCTCAATGAGGTCTCAGAAAGATCTTTTAAGTTCTCAATGAGATCTCAGAAAGATCTGTTAAGTTCTCAATGAGATCTCAGAAAGATCTGTTGAGTTCTCAATGAGGTCTCAGAACAATCTGTTGAGTTCTCAATGAGGTCTCAGAAAGATCTGTTGAGTTCTCAATGAGGTCACTGTAGGATCTGTTGAGTTCTCAGTGATATCTCAGAAGGATCTGTTAAGTTCTCAATGAGGTCTCAGAAAGATCTGTTAAGTTCTCAATGAGGTCTCAGAAAGATCTGTTAAGTTCTCAATGAGGTCTCAGAAAGATCTGTTGAGTTCTCAATGAGCTCTCAGAAAGATCTGTTAAGTTCTCAATGAGGTCTCAGAAAGATCTGTTAAGTTCTCAATGAGATCTCAGAAAGATCTGTTAAGTTCTCAATGAGGTCTCAGAAAGATCTTTTAAGTTCTCAATGAGATCTCAGAAAGATCTGTTAAGTTCTCAATGAGATCTCAGAAAGATCTGTTGAGTTCTCAATGAGGTCTCAGAAACATCTGTTGAGTTCTCAATGAGGTCACTGTAGGATCTGTTGAGTTCTCAGTGATATCTCAGAAGGATCTGTTAAGTTCTCAATGAGGTCTCAGAAAGATCTGTTAAGTTCTCAATGAGGTCTCAGAAAGATCTGTTAAGTTCTCAATGAGGTCTCAGAAAGATCTGTTAAGTTCTCAATGAGGTCTCAGAAAGATCTGTTAAGTTCTCAATGAGGTCTCAGAAAGATCTGTTGAGTTCTCAATGAGGTCTCAGAAAGATCTGTTAAGTTCTCAATGAGGTCTCAGAAAGATCTGTTAAGTTCTCAATGAGGTCTCAGAAAGATCTGTTAAGTTCTCAATGAGGTCTCAGAAAGATCTGTTAAGTTCTCAATGAGGTCTCAGAAAGATCTGTTAAGTTCTCAATGAGGTCTCAGAAAGATCTGTTAAGTTCTCAATGAGGTCTCAGAAAGATGTGTTGAGTTCTCAATGAGGTCTCAGAAAGATCTGTTGAGTTCTCAATGAGGTCTCAGAAAGATCTGTTGAGTTCTCAATGAGGTCTCAGAAAGATCTGTTAAGTTCTCAATGAGGTCTCAGAAAGATCTGTTAAGTTCTCAATGAGGTCTCAGAAAGATCTGTTAAGTTCTCAATGAGGTCTCAGAAAGATCTGTTGAGTTCTCAATGAGGTCTCAGAAAGATCTGTTGAGTTCTCAATGAGATCTCAGAAAGATCTGTTAAGTTCTCAATGAGGTCTCAGAAAGATCTGTTAAGTTCTCAATGAGGTCTCAGAAAGATCTGTTAAGTTCTCAATGAGGTCTCAGAAAGATCTGTTAAGTTCTCAATGAGGTCTCAGAAAGATCTGTTAAGTTCTCAATGAGGTCTCAGAAAGATCTGTTAAGTTCTCAATGAGATCTCAGAAAGATCTGTTAAGTTCTCAATGAGGTCTCAGAAAGATCTTTTAAGTTCTCAATGAGATCTCAGAAAGATCTGTTAAGTTCTCAATGAGATCTCAGAAAGATCTGTTGAGTTCTCAATGAGGTCTCAGAACAATCTGTTGAGTTCTCAATGAGGTCTCAGAAAGATCTGTTGAGTTCTCAATGAGGTCACTGTAGGATCTGTTGAGTTCTCAGTGATATCTCAGAAGGATCGGTTGAGTTCTCAATGAGGTCTCAGAAAGATCTGTTAAGTTCTCAATGAGGTCTCAGAAAGATCTTTTAAGTTCTCAATGAGATCTCAGAAAGATCTTTTAAGTTCTCAATGAGATCTCAGAAAGATCTGTTAAGTTCTCAATGAGATCTCAGAAAGATCTGTTGAGTTCTCAATGAGGTCTCAGAAACATCTGTTGAGTTCTCAATGAGGTCACTGTAGGATCTGTTGAGTTCTCAGTGATATCTCAGAAGGATCTGTTAAGTTCTCAATGAGGTCTCAGAAAGATCTGTTAAGTTCTCAATGAGGTCTCAGAAAGATCTGTTAAGTTCTCAATGAGGTCTCAGAAAGATCTGTTAAGTTCTCAATGAGGTCTCAGAAAGATCTGTTAAGTTCTCAATGAGGTCTCAGAAAGATCTGTTAAGTTCTCAATGAGGTCTCAGAAAGATCTGTTAAGTTCTCAATGAGGTCTCAGAAAGATCTGTTAAGTTCTCAATGAGGTCTCAGAAAGATCTGTTAAGTTCTCAATGAGGTCTCAGAAAGATCTGTTAAGTTCTCAATGAGGTCTCAGAAAGATGTGTTGAGTTCTCAATGAGGTCTCAGAAAGATCTGTTGAGTTCTCAATGAGGTCTCAGAAAGATCTGTTGAGTTCTCAATGAGGTCTCAGAAAGATCTGTTAAGTTCTCAATGAGGTCTCAGAAAGATCTGTTAAGTTCTCAATGAGGTCTCAGAAAGATCTGTTAAGTTCTCAATGAGATCTCAGAAAGATCTGTTGAGTTCTCAATGAGGTCTCAGAACAATCTGTTGAGTTCTCAATGAGGTCTCAGAAAGATCTGTTGAGTTCTCAATGAGGTCACTGTAGGATCTGTTGAGTTCTCAGTGATATCTCAGAAGGATCTGTTAAGTTCTCAATGAGGTCTCAGAAAGATCTGTTAAGTTCTCAATGAGGTCTCAGAAAGATCTGTTAAGTTCTCAATGAGGTCTCAGAAAGATCTGTTGAGTTCTCAATGAGCTCTCAGAAAGATCTGTTAAGTTCTCAATGAGGTCTCAGAAAGATCTGTTAAGTTCTCAATGAGGTCTCAGAAAGATCTGTTAAGTTCTCAATGAGGTCTCAGAAAGATCTGTTAAGTTCTCAATGAGGTCTCAGAAAGATCTGTTAAGTTCTCAATGAGGTCTCAGAAAGATCTGTTAAGTTCTCAATGAGGTCTCAGAAAGATCTGTTGAGTTCTCAATGAGGTCTCAGAAAGATCTGTTAAGTTCTCAATGAGGTCTCAGAAAGATCTGTTGAGTTCTCAATGAGGTCTCAGAAAGATCTGTTAAGTTCTCAATGAGATCTCAGAAAGAAAGATCTGTTGAGTTCTCAATGAGGTCTCAGAAAGATCTGTTAAGTTCTCAATGAGATCTCAGAAAGATCTGTTGAGTTCTCAATGAGGTCTCAGAACAATCTGTTGAGTTCTCAATGAGGTCTCAGAAAGATCTGTTGAGTTCTCAATGAGGTCACTGTAGGATCTGTTGAGTTCTCAATGAGGTCACTGTAGGATCTGTTGAGTTCTCAGTGATATCTCAGAAGGATCGGTTGAGTTCTCAATGAGGTCTCAGTAGGATCTAGAATCTTGACTTCTTTCTCTGTGATCGATAGCGTGATTTTTGTGAAATGTCTCTAGGATCTCGACGTTTTCTCAATAAGATATATATTTTTTTAAATCTAGAATTACTTCTTAATGAAACAACACTGGGAAGGAAAATTTTTTCTCGGTGAAGTGCCACCCGGAGATTAGAATGCCTTCTCAGTGAGATCTCAGAACGCCCTACTCTGTTTTCTCGGCTTTATCAGACAGTATTAATAACCATGAACCCAGGGCCGCAAGCTACTGCAGCTGCCGAATGGCCGAGTGACGGATTACGGAGGCCTGCTGCCTAGCATCGGCCTATTCGGCAATCTGGACCTCGTGCAGTCAATGTACCGCTTTGACAGACGCATGTCGGCATATGGAAAGCCGCCGGAAACTGTTGGCTCATTGCTGGAGCTGCCGCGAGATCAAGTGAGCGGTTTTCTTTGACGAAATTCCAGACAGACTTCAAAGTGTAGTTGTGTCGGGATTAATTATTGTCATTTTTAAATTAACTCGTTGTGTTGATATTTCTACTGCGAGTAGTCTAATTTGGACATAAAATTTAGGCTGCGCTGGACGCCAGGACAATGGAGACTGAAGCTGCCAGCCTGTGCTGGACCGGCACTGTACGAGCGCTGTTTGGCTCGACTATTCGAATACTGTTCGGCCACGAGCCTGCCGCGATTTCGGCGCTCTATGCGGCCAGGATGTGCCAATCGGCTGGCGACTTCCAGAGTCTGCTTAGCGACGAGCCCAACGGAGCTCAGGTGCATTGCTTGTGCTGAGGTGTCAGCGAGAGGTGGGGTGGCTGCGCTGAGGTGTCAGCAAGAGGCGGGGTGGCTGCGCTGAGGTGTGAGCGAGAGGTGGGTTGGCTGCGCTGAGGTGTCAGCGAGAGGCGGGGTGGCTGCGCTGAGGTGTCAGCAAGAGGCGGGGTGGCTGCGCTGAGGTGTGAGGGAGAGGTGGGGTGGCTGCGCTGAGGTGTCAGCAAGAGGCGGGGTGGCTGCGCTGAGGTGTGAGCGAGAGGTGGGGTGGCTGCGCTGAGGTGTGAGCGAGAGGTGGGGTGGCTGCGCTGAGGTGTCAGCGAGAGGTGGGGTGGCTGCGCTGAGGTGTCAGCGAGAGGTGGGGAGGCTGCGCTGAGGTGTCAGCGAGAGGTGGGGTGGCTGCGCTGAGGTGTCAGCGAGAGGTGGGGTGGCTGCGCTGAGGTGTCAGCGAGAGGCGGGGTGGCTGCGCTGAGGTGTCAAGTCTCACGCCGCTATTCCAATTTGGCAGGGCTATCGCCTTGTCGGCGGCGCCCAGACTCTGAGCATTCGCCTGGCCGAGCGCCTCGGCTCTGACCGTCTCCGACTGAGCGCCCCCGTGGCGTGCGTTGAACAGTCGGCTGACGCGGACGGCTGTCTGGCTGTTCAACTGGCTGGCGGCGAGCGGCTGCTGGCCCGCCTGGTTGTCTCCGCCGTGCCGCCCAACCAGCTGGCCAAGCTGACGCTGCCCCAGTCCGATCCGACTGTTGCCACCCTGCTCACCGCCGTCACCGCCGCCATGCCGTCGCACTACGCCAAGTTCATCGTCACCTACTCGGAGGCCTGGTGGCGCCGTTTTGGCTACTCCGGCGAGCTTTTCAGCTGCGACCCGACGTCGCCCATTGTGGCCGGATTTGACGGTGGGTTCACATGCGGTTCTCAGGTAGCACTCGTGTGATTCTCAGATGCGGTTCTCATGTAGCACTCGTGTGATTCTCACAAGCGGATCTCATGTTGCACTCGTGTGATTCTCACATGCGGTTCTCAGGTAGCACTCGTGTGATTCTCACATGCGGTTCTCAGGTAGCACTCGTGTGATTCTCACAAGCGGATCTCATGTTGCACTCGTGTGATTCTCACATGCGGTTTTCATGTTGCACTCGTGTGATTTTCACGCGCGGTTCTCATGTAGCACTCATGTGATTCTCACAAGCTGATCTCATGTAGCACTCATGTGGTTCTCTCACGCGGTTCTCATCTTTTACTCGTGTGATTCTCACATTCGGTTCTCATACTCATCTAATTCTCACCTAAGATTCTCATAGCATCTGAAAGGCAGCCCCTCTAAACAAACCTGACTGCCCGCATTCAACGCAGCCACCACTAACAGCGGCTCAGCGGCCCTGGTCCTCTTCGCCGCCGGCCGGACGTCCCAGGACTTGGAATGCCTGCCTTCAGCTGAGGCGCGTCGGGGCGCCGTCCTGGAGCATCTGGCCAGGTTCTTCGCTTTTAACTCGAGCGCGGCGGCCGCCGCCCGCGACTGCGTCCACTTTGCCGAGAAATTCTGGCGCTCCGAGCCGTTCAACGGCGGCTGCCCGTCCGACGTGCTGCCCTGCGGCTTTGGCCGCTACCACTTCTACAGCCTGACGGCCAGCGGCGCCTGCTCCGGCCGCCTGCTGTTCGCCGGCACCGAGTTCGCCAAGGAGTGGATCGGCTACATGGAGGGCGCCGTGGAGAGCGGCGAGAGGGCGGCTAAAGCGGCGGCTCAGAAGCTACAAGATCTTGATTGACTGACGAACTAGACAGTAGTTTTTAATGATTTAGACATTTATATTTTTATATTAATGCTCTGAGTAGCCAAGACGTATTATATTAAAATATTTATTGCTTTAATCCTCCATGACAATTTTTATCTATATTTTATAAATTTCGTATAGAAATATACTATTTTATAATCTTTTAAATTCTTTATACGTTAAGTCTCTACTGGTTTGGAGGAAAATTAAGTGGATAGATATTTTCTATCCACTAGTGACTTTTCCACACCCAAAGCTATGTAGCTGCATAAACAGAACGTATCGATCTCATACAGGTGTCCCACTGCAGATGTATCGATCTCATACAGGTGTCTCACTGCACAGGTATCGATCTCATACAGGTGTCTCACTGCACAGGTATCTATCTCATACAGGTGTCTCACTGCACAAGTATCGATCTCATACAGGTGTCTCACTGCACAGGTATCTATCTCATACAGGTGTCTCACTGCACAGGTATCGATCTCATACAGGTGTCTCACTGCACAGGTATCGATCTCATACAGGTGTCTCACTGCACAAGTATCGATCTCATACAGGTGTCTCACTGCACAGGTATCGATCTCATACAGGTGTCTCACTGCACAGGTATCGATCTCATACAGGTGTCTCACTGCACAAGTATCGATCTCATACAGGTGTCTCACTGCACAGGTATCGATCTCATACAGGTGTCTCACTGCACAAGTATCGATCTCATACAGGTGTCTCACTGCACAAGTATCGATCTCATACAGGTGTCTCACTGCACAAGTATCGATCTCATACAGGTGTCTCACTGCACAAGTATCGATCTCATACAGGTGTCTCACTGCACACGTTTATCCATAGAAAAAAATTCTTGAAGTCTAAAAGTAATTTTAGGAGCAAATAGACAGACAAAAACTTTCTGAAGTTTGTAAATTTACTGGCAAATATTATGCTCAGTATTCGCCGTCCATAGCAAACTTAATATCGCCGTCCAGTGGCAGCTCGTTTGTTACGAGCAGTAAGACTGCAGAGGTTTCCTCACCGGCTGCAGACCAATCTAACGCACCCTTCCTGTCTAAGTATACCGAAGCAATTCTAAGCAGCCATTCCGCGCTTGGACCGAAAGAGGCTGTGCTTGTCTTTGCGTTCTCGGTAAATAAATTCTATGAGTTCGAGGACTCGTGCACTCCCTAGTGAGAATGAGATGTGGCGAAACATTTTTATACGTAATTTAAATGGCACGGTTTTACTCTGGGTAGAAAAATACGCTTCGTGTGTAAAAAATAGAATTAATCAATGCTATAATTCTTAAAGGAACAACAAACCATGAGATTTAGATGACTACTAATTGATTTGAAAATCCAAATCCTTAAATTAATCTGAGATGAGACCCACATTTTTGGGTCAACTACACAATAATTTAGACATAATTTGGACCCAGACTCTGGACTGAAAGTGGTGAGTTTCTCTATAGGACCTATTTGCGCTTATTTGTGCTCGATCATGAATTAAAATTTTTTTAGAGACGTTGATAATAATGCTTTTATTTCTAGCGTTACTATGCTGAAATTTCTTCTCGGAAAATCAGGGAACTTTTTGCGAAAAACCTCAAATGGGCCAATGTTTCACCTGGCATACATAGTACTTAGAACCAAGTGTATTTTTAAACTCTAGAGTGCAGGCAGTGCACTTAGAGCTTGATGCAGCTGATGATCTGGATGGCGCTGCCGCCGCACTTGCTGGCCAGGCAGGTGGCCAGCTTGCTCACGTTGGTGCCGTTGGCGAAGAAGCAGGTGATCAGGTTGGTGACCAGGCAGGTCACGGAGCCGATGCCGTTCTGCAGCAGGCAGTTGGTGTCGATGCTGAGCACGGGAACCATCTCGTGAATGATGTCGTTGACGACCTCATTCCTCTGCTCAAGAGTGTAGGAGGCGGAGGCGAAGGCCACGAGAGCGAACAGGCAGATCAGCTTGTACATGGCTGGCGTGCTGTTGATGCGGCTGGAGTAGCGGCTGGCTGGCTGGTTGCGTTGGTGACTGGGGTGAGGCTGTTGCTGGGGGGCTGGGATTTATGGTGTGGCTTCGCCGCTGCCAGCTGACGCCATCCACCAGCTGCATCAAGCTCTAAGTGCACTTTGTCAGTGAAAATAAGCAAGTAGAAAATATACAATTCAATGAATTTCTGCAGCATTAGCTGCTTATTTTAGTATAAAATCAATTGAATCTGGCCTTGTTTTGATTTCATTATGCCTAGAATTGAAGCATTAATCAAGTTTAACCGTACTAGTTAGCAGAAAAAAGCCACGTCAGCTTTGTATTTGGTTGCAGTGTAGCATTATTTGGCAAAAACAGTAATGTATAGAGTAAATGCTTTTTTTCAGTTATATAAACCTAATAAAGCGAACACACAATAATTGCTAATCGCATTGCAAGGACGCCATGAAACAAAATTGCAATGAATAAAGCAAGAAAAGTCGCTTGCGACAGCCCTCATTCACCTGTCAGTCCCGGCTGTCCTGCAGCACGCAGAGCCGCGCCTGGCAATACGGGCAGCAGCCGTGCAGCCGGTTGAAGCCTCGCCGAGTGTCTGGCAGGCCGCGGAGCCACTCGACGGCGCAGCTGCGATGATAGCGTCGGCGGCAACGCTCGCAGGCGATGCAGTCGCCCGATTCCAAGCCGCCAACATCGCCGCAGTCGGCGTAGCAGATGCCGCAGTCCGTGTCCTCGGCGTTGTCGGTCCCGATTTCACCGACGACAGCGTCAGCGTCAGCAGCGGCAGCGTCGGTTGCCGACGGCTCAGCCAGCGAGGCGGAGCTGGCCAGCAGGGCGGTCAGGTTGGCCAGGAATCCCGCGGCGCCGATCGCTCGCGCGTTCCAGACGACCGCGTTGGTCGCCGCCGCGGCTTCAACAGCTTCGGCTAGCGGGCCGGCGGCGCTGACCGACGGCAAGGCGGCTGGACTGGCGTCGGGGTCCAACTTGATCAGCAGGCTGCTGGTGCGGCTGCCAGTGTTTTTGATGGGGAAAGGGATTTGGACTGCGGCTGGGATCCGTAAATGCTTGCAATTTTATTTAGATAATCAACGTCTAAAAAAGCAAAATCTTCAGCAGGGCTGTGAGCACTTCGACACTTGAAGCGACATCGCCCCACAACCAGCGACTGGGCATGACTGTCCATTGCGCGGACTCCTGAAGCGCATTCAGTCACACTAAATGCGGTACGCAGGCATAGACAAAAACACAGGCCGGCATCCAGTCACGCACTCACACAGGGTGTACAAACCGGTAATTCCAGGCATCTACACTCTCTATGCCTTGGGGGGTTGCCCTCATGGGCGTAAATTGCACAACTGGCTCATAGCCCAACCAATTCGTGCACAAGGCCCAAATTAATGTGACCCTGCACACGAAACCGCGCTAGGGAAAATAAACAACCTACAACGCGGGGTCGAACCTGGGACCAGTGGCACACAAAGCAGACGCGCTGGACCGCCGAGCCACTCGCCCCTGATATTCAACGACAATAGTAGTAAAAGCCTAGAGCTAAGCGTGCCTAACTCCTAGCTGGAAGGTCCCAGGTTCGAGCCCCGATTCTTAAAGACTGACACTTAATCCCGCATTGTTTCAGACCACCCACCTAAGATGGGGTAACAGTGTGATCTGGGAAAATTTAGGGTTGGGTTTTGCAGCCCCTACAGCCCGTCAAGAATGAGCAGCTGTACACAGACCTCGGATGCGCCGCGCAGCTAGTGCATAGTCGTCACCTCTACATAGTATGTTTCAATGCGTTCTACATCTCACACAACTAGATTTTTAATTCATTGCAACGCTAACAACCAATAGCAACTGCTTCCTATATACTTGGTCTTCACTTAGGAGTTACTATCTATATTGCTTCTCTACATCGCTGAACTGATATTAAAATAAAACATCTCTGAGAAGGTTTGTCATCCTTGAAGATTTGCTGAATCCTCTTTGTTTAGTTGAGTTCTGAAGGATCGGTAAGGATGGGTAGACACCCTCTGAAGGATCGAGGGCGGGTAAAGACTCTCTGAAGGATCGTTAAGGGTGGTTAGACACCTCTGAAGGATCGGTAAGGGTGATTAGACACCCTCTGAAGGATCGAGGTGGGTAGACAACACATCCTCTGAAGGATCGAGGGTGGGTAGACTCTCTGAAGGATCGACAGGCAGGCAGCCAGACGCCGGTCACTCACTCCCCAAGCAGTACGCGTCGGTGAAGAAACCGGCGCCGCTGCAGCTGCTGCCGAGATCCCGCCGGGGCCAACCGCGGCTCCAGCACGACTAGCAGCGAGTCCAGCTGCTCCAGCAGCTCCCAGTGCGGCAGCAGAGACCGGGAGGTCTCCGCAAAGCGGTCAAACAGCCGACGCAGTCCGCCACCCCCGTCAGCGCTGTCGCCGGTGGCGCCGTCGAATGCAATGGGCAGCTCCGAATCCACGACGCGATAGTCGGGCCATTCGCCGACGCTGGAGGCCACGCGAAGCTGAACGCCTTCAGCGCTGACTAGCGCGACCTCGGTGAAATCCGGCGACAAGGACGCCACGGAGGCCAGCCCGACAGTCAACAATTCTTGTCCGGCGCGCGCCAACCAGCGTCGATAGCGCAGTCGATCAGCCGACGGCATCGCCGGCTCCTCAGTCGACATCGGCTGCTCCAACTCCGGCGGAGCCATCGGACGTTGCAGCAGCTCGCGCGCCACCGCAGGCAGTTCGTCGGCAGCGGCGGCCGCGGACGCTTCGGCCAAGACGGTCTGGCCAGCCTCGCTGAAGACCAGCAGGTCGCAGCGGCGAGGCTCCACGGCTAGAATTAGTCGGCGCCCGACATCAGATGCCTTCACCTGCTGTTCCCGCTGTTGCCGAGTGTGCGGAAGCAGCGGAAAAAGCAACCAGTTGACATCGGCAACTTTGTTTGACAACTGAAGAATGAGCCAAGTAAAACATTTTAGACTTTGCATGGGCCATAGTATGGAATATCCAGGCCACTGAGCTCTGCTTAAAACTAAAGCAATCAAACTGACAGCTAAACGGCTTTATCTTGACTAGCTGTCGAAAAGAAACGCCCAAAGTGGGACTACAGCCTGGCAGCTACCGTGGGCGGAGTCGGCTCCAGTTCGAAATCGCGCCATCTGCTGCCGATTTCAAGCGAAAACTTATTTCAACATGCGCAGTAAAACAAGCCAAGCAGCTAATAGAGAAGGCTAATAACAAAATCTACAGCAACCAAAATCCAGCAGAACTCGCGCATCCAACGGCAACAGTGCAGCAAACATGTACAAGCTAATCTGCCTGTTCGCTTTAGCAGCCTTGGCCGAAGCCAACTACACGCCCGAGCAGAGTATTGAGGCGCTCAACGACATCATTAAGGAGATCCTTCCCGTAATCCGGGTGGACACCAGGTGTCTGCAGCAGAACGGCGTCGCCTCCGTGAGCTGCATAGTGACCAGCCTGTTAATCTGCTTCGTCTCCAATGGCGATAACATTAACGGCCTGATCGCCTGCCTGGCCAGCAAGTGCGGCAGCAGCGCCAACCAGATCATCGACTGCATCAAGCTCTAAAACAGCCGATTCACACCGACCTGCTTGATTTAAATACAATTGCGGCCGCTAGCTCGTGCAGCTTGTCGCAGCGAAACGCATTTGCCATGTTTATACTAATAGAAACTTGGACTTCAAACAAAAACCGATGACTTGGGACGAGTTTAGCAACAGTCGATGGACAAAGATTGACTCATTTTCCAACTGAGCTTTGTGCTTAGCTCTTTGTTCTTAAAGCGTACATTATTGAACGAAAAAAAATTTCAAAGCATCATAATCCCGTCAGGCTTAGGAACTATGATAAGATAATTTGACTCAAGTCCTGTCGAGTTAATATTCCTCTCTACCACCAAACGGGTTGTAACCTACTGAGGCTAGGGTATCTGCCTTTTGACCGAAAGGTCCTAGGTTCGAACCCCACAGCCCTCAGCTGTGTCGTTGGCTGTACATCTAGCCGAAACGTCGGGTGCATAATTTTTTGAAATATCTTTATAAATTTATTGAAAAATGAATAGAATAAGAAGACGGACAACGATTTATGTTGGATTTCTAAATGCAGCAGCTATTCAGTTATAAGTTGACAATTTTAATTAGGACACAATGGAAGCAATCTACGAGTATCTATGTAAAGTTGGATGCCTTGAAAAAAAAGTATGTAGCAACCAGAACTACAGGATCATAGCCAAATGGGATTTGTTTAATTCTGTCGATCCCGCATACGCGAAGCAATTCGAGGCGGCCCGAACACGGGCTCGAGCTGGCGGGTGATGCCGGACCAGACGGGATATTTGACTCGGTCGCCTACTGACTCAGTCCGGTGCGCCGCGTAGCTATAGCGGGCTAGGCGGGTGCCCCCGATCATGACAAATCCGTAGGGCAACAGGCAAAAAAATAATGATTCCAGCCTAGTCCGACCTTTTATTCGGCGAAATCCGGCGTAGACACCAGCCGACACGCTGGCGGCGGCACCGTTGCCAAGCAACAGGGAGACCACATTAAAGTAGGGATCTTCATAAAAGGCCACGGGATAGGCCAAGGTGGGCGTGTTGGAATTCTGCGACTGGAAAGATTAGTTGTTCATTATGAGTTCATGCTGCTGGGCATAATCACGTTAACTCCTCAGTTAATATACCTTATGCTGCATGCCCCCTAAATTGACTACCACTGCAAGACACCCCAAAAACGCCCTAATTTCTCTGCCCCTTAATCAGGTTTTCAACGCTACCACCCACCTCACTCCTTTATAACTTCTCTCACCCACTAATCGTTTCTTCTATCAGAGATTTTAATTTTCCTAGCCCTTGAAACACCCACCCTACTCCGCCTTAACTTCTCTAACCCTTCAATCATTGGACCCTCTATATAAATTCCAATTTCCTAGCCCTTAAAATAACCACCTCAATCCGCTATTATAACTTTTCTACCCCCTTAATCATTTGTCCCTCTATATATATTTCAATTTTCCTACCCCCGCAACACCCACCTCACTCCGCTTTAACTTCTCTACCCCTCAACCAGTTGTCCCTCAATAGATTCAAACTACCAAAAAATTTCAAAGAACCTCTTGGGTGGTTAATCACTTTAGTAAACTGATATTAAAAACAGGGCTTGAAAAAATCAATGCATAGAACGAGTTCCTTTAACACAGTTAAATTTTAGTTGATGTATATTACTTTAATGAAAAATCATTGCAGAAATTTGCTTTGTAAAAGGCATACCGTAAGATTGCTAAGCACAGTGATTACAATAAAAAACTAAGCTATTAAACTCAAAAGATTGCTAAGCACTTCACATACACTATACAAAAAATGCTCAATTTTTGACAGACACAGACGCTCACGACGGCTGCATGTTTGTTGCCGACATACCAGCAGAAGCAGCGGCGTTGTCGCCGATCTTCTGCCTGGCCAGCGTGACCAGATGTCGCAACATCAGCGCCTCGGCTGGCCGAAACGACGACAATGACGATTCAATTTCAACAAGCCGACGCTCAGTTGCGTCGGGCTGGGCGACTGCCGGCGTCGCCGCTTCCTGGCCATCGGCTGGCAGTCGCCGAGAACTGTCGCCCAGCTGGTTGAGCAGCCGCTCCAGGCTGGCAACTTTGTGACGCAGGCCGGCTAAATCGTTGGCGAGCGCGGCGCCGCTCTGGCCGGCCAGGGCCTGCCACTGCCGGCCGGTGTCCATCAGGCGGAGCCGCTCCGACTCCACGCCGGCTAGGAGGCGGCGCAGGTCGGCGTTCTCCCGGCCGACGGATTCAACGGCCAGGCGGACTGACTGAAGCTCGTCGGCGCGCCGGCGCAATCGGCCGCTGAGCTGATCGACAGTGCGCGAATGCCGGCGCAGCAGGCGGACGCGGTCGGCCAGGAGGTCGCGCAGCATCGCCAGCAGGTCGGCCCGGCTGCACTTGTCAACGTCGACGTCGTCAAGCAGCGCCGCGGCCGGTGGAGGCGACGGCTGGCCCGCATCGATATCAGCTTCGTCGCTATCGTCAATGTCAGCGTCATCTTGGTGATGATTGATGCCGTCCAAATCTACTGCAGACGGCAGCCGCTGATCAGTGGTGGCAGCCTGATCGGAGCTAGGTGAGAGCATTGCTCTGAAAAGTGCAACCAATTATCAAAGCTTGAATAGGTGCACACAAGATTATAAATAAATTAATTAAAATTTAGACTAAGTTTTAAGGCTAAGTTTTTCAAAGTGAAAATATAGAAAATTTATAAATACAATTTGTTAGATCCATACTCAAGAAAACTGGACAATTTAACTTTTAGCTTTTTATACTTTGATTATCTTGTCTTCTGATCTATTTTTATAAAAATACTTGAGACTGGCTCCAGTGGCGCAACTAGGGGGGGGGCGGGGGGGCGAAGGAAGAAAAATGCAGTAAGGGGGGACCAAGCGAATTTTCACGAAAAAGCCATCCGGACCCAAACCACCCCCCCATCGAACCAAACTCATAGGGTCCGCCCCCCCCTTCACAAAATTCTGGCTAAATAAGCATTTTCATTATAATAGCTTAGATTTTATTAGAAAATAACAACAAAAACAAAATATACTAGCAAATATACTATACTAGCTCCCTTTGAAGGTTGGACACAAATTATTAGCAACAGTGGATCATATGGCACGGTGCATTGGAAGGGTTTTTTTTTCAAAAAATTGTCCATCAAATCTGCTTTTTATTTCATTATCAGCACATCTCAGACATTAAAAATCTCGAGTTTCAAAAAAATCTTTGGAGTCGTTTTCTTGCTGTGTGATTTTTTAACATTAGGCTTATGTCTATGGGCAGGGGTACAGTAAAAATACAGCATGTGGCTCAATTTGTCGTTTTCAGGCACTCAAATAAAAATTATAGATGTCTACTATTGTAATGTTGCACAGCTTGCTGCAGACGAACACCGTAGCTCTGATGGCCAATATCCTTGATTTTAAAGGCGTCCCATGTTGTCTGGAAGTCGCTGTGCGCAGCCTCAGATGCCTGCTCGCTCCAAGGGCCTAGCCCACTCTGCTTTGCTCCGCAGAACTCTGGGACATGGTGCAGAACGGCATGCACCTTTGGTGTTACAGCAATATCCAGATCCACATATGCATCCCGAAACTTTGCGATGTGTAACCTAAACTCCGGATCGAGGGTACTGCTGAAGCAAGCAGTCACAACGTTCGCGAAGCATCTAAAAGCAGTAACGTACCGGAGGCAGTTTAGTGGACAGATGCTGTTCAGAACGTCTACATTTTGCAGCAGTATTTTGCAGCTATTGCCCGTGAAGCATCCACCATGATTCGCCTCTCGAGCCACGTGACACTGCTGCAGCCACTGTTCAGACTGCGGCCAGATTTTACTCATGGCCGAGTACATGGTGTTGACGACTCCAGTAAGCAAGTGCAGCTCTGGTGGAGGCAAAACATCGATTACTGAAGAGATGGCTGCTAATTTTGACAGCAACGAAAGTCGCACCACACAAAAGTTGGCCTTTGCTGCAGCTTCACTCCGTCCTGAGGCACAATAGCGAGTATAGCACTGCTGAAGATCTTCAAAAGTACGACTGCGAGCCTTGTGCAACAGCTCACTCTTGTGGGTAACACACCAACAGCATGGATAGGACACTGAGTGGGCCATGAGACCAAGCAGCAGGTTGGCCATTTTTAGGTCGGCAGCGATGGTGACGGTGTGATCAAGCTCATTGTCTGAGCTTGGGCAGTCGTCGTTCGTCCAGCCTGTCGTAGCCATGCATCATGTGTCGCTCAATCATCGTGTGCAGATTGTCGTTGATGCGCTGCATATCTCTTGCCTTATTCAAACAAACAAGGCACACAACTCCTCGAGCCTCTTCGTGAGATCGCCGCTGGTGGCTCATATCTATTTGCAACCATATGAAAATTAGCTGGCATAAACAGCACACTTTTTTCAGCGCACACTCCAAGAGTTGGATCTTTTAAAAGCTGAGCTGGGCATCCAAGCCAGACATAATATTGATTTATTTGAGTCATTGCCTTCAAACTCTACCCTGTACGTACCTTTAAGAATTTAGCAATTTGGCGTACAAAAAAATGAAAAAAACATTAAAGTTCAGCTTCCATTCATTCCAATCCGATATGTCTAAAGGCTGTTTTAGAATCAATTAAGCATTAAGATGAGCCTGACAAAGTAATATCTCAATTTTTTACAAATTCCTGCTATTAGACAAAAGTGACCCACATGCAGCATGTTTTGATTTTGTGTTTAAAGTACCCCTGCCCATAGAAATAAGCCTAATGTTAAAAAATCACACAGCAAGAAAATGGCTCCAACAATTTTTTTGAAACTTGAGATTTTTAATGTCTGAGATGTGCTGATAATGAAATAAAAAGCAGATTTGATGGACAATTTTTTTGAAAAAATACCCCCTTCCAATGCACTGTGATGGATAATATGCAAAATGCATACTTTAATCTTTCACTAATTATAAAAGAATTCATCAGGGCTCTAGATGGCAGCCTCTCCAGGTAGTGCACACCCAGGGCATAGTGCAGCAGGGACCTGTATAGTGCATCCAGGGTGTGCTCTTGCTCTTGAGACCTGATGGCCCATATTGGCATACTGGACCTGAGTGGCCATGACACCCAAATCCCACTTGCGCTTGCTGTCCTACACCAGTTGATGGAGTAGAAGTGACATGGCCAAGGGTGTACTGTTACTTTGACTGACTGTTTTGTAGTTGACCTTCAGGTGCTGGGACTCAGCCCCTAGTCCACAGCTGCCTGTCCCTCCTATCTTTTGTGAGTACATGTGCGCAATGGCTTCTTAGCCTTTTGCATCTTTATATATATATAAAAGAATTATATAGAAATTAGGGAATATATACATACTATTTATTTCATACTATTTGGTACAAAATTTAGTCATATCAAGAAAATTGTATTAAGCAAACAAAATTAATGTGCAGCCTTTTGGACTATATAGTAACAAGTCTAAAAATCCCATTCAGCTATTGAAACCAATGGCACAGCTAGGAATTTTTAATGAGGGAATAAATGAAAAAAAAATTAATGAACAATTAAAAAATGGACTATATTTTAATGGAAATATTCTACCCTTTTAACTTTTCTACAAGTTTTCTATTATTTGGGTTAGGGAAGATATATCCCCATATCTCTTTTAGTTGCAACATTGATTGGAACTTCCATATGCATCAAAAGATTAAACACTATATATATAGCTTTTTTCATCTTTTTAGAAAATATAAACTTTGTCTTTTTATATCCTAGATATGCCTATTCCAAATTACTAGTAAACATTTAGCATTCCCCTAGGTATTCATAATTATTCATGAGCATGTCGCATTTCCCCTAAGTATTCAAAATTACCTGAGAACATATAGCATATCCCCCAAGTATTTATAATTTCCCTAAAGAATTTAGTATTTCCTTGCGCATTTTTAAGCATTCTCCAAGTATGTAGCCTTGCTCTGAGCATTTAGCAATTCCACAGAGCATTTAGCATTCCCCTAAGCATTTAGAATTATTCACTAACTGAATAAATTTTTAATTGATTAATAGCTAGCTTTAAATAGACACATATATCTGTACCAAAAAGAATAGGCCCTGAGGGCAATTTTCTTTATAAATTACATGGCTCTATGCTGATAAGCATAACCAAAAAAAAGCATCTAAAGGATGAATGTTATTTTTAATCTCAAATATTTTACATTAATAACTATTTTTTTATGTCTGGGTGCATCCAATATTTGGTATTCTTTCGTTTTACGATCCCCTTACAGTTGTCCTATACTATAGTCTATAGAATATCGGCATTTTCGTTATACGATCCCCTATGTAAAAGATAGGAGTCTGGTTTGTATACCAGTAGAGAATATTTCAAGCACGATTACCCTTATTAATCATACGCCACGATTCTTCGCAAGAGTAGGGACGACGTCTATATTATCACTTTCGTTAATACGATCATATAAATGGGAGATGTAACAAAGGGATCGAATAACGAAACTTAGGTTTTCTATGAATTTCGTAATACGATCCCCAAGCCGAAAATTTGTTTCGGGGGGATCGTATATCGAACATGAAAGCAAGGTATCACACTTGTAGATTGAGTAAAGTTAGTTAATCTAACTAAATTAGATGAACTAACTTCAATTAATTGTCGCTATCATTCCACGCCCGACAACCCATCTCACTTTCGTTTTACGGTACGAACAACATTGTTTCACGCGGTAGGGGATCGTAAACTATTGAGCTTACCCTCATTCGGTGGGGTTAGCACCGTATTTACAGTATAAATCTAAATAGTTAGTGAGCCCAATCGAAGTTACATAAACATATAATACATGTAGACAATTAATGACGATTTAGATCAGAGCTTGAAGCTTCTTCACGATTCTTGCAAGTCATGCAGACTTTTACGGAAGGCAACTGTTAATAAGGGGTCTTAAATACTTAAGTTGGGATTTAAATGAATGTCCTTGATCCCAGTATCGAATAATAGTAAACTTGGACTTTGTAGCTAAATAAGGATGAAAAACGAAGGATGGAAGTCATATCTATGGGAAATTGTGCAATTGCATTCACTCGTAATAGTATGCATAAGGTTGGCTGAAAAAATTGACATTCCACATGTCGCAGATTAAATGCATGTGAGCATTTAGGTGTGTCACTCCCACGCTCAAAAGTACAGCATTGCCTATATAGGAGGAGTTGTAGCCTAGTGTCTATGGCATGTACCTTATGACCGGAAGGTCGTGGGTTCGAGCCCCTGCTCTAGGAGACAACTACAACCTTGAAAAAAGGCACCTAATTCCAAATTGCATCAGTCTACACAGCTGAGATCGGGTACGAAGTTTGAGCGGGGTAAATTTAGGCTGGGTGGGTGTTGCCAGCCCGTCAGCCCGTCAGCAGGACTGAGCAGCTGTACACAGCCCTCGGATGCGCCGTGCAACTAGCTGCGGCTGTGCCTTGGGCTGTACATCTGATCGAATGGTCAAGCGTCTAAAAATTTGCTTAAATAAATCTAGTCTTGAAGATAGGCAAATATCATAAAGGATCGAATCACAAGTTCGGTAGCATAATTAAAATGAAACTAATGAAATATAAACAAAGCAGACAGTGATGCTAATTAATTTTGATCCTAAGTATTACAGTGCAAAACAGTAAGTGAAAAAATGTATTTATTGTAACAGAATCCATGCAGCTGGTTCCATCGACCTAATATTATTACGTGATCATTATTCCGTAATAATACGGTGCATAATTTATTACGGTATGATTTCAATATATACATGTTAAGCAAAGCGCGAAATCAATAAAAATTGCATGCTAGCAAAAAGTAGTGACAAAAAAGTCTTCTGTATTGCTTTGAGTAAAGGCTAAAACCTAATAATGAATAAAACCGTAATAAATAGATTTGACAAGCGGACAAAAATCTTTTTGGCCGATAAAAAGAATCTAGGCATTAAAACTGGATGGTTACGCAACACCACAACTGGGCAAAATCGCCCACAAAAATACGAGGAAATAGAAAATTAGATTAAGGAATGTGCAAGAAGTGACAAGACAAGCTGTTGAGCTGAATTTATCTAAAAAAACCTAATGGTCATGACTCAAAACTGTCAAGATTTTAAATAACATTAAAAAACCATCATGTTGCCTTATTATTGCATTATTATCTGGATTAACATGCAATCATCAAAATTATCTGGACTAGGGGTGGGGGGCCTTAACGGACTAGGGGGTGTAGGGGCGCTCTTTACAGACTAAGGGGTGTGGGGGCCCTTAACGGACTAGGGTGTGTGGGGGGCCCTTAACGGACTAGGGGCTGTTGGGGCCCTTAACGGACTAGGGGCTGTTGGGGCCCTTAACGGACTAGGGGCTGTTGGGGCCCTTAACGGACTAGGGGCTGTTGGGGCCCTTAACGGACTAGGGGGTGTGGGCGGCCCTTAACGGACTAGGGGCTGTTGGGGCCCTTAACGGACTAGGGTGTGTGGGCGGCCCTTAACGGACTAGGGGGTGTGGCGGCGCTCTTAACAGACTAGTAAGTAAGGCGGTTTCCTTTTCTACAAACTACATTTAAAAAATTTGGAAAGCCACTTTGATACCATAGGAACTAAGGAGAAATTTTGGTTAAAACATTATTAGCGCAAAGTAGATATGCTGGTGGTTCTCTCAGCTAAACAACGTCAAAACGGCAACTGTGGAGAATATAAAAAAATCAAAATAACAAAAAATGTATAAAATAAACAAAAATTAATACATCAAAATGTGGTTACTAATAAAATAGTCAGTGAACTGATAGTAACGATCAGTTGGCGCAAATAAAACACAGCGGGACAACTTTGTAAACAAAAGTTAATCAAATATTAGGCAATTTAATGACAAGTGATTTTTAACAATTTTAAGTGTGACTCGGTCACTAATGCTCAGAATGACCGTTAGCTTTCGTACCCCGCAGATACGATGCCACAACCTTTATATTTAATCCTTAAATCGCTTTCTAGCTTTCCTAAGATAGATTTAGAATTCCTCAGTGAACTCGACAGCGCCTTCTTCCTCTTCCGGCTCGGCTTCCGGCCTGCCGACAGTCGCTGCGCCGCCGCCGCCGCCGCCGCTGCCCGGTCGGATTCGGCCGGCCTTGGCGTCGCTAACGGCGCCCCAAAAGTCGAACACGAGGCCGTCCGGGAAGGCGAATTCGCCCAGGTCGCGGTCAACAGTCAGCGCAAATTCGTGCGGATTCCCTGCGGCCTGGCCGATCTCCCAGATGCTCTGCGCCAGCTCCGCGTCCGATATGCCTAGCAGGCCTTCGATTAGCCGGTTGATGGCCTCGATGGCCGCGGCGGCTGCCCGGTCTGGCGCCTGGAAGATTAGTGCGAATGAGGATCATTAAGGGCAGGCAATCAGGCCCTGTGAGCAGACAGCTCCTGTCCAGCTGCTGCCTTATGAGCAGACAGCTCCTGTCCAGCTGCCCCTATGAGCAGACAGCTCCTGTCCAGCTGCTGCCTTATGAGCAGACAGCTCCTGTCCAGCTGCCCCTATGAGCAGACAGCTCCTGTCCAGCTGCTGCCCTATGAGCAGTTAGCTCCTGTCCAGCTGCTGCCCTATGAGCAGACAGCTCCTGTCCAGCTGCTGCCCTATGAGCAGTTAGCTCCTGTCCAGCTGCTGCCCTATGAGCAGTTAGCTCCTGTCCAGCTGCTGCCCTATGAGCAGTTAGCTCCTGTCCAGCTGCCCCTATGAGCAGACAGCTCCTGTCCAGCTGCTGCCCTATGAGCAGTTAGCTCCTGTCCAGCTGCCCCTATGAGCAGACAGCTCCTGTCCAGCTGCTGCCCTATGAGCAGTTAGCTCCTGTCCAGCTGCTGCCCTATGAGCAGACAGCTCCTGTCCAGCTGCTGCCCTATGAGCAGTTAGCTCCTGTCCAGCTGCCCCTATGAGCAGACAGCTCCTGTCCAGCTGCTGCCCTATGAGCAGTTAGCTCCTGTCCAGCTGCTGCCCTATGAGCAGACAGCTCCTGTCCAGCTGCTGCCCTATGAGCAGTTAGCTCCTGTCCAGCTGCTGCCCTATGAGCAGACAGCTCCTGTCCAGCTGCTGCCCTATGAGCAGTTAGCTCCTGTCCAGCTGCTGCCCTATGAGCAGACAGCTCCTGTCCAGCTGCTGCCCTATGAGCAGTTAGCTCCTGTCCAGCTGCTGCCCTATGAGCAGTTAGCTCCTGTCCAGCTGCTGCCCTATGAGCAGTTAGCTCCTGTCCAGCTGCCCCTATGAGCAGACAGCTCTTATCTGTATCAGAAAGGTCCTTTCTACCACCAAGTATTTCATTATTCGAATCTCCATTTCGCCCTCCCTCCGAAGCAAAGTGAGACACTAACATCTTCTTCGCCGCCGCCGCCGCCGCCCCTCGCCTTCAGTCGAATAGTTTTCTTGCCGCTGCCGAGGCCGCCGCCGCCGCCAGAGCCGGTGTGACCGCGCGAGCCGGAACGCGGATTCAAATTTGCGTAGGGCGACTTCTCGGGCGTTACTAGGCGAAGCACGAATGTTGTGCCCTTGGGAATTTCTTTTAGCCGCTTGGCTACATCAAAGTGCCGCTTGCCTAAAGTAGAACGGGGTAAAAAAGTAGAGAAAGCAGTGAGTACGCTTTGGTTTCATATGAGTAGTATGAGTTGATTTCAGAAATTCGACAGACTGATGAAAAAACTTACCAACAAAATTCTCGCCGTCAATCTTTTCAATGTGATCTCCGGGCTGGATGTGCTCAATGCGGTCAATGATGGAGCCAGGCTTAATTCGCTTGATGAACGCGTAACCAGCCCCATTGTCAGTAATGGTGAGGCCGAGCGCGTCCTCGGACTTCTCCACTTCAATTTCCTTTTTCTGACCTTTGATGTGAGCGAATAGGAAATCGTCTAGACCGATTTGGCCGCCAAGCAGGTGTTCCATGTCGATCTTGTGCGTGTTCAGTGTGCAGAATATTATCTAAAAAGTTTTATTCAAGGTGTCCTTCAAGGGTATGTGTATAATACAACCCTATAACACTGCATTAACAATCAATTCATAAAAATACACATAGATAAATACTAATCCAAATAACTAAAATTTTTTTATTTTAAAATTAGGAAAATTCATACTTTCTTAAAGTAAAAATTAAAATTAAGACTAAATTTAGCTGCAGTAAAATCAAATTTAGCAGTTTATAAATTTATATTAGAATATATATTTCTATGCTATACTGAAGGAGCAAATAGGTCGACAGCTAGCCAATTACTGCCAATATGTTTTAGAGGTGAATGGCTTCATACAAAAATGTTTTAGATGTGAATGGCTTCATACAAAAACCAGTCTCAGACAGAGTAGCTATTTTGAACAATTTATTTAATGGAAATTTGAGCCTAAAGGCTAAAGTAGAGTGGTAAGTCTATGCCATATCAAAATCTAGCTAATGCATAATACATAGCAGCTTAATGCATGTGAAAGTGATGGAGCAAATAATTTGAATCATCTTCTAAACATTCCTCCCAACTTGGCATGCTAATGAAAAATAAAAACCATTTGATGAATATTAAATGACCATGGGCCCTAATTTAAAGAAAAAACTATGCATAATTACATAAAGCAAAGATATGAACAATGCACATTGCTTAGTCCTGCTGACAAAAAATGAATTTTATATGCTTGCTATGGATGCCTTTAGCTATTTGCTACAGATTGCTACAGAAGATCTGTAGGTGGGTCTTTATCTTCCAAACAAATGCTATTTTTAAAGAAAATTTTGTCATTCAGCTACAAGTTTATTCAAAAAACAAAATACAATAGACTAATTTTAATTAGTTACAAAAATTTATGCCCTATTTTTTATGCTCAACAAAAATTGTCATTTTAAAACCAGATATCATTGTATTTATAAAAATGAGTTTTAATTATTTTTTGCATAACAGCATGCATAAAATTAAATTTCAGTTAATAAATTTACCAAAATCTAGATTTTTTCCTATTCAAGCAGTATAGCTAGAAAAATTTGAATCTTTTATAACTTAGTTCATTATTTATTGTAGAATATAAAAATTTTGTAATACTGAAAAGTTACAGTCTGTTAAATATATAAAATTTATTTAAATTATTAGCTTGTATATAATTTTTTCTTACCAAAACTTTAACTGAAAACCATTTAAGTCAGTACAAAATATAGATTTTAGGATTGATTGGAGATATATTTTCAAAAGAAAAAATGTACTTACATCTGATGGCTCAATATTGTAGCACTCAGCAATCTTGGCATATAATTCTTTTACATTAGTAAAGCCACTGATAATACCAGTTGGACTCCCATGAGCCAGTTGACAATGAAAATTGTATTTTGGTCGAGGTGGGTCGTAATTTTCTAGGTTAGTGCCTCTACTTTCTGGTTTAGTTCTATGATTGGGTTCTCCATGAGAGTTGTTGTTGTTTTGGCCAGAAGACTTAGTTGGAGATGTATTGTGACTATGTGTGGGACTATCTTGAGTGATATCTCTCTTTTTCTTTCCGAATAGAGGCATTTTTAATGCTAAACTCAAACAAAACAATTTGTTTCTTGCTGTGAAATTTACTGCTCACTCGTCGATCTTGAAATGAGAAAAAACTTGATTAGGCTGATCGGATCTCAGCTTTTTGTACTACCTAGCGTATAAGGAAATACTAACAAAAAGCTTTAATGGCACAATTTAACGTTTTTTCTGCTAGGATTTATATAAATACGTTCGCTACATCGATGTCTGAACTGTCTGAACTGTCTGAACTGGAACGCGATCGACGATAATCGAAATATTGAAATTAAAATATTTCCGCTTTTGCTTGACGCATCGAAATCTACTGCAAACAAGTAAATGGATAAAAAATTTACCTAAGTTTTTACCAAAAAGTTATTTAATAAACTTTTTGTTCTTCTACTTATTTTATAAAAAAGAATTTGTTAAAATATATGTCCTAAGCAAACATTTTTTAACATGATCATTTCTAACTCATTTACACAGATTTCACAAAATATTCCTTTCTCCTAACTCGGCGTACCTGCTGCTTGATAGACGCAAATGTACAAAGTAGCTCTCAAATAAAACATCGATCGAACATGGCCTACGAACGAAGAAGGGAGGGAACTAAGAATGAGTCAAATTATGAATATGTGGTCGTCAATGAGGACGAAGAGTATGACAGTGATTCTTCTGACACATTTTTTAATGGACCAAGGAAGAAGAATCAGAGCTTTAGTGATTTGTAAGTCATTTGTCTAAATATCTTTTAAGTATACTTAGCGAAGCGCTTCACACTAAGATTTTTTTAACGCAGCCTTGCTTGATATCATTAAACCCAATAATTAAAAAGCAAATAATTAGCAAATGATCCAAAAACGTCAGTCCATGTTGACTTTTTTACACAGTATATTACAAAAAATTTGTTTAGACATTTTGTAATTAAAAAAGCACTCTAATACGCTCACATTACTTTTAATTTACAGCAGTCCTCGTTTCCAAGTGGCTCTATGCGTCATTTTCATATTAGCATTAGTTCTGTTTGTTTTTGTGATCTACAACTTTCTGAAATTTATCATTGCATTTCAAAATGCAATGGACAAACTGCAAGAGAAAATACCACTAAGTAAGCTTTTTTAGTTGAATTTCATTGCAATTTGATGCTGGTATTTTTTCAAGTAAAATGCTTCATAACCATTCCTATTTCAGTTTGCCAGACTGCTTATCAACTGAACAGTAAATTGGCGCATCGCTTATCATTTTGCCCCAATGCTACCGCCACTCCAGCTACAAATGTTTCTGCAACGTAGTCGAGACAGTTTTTGCTACTTTTACCAGCAGCACTACTAAGGGTACTTCCTTAATGTATTGTACAAAGCTAATGACTTTAAAAACTTGTTTGTAAAGATCCTGTGAAAATTTATTCACCCAGTGAATTCTAATTTATAAAAACACGTACTATGCTGATTATTGGTCACTCAAATAAAGCTTCAATTCGTATAGAGACTGTTTAAACTGATAAATTTCCGATAAAACTCTAAAAAATAGATAATTGTAAATTAACAAACAGACGCTAATATGGATATTTTGTTTCTCTCTCTGCTAAAACACCAAAAAACAAAGATGATGTACTCGTATTAGTAAAAGTCCATGTTTACTCTAAATTAAGTAAAACACAATTGAAAATTTACAAGCAACAGCAGTACAAGCAGACTGACGGGTTCGTTACAAACGTAGAAGCGCATCTAATTAATAATTTACAAATGAGTTAGTTAAAGTAAAATTTAGGCACTATAGTATTTTCGCCACTCGCGCGTTAATTTACCCGCCATATTTCTTTTGTTTCAAAGTACAAAAAACGATACAAAAATATCAAGTGCAGAATGTGAAAGCTGAGGCGGAAACAATTATCAAGGCACAAGAAAAAAAACAAACAATGAAATCAATGATGTGCTATATCATATACTGAACAGGGCGAGTATTTCAGTAAATCAGTAAATTGTCAACTAAAAGTCAGACTATACGACACAAAAAATTGAAAGCTTTGCCAAAAGGGCCTACGAAACATTAGCAAAACAAAGGCACAATAAACTTTCGATTATTAGCTACCTTGTACGAGTGATATGTACATGAACTAAAGCGATTTAAATAAAAGCAAACAACTTAGTCAGCTACGAGTAGGTCTACATTTTCAAAGGAAGTGTCTAATTCGTATACCAATCTCGTAATTTTCAACTTTGCCCATTTTCAGATGAGTTAGTGGAAAACGCACCAGGTCTTTTAAAAGGATTGTTCTTAACATATAATGTGTACGTACAAGTATCAATACAATACAGTACACCGATTCCAGCACTTGAATTTAACAAACTGAACAATAAGCCTCGAGTAGGTTCGTCAGACATCGATACCTTTAAGAGGAAACCTACAGCAGGCAAAATTCAAGCGAATCTGTGCACAGGAGATTTAAGAGTTCTTTTCTGCCCACTTGGGTTTTTGTAGACGGATCTGGAAGAGAAATTGTAATATCGTTGTATTATATTTCAGGTGGGGGAAATATTTTTTCCGTTTTTCTTGTATCGCTGCTCCGTGTCTCTCCTTAATTCAGCCTGTCGGTTCACTTTCTCTCCTTAAATCAGCTTGTCCTCTCATCCCTATCCTTTAATCAGAATGTACGCTCTCTCTCCTTGAATTAGAATAAGATGTATACAAACTCTCTGTCTCGCCTTCATTGATTTCGAATGTACTCTCATTGACTCTCTTTACCTATTTTCCTTGTTAAATCACTCTCTCTTGTTCTACGCACTCTCTCTCTCTCTCTGTCCCTAATCAGAATGTACTCTCTCTCCTTTAATCCGAATGTACACTGCTTCCCCCTCTCTCTTAAACTAAATGATGAAACTTTTATTAGGATCATATAAAAATTAGTTAAATTTCGCAAGTCCTGCTCACCTCTCGTCACTGACCCACGCTGCTTGCACTGCCACTGCCACCTCCACTCTCCGCTCTAAAAAGAATTTTTTTTATATTTTGCATTAATTATAGCCTTGGCATCAGCCATTATTTTGCCACTCTCTATGATAAAAATATCGGCTCTTTATTGGATAATCCGCCTTACCTGGATCTTGGTCGGAGAAACGGATGCCTGGCCAGGTTCTCGGCCGTCGGCCGAAGCGCCGGATCTCGCGTCAGGCAGCCGGCATAGAAGGCGTGCGCATCAGCTGAGAACTCAGCTGGCAGAGTTGGCGGCCTCGGCTCGCCGTTGCCAATAGCAAAGATGGCGGCCATGGGTGCCATGTCGGCGAATGGCGGCCGTGTGGTGGCCATCTCCAGCAGGGTGCAACCAACCGACCAGCAGTCGGACTTGGCGCCGTGGCCAACTTCAAGTACAACCTCGGGCGCCATCCAGTAGGGCGTGCCCTCCAGAGACATCTGCTGCTGAGCGCGCTTACCAGACAGAGACATCTGGGTGGCGTGCAGCCGCTTGGCGCAGCCGAAGTCGATCAGTTTGATGACTCCGGCGTCCGTCACCATGACGTTGTGGCCCTGCGCACGGCATATTAGGGGCAGAAGAAATGTTGAGAAGAAATTTTCTCCGGGACAAATGAGACCGTCTTAATAAGGGATTCCGCCACGGGACAACGGCCAACAGAAAAACCTGCTGTGAGATTATAATCTGCCGAAATTAAAGCAGCGTTTGGGCAGGAAAATTTTGATTTTTAAGGTTTCGGTGATTCAACAATCAAGTGGAGCTGGGGGCACAGAGAGAAGAGATAAGCAATGAGCGTGTACATTCAAATACATCAAGCGTACAGGCTTTGGGGTGGTGGTAACCTCACACCTGCTATAAAAGCTAAGAGTCAAATATTCAAGAGCTGGTATAAAAAGTGTACATAGCTAGGAGTGCAGGCTAGCACTGCCGCCCAAGAGGTCGGGAATGTTGCGTAATATTTTAAGTAGGGTAGGAATGTTCGAGCTACAAAATGCTCATAAAGCTCACTCTTAACTATGTACAATTCACTCCTAACTCCTAGAGTTCGCTCCTTCTTAGCACGCACAGTCCTGACAGTTGCAATCATGGGCTCTTTAAGAGCTTCCTAAACACGTGAACAGGAATCTTGTTTCATAGCACACACTTTAGATTTAAGTGTTAAGAGTTAAGATACTCTTGACTCTTGACTCCCAGTCCTAGCTTTATAGTACGGGCCCCAGGGGCACGTGTGCAGGCGCACTTTTTGAATCAATGACAAACAATTGTCAAGATAGCAAATCAGAGTAACACAAGGCAGTGAAGATAATCCGGCAGCTGCTACATGTAACCTTGATGTCTCGATGCACCACACCGTTTGCGTGTAGGAACGCCACGCCGCTGACCACCTGACGCAGGTAGCGTCGGCAGACTCGCTCGGAGAGCGGCCCGTAACGGTCCAGCAGGCCGCGGATGCTGCCGCCGGGCACGAACTCCATGACGATGTAGAACATGTCGCCAACGCAGCGGGTGCCAAGCAGCTGGACAATGTTGCGGTGACGCAGATTGCGCAGAATTTCAACTTCTTGACGAATTCTACGAAGCTCGGTTTCAACTGAGGAGTCGTCGCGTTCGATGCTGATCTGTTAGACGGTGAGGATGAGGATGAAGACCCCTAGATTATATAAATCAGGTTTTGAAAGTTGCGGCGGATGTGTGAATCCTGTTTTCCCCTCAAAATTAGCGTACACCAGATCAGGTTGTCCAGGGGGCTCAATTTTTACTTTTTTTCAGCCTTCGAAAATTGGGTAGTAACGCACTGATTGACAGTTTTATCCGATCATGTATAGTACAAGGACACCTTAAGTAGAAGGACGGGACACTTCGTTTCTTGGAAAGTTTTTGGAGTCCAATTTTCGCGAAAAAATACACTACGGAGATAGGAAATTTGCTGTTTTTCGACATAAAATTAAAGATTGCGCTCGATTGGAAGCATGCAAATCTCATCTTTTGGTATGCGGTTCCTGCCTTCTTACTCTATCGAACTATGTATGTCTTAATTTGTGATAAATTGATCTTCCTATTATTTTTATTGATATTGATTTATTTTCGTCAAAAACTACTGAATGGCAAATTGCCCATCCAGAGAGTGGGCCAAGTGACTCGACCACCAAATTACTCAAAATACTGACAGATACAATTGTTCTTTGAATAAAACAGACTTGATTAGAAGAGGAACTGAACCTGCGCAGCTGCTAAAATACAATTTTATTGAAAATGTAACTTTCGAAAAATGTTTTACAAAGAAAATAATTTAAAGATTAGTATTTCACAAATAAGGACATGCATAGTTCGATAGAGTAAGAAGGCAGGAACCACATATCAAAAGATGAGATTTGCATCTGCTTCCAATCGAGCGCAATCTTTAATTATATGTCGAAAAACTGCAAATTTCCTATTCCGTAGTGTATTTTTTCGCGAAAATTGGACTCCAAAAACTTTCCAGGAAACGAAGTGTCCTGTCCTTCTACTTAAGGTGTCCTTGGTATAGTAGTGTTCCTTGGCCGTCCCTAGTCAGAGTAGTACAGTACGGAGTACCTGAAACAAATTCCAGCTCACCTGCTTGACCGCAATGATGCGCCCAGACTCCGTGAGACCTTGTCGAACCACGCCGAAACTGCCCGAGCCCAGCTTCGGCCCCTGACGCCAATAGATCCCGTCGCCGCTGTCTTCGCCGTCGCGTACGCTAGCTGTGGACGACAGGCTCGACACGGTGTCGTTCAACGGGTCGGAAGCTGCGCCGTTAGCTTCGACGACTGGCGACGGCCCGCCAGCTGTGATGGTGGCGTCGTTATCAGCGCCACACGAGTCCAGGAACACAGAGTCTGGCGTCCGCTGCTGCTGCTGCTGTTGCGTCTTCTTCTTTTGCGGTTGATGCAGCTGAGGCGGCTCATCGCAGTCGGCATCGGTCGGCTCGACGTCCAGCATCTCGGGAATCTCGGATAGCAACGTGCGATCTTCGTCAGCTGAGTTCGAGCTGATGGAGCCGAGCACCTGGTAACGGCTGATGCCGCCAGCTGCCCCGACTGGCGACTGGGCGGCCAGCAGCTGGACGCCGCCACCGCCGTCAACTGCGATGGCCGACACCAGCCAGCCGGGGCCGGGCTCCACACCTGCTCGGACGGCTGCTGCTCGGACGGCGGCATCTCAGCCTCTGCTGTCACTTCATCCAGCTGAACAGTCGGAGCCTTCAATGTTGTAGAATTCGATTTGTTGGCAGCTGCTTTTTTAGCGCCTGTTCGAGATGATTGCTGCTGCTGCTGCTGCTGCTTTTTCTTTTGGGCGCCGGCGCCGGCAACGGCCCGCTTTCGAACTGGCGCCGCTGCGACTCGCTTCGGCGCCGAGATCGGCTGTCTCTGATTGGACTTGCTGGCCGATTCTTCTGCGCCAGCAGACGGCTGGCCTGGCTTTATTCTCGTTGCTATGCCAACCACTTTCCGGCTTTTTGAGACGGCAGAATTAGCAATTGGTGGCTCGTCGGCTGTGGAAGCGTCGGGCTGACTGACTGACGGAGGCGGCGGAGGCTCCTGCTGCTCGAGAACATCAACACTCTTTGACAGGTCGAGTTGAGCTACCGTCTTGCTTCTGGTTGTCATGGCAACAGAAGAACAACCGGTTGGCTTAAAAGCCGCTGTTGGCGTTGACTTGCGCAACGGCGCCTTAGCGATTGGCAGACGTCTGCCGACAACTACGGAGCTCGGCTGGCTAGCGGTGGCCACGGCGGGGGTTGCGGCAGCGGCTGCTGCTGCGGGACTCCGGGCCGAACCTGGTGGCGTCGGCGCATCGGCTGCTTCGTCGATTGTCTCGGCGATCGGGTTCAGCTGGCCGGCTGCCGAAGCCGCCGATGGCACGATCGGCGACGTTGCAGCGGCTCCAACGGCCGACATCAAGGAAGGAGCCGACGCTGAGGAGGACAGACTCAAGGAGCGCGGCGTGCCGACAGTTGTTGAATCTTCGATGTCTTCAAGGCAGGTGCGCGAGCTGTTGCGGCCTCCGCCGGAGCGGCTCTCCGACGCCGCCGGCGGCTGACTGTCGACGCTGGACGTCATGCTGTCCTGCCGGCGGTGCTGCAGCCGGCGGTGGTGCAAGGATGGCGCCGGGCTGTCTGTTGAACGAGCCGACGGATGGCGGTGAAAGACGACGGCGGCGGCGGCCAGAGTCGGCGGGCTGGCGCTGCGACCGCGCATTCGAGAGCCGGCCGCGTCGCCGAAGATGCTCGGCAGTTTCAACGGCGGCGGCGCCTGCTGCTGCTGCTTAGACTCCGGCGAAGCCACCGACGCTGGCGACATTTCGGTGCGCGATCGGCCAACTCGGCGCGGCCGCTCCGGTCGCGGACGTTCCGGCGGCTCCGGCCGGCCCTCCAGTAGGCAGCGAATCCGCGTCGAATTGGCCACATCTATGGGCGTCTGGCCGCCGGCGTCCGCGGCGTTGGGATCGGCGCCCGCTCGGATTAGCAGGCCCGCCGACTCGGCGTCGCCCTGCATGGCGCTCAGATGCAGCGGCGTGGAGCCCATGAGGCCGCTGGCCCGGAAATTGGCGCCGAGTTCAAGCAGCTCCTTGACAGCCGGGGCGGCTCTGGCCAGACAGGCGCAGTGCAGCGGGGTGAACTGCCGCGAGTCCGCCGCCTCCAAGTTGGCTCCGGCTCGGGCCAGCGCCGTCAGCAGCGGCCGGGCATGTCGCGCCGCGCCAAGCCAGCTGCTGCCACCGACACCGACGTTGCAGGCGGCCGCGGCGACAAAATGCATCGGCGACCTGCCAGTCGGGGGGTCGACAGCCGAGTTAACGTCCAGTCCGCGTTCCAGGAGCAGCCGCAGCACCTCCACTGGCCGGTAGTCGATGCGGAATTGCTCGGCGAGGCGGCCGATTCGTTCGAGGTCGCGGACGAGCAGAATGCCGGCCGGGCAGCCGTCACGGTTGCGGGCGGAGCGGAGCTCGTCCTCGGTCAGGTGGCGCAGGTGGTGCCGCACGCCGGACAGACAGCCCTGCCAGCAGGCCTGCGGGGAGGAGTGGGAAGAGATGCACATTATGGATCATATATGATGGAAGCTTAAACTTAAAGGTAACACTGGCAATATTGCTGCAGAAAATGTTCACCTGCGCAAACTGCGCGTCCGGTGTCAGCTGCCTCTCCAGCACGGCTTTGCGCACGTGACTGTTGCCAATGTCTAGTACGGATTCGCCGTCTCGGCTGAGCACCGTGGCGTCGACTCCGTGCTGCAGCAGCAGGCGCACGGTGGCCAGGTGGCCTCGCCTGGCTGCCATCAGCAGCGGCGTGTCGCCGCTTGCCGCATCCCGCGAATCCAAATCCGGCTGCTGATCGCCAGGCCGGTTCATCAGCGCCTTCAGCTTCTCCACGTTGCCGTCGGCTGTGTAGGAGAACATCATCTCGTGCAGCACCTGAGTCTGTTGCTGCTGTTGCTGCTGTTGCTGCTGTTGCTCCGGTCCAGGCGTTGCTGGTTCCTGCGGCGGCTGCCATTTCTCAACAGCGCAGGCCATGCCGTTGTGCTTCGGCTTGTTATGGGCGCTTCGTTGCACTGGCTGCGTGGCGGCGGCGCTTGGCTTCTTGACCCGGAGACAAAAGACCCTGAGACCCTGATTCGGCCTTCAGCCCTGCCACACCGGCGTGCACCCTGGCCGCTTAGGGGCGGCCTGTAACAGAGTGGAATTGGAGATGCGCGTTTGCTAAAAATAGAAATGACTCAATGGCCGGCAAGTGCTAATATTATATCGAGGCACCAATTTTCATAGACTAGAGTGGCGCAGATATTTTTAAAACTTTATGTCTCTTAAAGTTGATATTGTTTTTTTTTGAATCCAATAAAATGCTGACTCATGATTAAAAGTGAATATGAGATACGCTCGTACAACAGCAAAAAAATCTAAATCTAAATCTGCAGGAGGGCTGCAGGCACCTTGACGCTTAAAGCGACATTGTCCCACAACCAGCGGCTGGGCATGACTGTCCATTGCGCTGACTCCTGAAGCGCGTTCAGTCAGACTAAATACAGTATACAGGCATAGACACTCACACAAGCCGGCATCCAGTCACGCGCTCACACAGGGTGTACAAACCGGTAATTCCAGGCATCTACACTCTCTATGCCTTGGGGGGTTGCCCTCATGGGCGTAAATTGCACAACTGGCTCAAAGCCCAACCAATTCGTGCACAAGGCCCCAAATTAATGTGACCCTGCACAAGAAACCGCGCTAGGAAAATAAACGACCTACAACGCGGGTCGAACCTGGACCAGTGGCACACAAGGCAGACGCGCTAGACCGCCGAGCCACGCGACCCCCTGAGATACAACAGCAAGTTACACGCCTGTAAAAATACCTAAAAGTTTTTGTCCAACATAAAAACAAAAGTTACATTTTTCTCTTTCTGGACTAATAAATCAATTGTTTTTATGTTGCACACAAGCTTTCTTAAAAGTTATTTCTAGTCACAGTTCATAGCATGAATTTTTTGCATGAAAAAACGAACTATAAGTCACATCAAATTAAAAAATTAAATGTTTTCTGTAAAGTATTAAGCCTAACTCTAATGTTACAACTTTTTTCAATATAAAAAATGTCTAAAAAATGAATATTTTAAAATATACTTTTTCATTACAGGAGCCTTTCTAGGGGATTATTCTGTTGGTACTTTTGTGAGTTTTATGCTCTATTTGTCCCTATACTGTTATTAACTTAAGAATTTAATAATAAAAAACATACTTGATATTGTCTAAACATGAAAATTTCTATGAAAAAAGTGATTTATTTTTTCTTGCTTGAAGTTATGTGGGATATTCGAATATAAATATATTGGACTATATTCTGTACATTATATATGTAATGCTACTATAGTAAAATATGGTACAACTGGCAAAAATCATAAATGTTGACACGATGTATTCAAAATTTGTAAGCAAAATAATGAATATTGAGTCTATGGGTGTTTATTTAAATATTTTTGGCTACTAAAATACTTGTTTTTTTAGTTCTTTTCTAAATAAGGCTAAGGGTGACCTAATTCGTCGAAAAAAGTTTTACATTGTATAAAATTTATTGTCTTTCTATTGTCACTGATCGACACGGTAAACGTAGACTGTATTATTAAAAATGTGTGGACATTTACGTTTTTGTATAAAGCACTCAGCAATCACAGTTTTATTTTCGTCTTTCTTTAAAATTTCTGTGCACTTACCATCGACAATTTTTGGATAATTGTAAAATTATTTCCTACACTGAAATTACGCCAGAATGGAAAAATGCTTCAGAATAGAGCAAAAACAAATCGGTTTTAGCTCTATTAATTAAATATAAGTTGAATTCTTGGCAATAAGGACGAATGTTTTACAAAAAACCATCAAACAGTAAATTTTTCTATTCTAGTTTGTTTTACTTTCAATAAATAAACACCGTGACCACGAACTTTTAGTCCTCGCAAATGGCCTTGTAGAAATGGGTTTGTCAGTCAATTTTTTGTTTTGGTCACCTACATACGTGCATAGCCAGCAACATTCTAAATATCCTTTTTCTAAAAAGTTGAATTTACTCGCCTAATTTTCACATACAAATTTTATACTAACGCGATCAAGAATTATAATGGTGTGCTAATTAATCACTTACTGTTGACAGGGCTCAAGCGCTAAAATTTTAGACTGCAGGGTCTCTGGCGTAATTAAAATAAAAAAAAACCGATGATAGGGGCAAAAAGCCATAAAGTTTTCGTGACGGAAAAAGAGCCCTTGTGATGGGATTAGCTGCAGTGTGTAGTCGTGATTGTGCGCTGGGTGATTGGCCATACTCCTAGGCCTAGCCAGGTGTACATTATTGCGGGCAGTGGTGTCGGAGCGTGAGCCTCCACCCCAACTGCCAAATAAGTAAATATAATCGTGCGCCCAGTCAGGGTGCGAATTTAAGAGTTTGGCTTGCACCAATAAATCAAGTCTCGGTCTCAGTTATTACATGGCGCCGCAAGCCACGAACCTTTAACAAGTGAAAAGCATGACTGAGCAGATTTCTCTAGCGCCGCCCGGCCCATTTGCAATCGATAGTGACAGCCATACAACGGCGCAGCGCTGGACCGCATGGACGCGCAGATTCGCCACATACATCGCTGCAGCAGGAATTACTGACGGGAAGCGAGCGCAGCAGAATTGCAGACTGTTGTTGAAGAGAACTCACTAGAAGCCGGCAACGATCACACCAGCTGGGCCAAGAGCATCCAGGATTTCTGGGATAAGAAGAACAACATCGTTTTCCTCCGCTTCAAGTTCGAAACGTGCAGACAGCAGCAGGGCGAGTCGGTTGAACTGTGGTATCAGCGTCTGCGGAAGGCTGCGGACTCGTGCGAGTTTGGCGACCTCAAAGATTCGCTGATTCGCGACAAAATCGTCGCCTACTGCCAATCGGAGAGGCTCAGGAGAGAGCTGCTGCAAACTAACGATATCTCCTTGGCAGACGTGCTCAAAAAGGCGAGGGCAAAAGAAGCAGCAGAGCAGCAGGCCAGTGCAATGGAAGGCGAAAGACCCGAGGAGCCACAACATCAGCTCGCAGCCATCCGCAAAGACAGGCAGCCGACAAGACAGCAGTCTCCGACCTGTGACCGATGCGGCAGGTTTGGCCACTCAACTTGTCTAGCAGCGCGCGGCAAAACTTGTAAAAAGTGCGGCAAGACTGGCCACTTTGCTCGTGCCTGCAGAGCAGCTAAGCAAGGAGCAGTGCTCAACAATACAGACTCTGTCGCAGTGGTGCAGGGCGACACAGTCTATCAACAAACGGAGACTGACGGTATCGACACAGGAGTCTTCGAGCTCGACCAGAACGACCAGTCAGCGCACACCTCGGCCGAGCTTAACGGCAGCAAGTTGTCGGTGCTCATTGACAGCGGAGCGGTCCGGAACGTGATCAACCGAGTCATTTTTGAGAGCCTACGGAGGCGGACGCCCCTGCAGCCGACATCAGACAAGCTGTTTGCATACGGATCTGACAAGCCAATGCAGCTGCTCGGCAAGGCGTTGATCTCGGTAAGCGTCTTCGGCCGGCAGACGGAGGCCGTGTTCCACGTAGTCGAAGGCCGAGGCGTCACCATCATCGGCAGGCAGACAGCTAGCAAGATGGGCATTCTGCGAATCGGACCTCTACCGACAGTCGAACAGCAGGTGCTACAACTCGCTGAAGCGGATGCTGATTGATTGATTGATTGATTGTGGGGCTGAGACTGACAGTAAGGCGCTCCTAGCCGCCCTGGCCAGCTACCACGACCCCCGCTGCGCCCTCCCACCGTTCGACGCTCTGACTGCCACAGTGACCCTTCAGTGGGTCCCCGCCCATTGCGGTCTCATCGGCAACGAGCTAGCGGACGAGGCCGCCAAAACGGCCGCCGCCAGCCAAACCAGCCCTTCGCCCATTTCCATGGTCAGCGCTCTGGCGACTGTGCGTCGTGCTATCTGTGATCCGCCTCTGAGCCACGCCCGCACGGCGGCGGTCTACCGCAGTCTGGACCGCCGCCGCGATCGCAACGAGATCCTCAACCGCCAAGACGCGGTCCTCCTGGCCCGACTCCGCTCCGGCCACTGCGGCCTTCTCAGAGGCTACAGCGCGATCGTTAACCCAGCAGCCGACCCCTCGTGCCCCCGTTGTGGCGATGGCCTAGAGGACCTGGAGCACTGGCTCCGCTGCCCGGCTCTCCGCCAAACCCGCATCTCTATCTTCGACGAACCCGAGCTGGGTCTTGACATCCTGACCGTCGCCCCGGCGAGGTCGGTGACGCTGGCGAGGAGGAGTCTCTGACTTCCCCTCGGCGTCTCAGCCCCACAATCAATTTTCGAAGCGGATCTCGAAGCGGATGCCGCGATCGAAGCCCTGATTGCTGACACAAGAGACAGCGGTGCGCCTCCAGCCGCCGTTGATGACATCGGCAGAGTGCTGCGCAAGCATCCTGGCGTGTTCAACGGCATCGGCTGCTTCACTGGGGCCCCAGCAAATATCCACCTGTCCGACTGCGCCCGCCCAGTGTGCCACGCGCCTTCAAAGGTCCCCATCCACCTGGCGGACGCGGTGGACAAAGAACTGCTGCTGCTCGAACAGCTCGGCATTATTGAGCCAGTCGAAGGGCCTGCGCCGTGGGTCGCCCGAATGGTCGTCGTGCCGAAGAGGGAACCAGGCGAGGTGCGCATCACCCAGGACCTCCGCGATGTCAACCGGAATGTCATCTGTGAGCGACACCAGATCCCCACATTCGAGGAGGTCACCGGAGACATGGCCGGCAGCACAGTCTTCACCGAGCTGGACATCGCCAAGGCGTTCTACCAGGTGCCCGTGGCCGAAAACTGCCGAAATCTGCTGACTTTCTCGACGCCTCGAGGACTGCGCCGGCTCACTCGTCTGTGCATGGGGCTGTCGACGTCCCAAGAGATTCTGCAGAGCGTTATGAGTCGGGTGCTGGCGGGACTGCCCAACGTTAAATGGATCCACGACGACGTGGTCGTGTTCGGTCGAACCCTGGCTGAGCATAACAGCAGCCTCGATGCCTGCCTCCACCGCCTGGCGCAGCACGGCATCACGCTAAATGCACGCAAGTGTCGCCTAGCCCGCTCCAGCATCGAGTTCATGGGAATGCGGCTTACAGCGGACGGAGTCCAAACTACAGAGAGCAAGGTTGCTGCAGTTCAAGAATTCAAGGAGCCCGAGACGATCAGTCAGCTGCGCTCATTTCTGGGCCTTGTGAACTACCTCGCCGTTTTCACGCCGCGACTGGCGAAGGTGGCGGAGCCGCTGAGGCAGCTGACACGAAAGAACGCCGACTGGCAGAGGGGCGAAGACCAGGCCAACGCCTTTGTGCAGCTCAAGCGGAGCATCGCGGAGCCCACAACTCTCGCTTTCTTTGACAGGCGGCTGCGCACGCAGCTCATCGTAGACGCCGGGCCAACCGGTCTGGGCGCCATCCTGGCGCAGGTTCAGCAAGACGGAAGTTCAAGGCCAGTCGCGTACGCCAGCCGAACCCTATCCGATGTCGAACGTCGGTATTCGCAGACCGAAAAAGAGGCACTCGCGGTGAAGTTCGGCTGCCTCAAGTTCGAATAGTACCTGCATGGTGCGCCCGAGTTCACCGTAATCTCTGACCACAAGCCCCTGACGGCGATGTTCACGCTGGGGTCGAGACCGCCGCCCAGGATCGAGCGGATGGCACTGCGGATCCACCAGCCGGGAGCGTCGAATGCCGCAGACGTACTCAGCAGACAGCCGATTAACATCGATCGCGTTATCAGCAAACAGCGCATCGAAGCCTACATCAACGCTGTCGTGCAGGCGGCCGTACCAAATGCGCTGACCCTCGAGGATGTCCGCAGAAGCTCCGCCAACGATCCGGTCATCCGCGCAGCAATAGCAGCAACGCAAGGCGCCCGATGGGATCGCTCAAGCGCGGAGATGCGTTCGCTGCACGCGCTCCGAGAGGAGCTCTCAGCAACCGACGGCGTCCTTCTGCGACATCAGCGAATCGTCGTGCCAGAGGCGCTACGACGGCGGATGCTCGAGCTGGCTCACCAAGGGCACCAGTGTCTGCAGAAGACGCTCGCCAGGCTTAACACGAAGGTCTGGTGGCCAAGGATGGCGACTCAAACTGAGGAGTTTGTCAAGAGATGCCACAGCTGCGCCATCACGTCGCACGCCTGGCCGTTCGAGCCACGCCTATGCAGCCGACGCCAATCCCCGCCGGCGCCTGGCTGTCCATCGGCGCAGACTTTGTCGGCCCCATCAAGAACAACATGCTGCTGGTGTGTGTGTGGACAGGTACTCGCGTTTTCCGGAAGTGCAGCTGATGCAGACGACGACAGCGGAAGCGCTAATTCCTCGTCTTCGTGAAATGTTCGCGCGGTTCGGCATCCCGCAGGAGCTCGTTACCGACAACGGACCGCCGTTCTCGTCGTCAGAGTTCGGTCGATTCCTGGCGAGCTACGGAGTCAAGCACCGTCTCATCACGCCGTACTACCCCGCGGCCAACGGCATGACAGAGCGAGTGAACCGTTCCATCAACAAGGTCGTGCGCGCGGCCATCGAAGAGCGTCGAGACTGGAGGGCAGCCCTGGACGAGTGGCTGCTGGCCTACAGGAACACGCCGCACTCCGCTACGGGGCGCTCGCCGGCCGAACTACTGATGGGCCGGCGTCCGAACCATGTCATCCCCGCCGCGCGGCCGTCTCAGCGAATCCGCGTCAACGAACGACTCCTGAGAGCGACAGACGCCGGCGCCAAGGCGGCGATGAAGCAGCGAGCAGATGCGACACGGCGTCCACGGCACCACGAGATCCAGGTCGGCGACTTGGTGCTGCGACGGCGAATCGGCGCCAGCAAGACGCAGACGCCATTCGAGAGCGGTGCCTGGACGGTCGACCGGGTGGCCGGCAACTCCCTGCTGCTGCGCCGAGACGGCGCGACTTGCTGGAGTCACTGCACTGCGGTCAAGCTCGTCAGCTCCGAGCTGGTGGAGTCCGGCGCCGACGGAGCGGCACCCTCTGCGGCACCAGCGGTCGGCAACGCTGCTGAAGGCCAGGCGTCCCCGGTGGCGCTGCGCCCGCATCCCCGAGCGGCCAAGGACGGTGTGAAGCTGTACAAGACCTGATTCGTGATTTGCTGAACTCTGAACTGAATGACTGTTGATTCTAGAGACTGTTATTTAAATGCGGGCGGCTGTGAGCTTTGACGGTTATTTCTGCGTTTTAGGTTACCTGCTTTGAATTCAGTTGATAATTCTTTTTTTATATCCTTAATATTTTTTTACTCCCCAGTTCCAACGTTTGATTTTCCAGTTGTATTTTCGAATCAATATCGTATGCTTGTCGAAGTGATTTTTACTTTCAACTTAACTATTGCTCGAATTCAAAAATGGGGAGAGATGTAGTCGTGATTGTGCGCTGGGTGATTGGCCATACTCCTAGGCCTAGCCAGGTGTACATTATTGCGGGCAGTGGTGTCGGAGCGTGAGCCTCCACCCCACCTGCCAAATAAGTAAATATAATCGTGCGCCCAGTCAGGGTGCGAATTTAAGAGTTTGGCTTGCACCAATAAATCAAGTCTCGGTCTCAGTTATTACACAGTGGTGTAAGAGTAAACTTTAAAAGTTGAAATAGCATAATTTTAGTTCTTTTCCCTTGCCATCTTTTGTTACGATGCGCATGAGCAATCATTTTAAGAGCAATTTATATCTGCAGAAAGCCCGGTGTTTATGCACTCGTGCTTTCAACTTAAAAGATAAGATCAGACACTCGGGCTTTCCTCCTTGCTCACCATGTGACGTCGTGCGAAGACGTCGATTGATTTGCGCCTGGATGATTCAGCACTAAATGTAGCGTGAACTCTTGGCCCATAAGCCAAACAGCTCTACACTATGTATAGTTAACAGTAGTCACGAGAAACACAGAATGCAACTGTGTGCAACGAACGATTCGCAGCAAGGGTCCCAGCAAGCCTCAGCCAGCGACTACTTAACTTTTAAGTAGTCTCTGGCCAGCTCACCTCTTACAATCAAGCAGAAATACAGCTAGCAGAATAAGCGTCATCATCTCCCTACCGCAGCTGCTTTTACGAGTGTAAGTTGCTGGACCACTTTTGATCGACAGGAACCGGTTGAAGTCGATGTTTAACTGATCTGACCCTGAAGACAGCCAATCGTCTTGCAGAGAGGATGGAGACAGGATTTATGCTCAAGGCTTAGGCCATCAAGGGTAGCAGTCAAGAAGACGCTGGTGGCTCTGGGTGTCCAGAAATAGGGATTACGGATATAGAAAGCTGACAAGACTGCGACAAAGCGACCAGAGATCCCGTTATTGACAACCGATGTTCGGAACATGCTCGCGGACAGATATGTCCTGTCAGATGAAATTTTAGTCCGAATTCGTAAGTCCTACAGTATATGGCACTCGAGGACCCTTCACTGAGTTGTGGCAACCGATTGCGATGGCTGGTCGTTCTGCTCGTCGCAGAACGACGAACTGGTCGCAGCTGCTCGTTGACTCCGGTTAGCGAGCCTAATTCACACCATCTCAAAGGCTCATGTCCGATGGGCCAATTCAAGCTTCATCACAGAAGCTGGCTGCACTCAACGGCAGCAAGATCAGCGTTCTGCTGCGTGACGTCGTGACCTCAGTTCGGCATAAGAACAAAAAAGTGCCCAACTTCGGCATCATAGTCATTTAGACGGGTTGCGACATCTTAGGCTGTGATCTCATTGACCAACTGGGACTACAGATCATCACTGCGGACGGTGAGCGTGTACAGATAGTCGGTGCCAGAGCCCTGCAAGACTGGATTTCTAGTTTCATCGTATCTCTCCTACAGGACCAACTGGTTTTAACGGGCAGAAACTTAATCGACAAAATCCAGCAGCATTTCAAAAGGTGATGGCCAAGATACAGTACTCAACGGTATCAAAGGAGCTGTGCACTTCATGGATGACATAGTTGTGCACGCACCACGAAGAGATGAACACGATAACCCGCTGCTCAAGGTTCAGCAACCTGACCGCTTCTCACGTCCATTTGCTGCATGCAAATGCCGGCTTAAAGCACAACTGGATTATTTTGTTCGGTTTGACAGTTGCGGCCCTGCATGCCTCTCTGGCTCACACACACACACACACACACACACACACACACTGTTCAGGTGCTGATGCCTGTGGCTTCAATTAACGGGTTAGATCTTCAAATGCATAACTAAGATGGACTGTATACTTGATGAATGAGTATAAAGGTGACAATGAATTTGCAAGCATTTGCCTGATGGAGACGAAAGCTATGGAGCCCAGAAGGAGAAATGGGTGCAAGAGAGCAGCTAGCTAAGAGCGGCTCTCTGTATAAACAGGTTTCATAGGGTTCTTATGAGTTGGTTTGCGTGCTAAAGCGTTGTTGCTGCATAGCTCACGAGAACTCGGAAAGAGTGCAACGCATAACTGTGTATATATATATGCAACACCCCGGCAACCATATATAGCTAAAAAATTATTATTAGCAATATATTAGTAACAGTTAAAAATAAAGCGAATGCATTTGATTATTTGGCTTCCCATCCTTCTTGGAGGTGAGTATTTTTTTATTTACGTTGTTAAAACAGCAGTCAGTTAGAGGGTAAAATTTCATTATTATTCACTTTTTTGCTTCAAAAACTTTCGTTCAGCTCTGACCGCGATGGCCGGCGCGCAGGTGCAGTGCTACACCTGTACAGCGTGCAGCGACGCTTTCACTCTAAGCGAAAATTCAGTGTCAGCTTCCTGCATCTTTTGCGGAGTAAGTTGCTGGGAAAGATATGGAAAATTTTTATCAATAGTTTCCTTACCTCTTTGGAAAGTGTTAAAAATTTAAAATTAAAAACAAACCAACAGAAAACAAAATCTGGGAACTCAGCCAGTCGAACCTGCCTAGACCGGTGCACCAATTCGGTGGATTCCGATGGCAACGGACTTTACTGCTGCAACGACAAGCACCTGTGCAATTCGTCAAGTAGAATGAAAATTAATTGGAAAATTTTATTTCTCATAGCAACTGTTCTGCAGCTGGGTGCTTCACGCTTGCTGCTTACAACTGACTGAACGAAATTTTTAGAATTATATGTACTTTACATGCTACTGTTAGTAGCAAAAGATGGTATATATATTATTAATTTATTAGTGTCGCTCTGTAATTGTTAATTCACAGGCATTATATTTCGATTTGAAGCTAAAAAGCTTCAACAGACTACTAGATCCCACTATTGTTGCTGCAGCGTTGCTCGAGAACTGAGACAAAAGCGGATCACATGACTGCAGATATATCGGTGAAGCAAAAATGGCTTTAAAGTTCGAGCTAAAAATTTGATCCAGTCTTCGCAGTAAAAGTCCCTCTTAAAGGAGTTGTAGCCTAGTGTCCATGACCTGATGACCGGAAGGTCGGGGGTTCGAGTCCTAGCTCTGGGAGACAATTTGTGCCCCCCTGAGCGAGGCACTTAATCCCGCATTGCTTCAGTCCACCCAGCTGAGTTTGGGTACCTGTTTGAGCTGAGCCAATTTAGGGTGGGTGTTTCAGTCCATTCAGCCCGTCAGGACTGAGCAGCTGTACACAGCCCTCAGATGCGCCGCGCAACTAGCTGCGGCTGTGTCGATGAAAGTCATATTGTCAAAGTCGAGTGTCTAATTTTTAATTGAACAGTTAAAATCCTAATTTACATCTAAATCGTGTCAACGGCATAACTGTAGATTTAGCAAATATTTCCAGCAAATATAACGTGCCCCAAAATGCATTTTAAAACTTAAAAAACCAAATCTGTCTGTTTGTCTGTCTGCCTGCCTGCCTTTCTGTCTGTCTGTCTTTCTGCATGCCATTGTGTGTCAGTCTTTCTTTATGCCTGTCTGTCTGTCTGTCTGTCTGTCTGTCTGTCTGTCTGTCTGTCTGTCTGTCTGTCTGTTTGTCTGTCTGTCTGTCTGTCTGTCTGTCTGTCTGTCTCTCTGTCCGTCCGCCAATCCAGACAAAAAATAACATTTGCGCAGCTAAGAATGCTTCGGTTAGTTACATGCATGCATTGCGCTTGCTTTTTTCAGATCGAAAAGTTGGCCCAAGTGGCATTTAAAGAATCGCATTACACAATAAATAATGCACAGTAATAGCAGGACAATGACGTTACAGGTCCGACAAACGCTGTGTGCTCAACGCGGTAGAAGATCTGCGGAGCCTGTTGAGACAGCGGAGCAGCTGGGTGGTTGTGACCGCCGGCAGGGGGATGGGGTGGCGCGCAGCGCGGCCAATGAGTCAGAAGTTGTAATGGCCCAAACTCCTTTTATTCAACTAACTTCAAAGTCGCTAGCTGGCTGGCTGGCTAGCTTGCTAACTAGCAGAAGCGCCTCAGAACCAGCTGCCCTCTGGATCCGCCTCCCTCTCCAGGCCCGCTCCCAGTGCAGTGAGCATATTATCAGCTCAATTAATATATGCCATACGGGCTGGAAAAGATATTGTTCACAGAAAGAAAGCATTTGCTACGCCAGCTCTACACGCCCAGTTCTATCAGCAGGTGGTTCTAAACTGCAACCAACCCCTCTCTCACTAAAACATTCGAGCCAACTCGCTGGTGCAGCAGTGAGCCGAAATTCTAAGAATTCTCCCACAAGTCAGCTAACCCCCCCTTCCAAGCGCTCACTTCCATGCCTTAAACTGCAAGGCATGCAGGCAAGCACGGTGGCAGTTTGACAATAGGCCACTAATTCACTGCCGCCTCGTTCCGCTGAACGAACGCGCTAAGTAAAGCTGGTGATCGGAAAAAATCGAGAAGGGGCACAGCAGAGGGATCGTGGACCACTAAACTGAATGGAAACTGGTCTGGAACTGAAAGAAAGTGGAACTTATAGCTTCAATGAAGAGGCTCAATAATGAATTTAAATTTTTCAAAAGATTATTAGGGATTGGGGCGGGTTGAGACACCCTCTGAAGGATCGGGGCGGGTTGAGACACCCTCTGAAGGATCGGGGCGGGTTGAGACACCCCCTAAAAGATCGAGACACCCTCTGAAGGATTGGGGCGGGTTGAGACACCCCCTAAAAGATCAAGACATCCTCTGAAGGATCGGGGCGGGTTGAGACACCCCCTAAAAGATCGAGACACCCTCTGAAGGATTGGGGCGGGTTGAGACATCCTCTGAAGGATCAGAGCGGGTTGAGACGCTGTCTGAATGACCGTTTTGCGCCCAGCTTAGAAACCAAAGAAGATCAGAAATCAATTGTCATTTAGAATTGCATAGAGTTCAGTTGCAGTCCACACAGGCACCGGTCTGTTAAAGGGTCCTTGAAGTCCGGCTGGCCGGCGTGGGGAAGGGGTCTCCCGATCGCTGATCGCTGCGGAGGGGAGGCGGATGCGAGGTGGGGCAACGAAGAAGGCCAGGTGAAATTTGCTCCTCTCTGCAAACGCTGCGCGAGTGAGGGGGGGGGAAGGGACCGTCTGGTAAACCCCGTTAACCCCCTCGGGGAAGGGGATTATAAATAGGCGAGATCCCCGAACCATGGCTCAACTCAGAGCAGAAGAACTGAAGTTTCGACTCTCTATAGAATAAGCTCGACGAATTCGCTGCTGGTAAGTAGTAACTTCTTCATTGACATGCAGCCACGTTGCAGATGTGACCGTTTTAACAGGCAATGCCTATACCTAATCGAACAACTTTGGGCTGGCATCGCACCGACCAAACACCCAGCGGCGCATTTATGCATTGTTAGAATTGCAGCAGCCGCTTAGGCTTCTGCCATTTTAATTTTGTTAAAGCGCTTGGCGTTTGGCGGCTAATGGCCCAATTGCCCGCTTGCCTGTTGGCCCGGTTACAATACGCGACTGGCTTTGAGCTGCGCTGTTGTCGTTGGGAGATCTGTTGGTTTCTGGGACTTTTTTAGCATCAATGTAACGGATTAGTGGATGTTGAATTGCTACCTAGTTAGACTGACAACTTTGTGGTGGTTATTTCTAAGAGATTGTTTTAAGAGCGATACTGAAGTTAAATTATCGATAATTAAGTAACGAGCGCGTTCTAATATCAGTAATCCCATAATGAATATATAAGTCCCCTACGTGTCATAAATTTTAACACAAAGACAATAAAAATGATTGATCATTATAAGCAATAAGGTGATTCTCATGACGGATCACTATGAGTTGAGGTGATTCTCATGACAGATCACTATGAGTTGAGGTGATTCTCATGACGGATCACAATGAGTTGAGGTGATTCTCATGACGGATCACTATGAGTTGAGGTGATTCTCATGACGGATCACAATGAGTTGAGGTGATTCTCATGACGGATCACTATGAGTTGAGGTGATTCTCATGACGGATCACAATGAGTTGAGGTGGTTCTCATGACGGATCACTATGAGTTGAGGTGATTCTCATGACGGATCACTATGAGTTGAGGTGATTCTCATGACGGATCATTATGAGTTGAGGTGATTCTCATGACGGATCACAATGAGTTGAGGTGATTCTCATGACGGATCACTATGAGTTGAGGTGATTCTCATGACGGATCACTATGAGTTGAGGTGATTCTCATGACGGATCACAATGAGTTGAGGTGATTCTCATGACGGATCACAATGAGTTGAGGTGATTCTCATGACGGATCACTATGAGTTGAGGTGATTCTCATGACGGATCACTATGAGTTGAGGTGATTCTCATGACGGATCACTATGAGTTGAGGTGATTCTCATGACGGATCACTATGAGTTGAGGTGATTCTCATGACGGATCACTATGAGTTGAGGTGATTCTCATGACGGATCACAATGAGTTGAGGTGATTCTCATGACGGATCACTATGAGTTGAGGTGATTCTCATGACGGATCACTATGAGTTGAGGTGATTCTCATGACGGATCACTATGAGTTGAGGTGATTCTCATGACGGATCACTATGAGTTGAGGTGATTCTCATGACGGATCACAATGAGTTGAGGTGATTCTCATGACGGATCACTATGAGTTGAGGTGATTCTCATGACGGATCACTATGAGTTGAGGTGATTCTCATGACGGATCACTATGAGTTGAGGTGATTCTCATGACGGATCACTATGAGTTGAGGTGATTCTCATGACGGATCACTATGAGTTGAGGTGATTCTCATGACGGATCACTATGAGTTGAGGTGATTCTCATGACGGATCACTATGAGTTGAGGTGATTCTCATGACGGATCACTATGAGTTGAGGTGATTCTCATGACGGATCACTATGAGTTGAGGTGATTCTCATGACGGATCACAATGAGTTGAGGTGATTCTCATGACGGATCACAATGAGTTGAGGTGATTCTCATGACGGATCACTATGAGTTGAGGTGATTCTCATGACGGATCACTATGAGTTGAGGTGATTCTCATGACGGATCACAATGAGTTGAGGTGATTCTCATGACGGATCACAATGAGTTGAGGTGATTCTCATGACGGATCACAATGAGTTGAGGTGATTCTCATGACGGATCACTATGAGTTGAGGTGATTCTCATGACGGATCACTATGAGTTGAGGTGATTCTCATGACGGATCACTATGAGTTGAGGTGATTCTCATGACGGATCACTATGAGTTGAGGTGATTCTCATGACGGATCACTATGAGTTGAGGTGATTCTCATGACGGATCACTATGAGTTGAGGTGATTCTCATGACGGATCACTATGAGTTGAGGTGATTCTCATGACGGATCACTATGAGTTGAGGTGATTCTCATGACGGATCACTATGAGTTGAGGTGATTCTCATGACGGATCACAATGAGTTGAGGTGATTCTCATGACGGATCACAATGAGTTGAGGTGATTCTCATGACGGATCACTATGAGTTGAGGTGATTCTCATGACGGATCACAATGAGTTGAGGTGATTCTCATGACGGATCACTATGAGTTGAGGTGATTCTCATGACGGATCACTATGAGTTGAGGTGATTCTCATGACGGATCACTATGAGTTGAGGTGATTCTCATGACGGATCACTATGAGTTGAGGTGATTCTCATGACGGATCACTATGAGTTGAGGTGATTCTCATGACGGATCACTATGAGTTGAGGTGATTCTCATGACGGATCATTATGAGTTAATGTGATTATCTTGGCTGATCATTATGAGTTATGAGGTGATTCTTACTATTAATCTTTATGAATTATTGATCTTTAGTAATCTTCATCAGTAAATCAACCCGTCATTCAGTCCGTCAGTTGTGAAATGGTGATGGCTGATGTTTTTCAGGAAAATATTATGCTAGTAATTATTGGGCTACTGTCAGAAATAGGCAACCATGAATGACAGGTTTGTTTACTGCCAAGAAAAAATAGTAACAAAAATGACGCAATAATTTTTTTCTAAAGAAATTGAATTACCATCCAAGTCAGAATAAAGGCTGAAGCAAATTAAAGCAGAGCATTTAGCCAGTGTATTTTTGGAGACTTATTAGGCGTATGGTATCTAAATAACTAAGCACAATTTAAAATAAAAGTTGCGCTACTCAATTTACACGGCCAACAAACCCGGAAAAGTAAGTCGGAAATAATAACAATAGCCGATATTATGCTAGAGAAGTTATGTATAAAATAGTAATTGGTAATCGCACTAATAGGGGGTATTCTTAGACAAAGAAATTTATGTTTACTGGAAAACTATGAAACAGCAAGAAATACTGATACACGAGCTTAATTCGCATTAACATTGGTGCAGAAGTCTCATGGATAACAAAAAATTCTCCTAACACTAGGTAAATACATTTAGGCTACAAGTCTTTCTTGGTACCATTTTACTAGAATTAATATTGTGTATCCAAGTCGCACTACACTAAAGATTTTTTAACCAAAAAATTATTCAAGAAGATTTGCGGGTAAAAGTTGTTAAAATCGAATGCACCCGTTTCTTTGAAACTGATTTTGTTATTTGGGAGACCTTTCTAAACTCTCCTTTATTAACAACAATACTATCATACGAGCGTATTTAGTAAAAAACAAAGCTAATCATGAATAATAAGCAAACAAAGACTTGCTAATTATAAACGCATTTATTAAAATAGCTGATTTTGCATGCCTATTAATAATAGCATAATATTGCACTATAGTTGAGAATTAATTGTGGAGCAAATAAATAGCCACGGAGATACAGTGCGAACTGTGCAGGGGCACAAAATATGAGAAAGATCACAACTTTATTTCTAAATAGTATTTCAGACATTTGCAGCCGATACCTAGCTAGCTAGATATAAACAAGACCCAAGTTCTTCAGAGTACGAAGTTTGTTTTGGTCCGAAAATTTTGATAAATAATGAACATAACACAAAACTGTGCATCAATAATAATAGAATGAAGTTCTGCTTTTTTCCGAAAAGAAATACTCGTACACAACATTTGAGCAAAAAATATTACACTTTTTACATTATTGTTTTCGAAACTGAAAAAATGTTAATAATTATTAAAAAAACGCAGATCGCTACTCACAGTAGTCGAATAATTTCAGTAGACATTTATGACAAGGAAGAGCAAAATAAACGTAAGTACGAAACCGACTTATAAGTGGCAAAGTTACTATAGAATCACTGAAAATATAGTATGAAAACAGCGCGGCTAGAGAGAGAGAGAGAGAGAAACGCACACAAAAAAGCAACTGAGGTAAACGAAAACAACAAAAACTTTGACGCAAGCATCCAAAGTATCCCCCCTCCCCTACCTCCCGAAACACACACAAAAACCGGCTGAAAACAACAACAAAAAAAAACTAGAAGACAAGCGAATAGACAGGACAAACGCCAATATATTTGGCACAGGCCGATGCCCGCAGCAGCTAGCCGATTAGATGCTGAAGAGAATTATCAAACGCCGTTATTATTATTAGCCGCGGCTAATTCAGACGAGTCAGCGGCGAAATGATCGAATAGCGGATTCTGCATCGCCTTGCTGTTAATGGCCGCCCAGGCCTGCTCGCGTTTGGCCGCCTCCGTGGCTTCGCGCTGCCGCTCCTCCTTGTAGCGATTGGTGCAATCGTCGAATAGGCGCTGGTTCATCTCCATGAGCAGTTTGAGCGCGTTGTAAATCAGGCCGTGGATGGTCTTGTTCCAGTGCTGCTTGGTCTGGTACAGCGCCGGGAACACTATGGGCAGGACTTCGCGCACGTTCTCCGACATCAGCGACAGCACGTATTCGTTGTTCCAAAAGTACAGGGCGCGCTCGGCCACCTGGGCCAGTTGGACGAGGGGGGGATAATCGATTAGAGAACGTTAGGCTTCGTGTTAGAAACAAAAGGGATTAGAAATAAGAAATCTTAGGAATGGACTGCAGAATTTGAATTCTTAACTTTTGAAATCGAAATTTCCGTATGGGATTATACATTCGTGAAAACTGAAAGTAGATATGCGATTCTAAAGCTTGGGGATTGGAATGCTGGGATGGGATTCTATAGCTTGGGGATCCGAATGCTGGGATGGGATTCTATAGCTTGGGGATCGGAATGCTGGGATGGGATTCTATAGCTTGGGGATCGGAATGCTGGGATGGGATTCTAAAGCTTGGGGATCGGAATGCTGGGATGGGATTCTATAGCTTGGGGATCGGAATGCTGGGATGGGATTCTATAGCTTGGGGATCGGAATGCTGGGATGGGATTCTAAAGCTTGGGGATCGGAATGCTGGGATGGGATTCTATAGCTTGGGGATCGGAATGCTGGGATGGGATTCTAAAGCTTGGGGATCGGAATGCTGGGATGGGATTCTATAGCTTGGGGATCGGAATGCTGGGATGGGATTCTATAGCTTGGGGATCGGAATGCTGGGATGGGATTCTATAGCTTGGGGATCGGAATGCTGGGATGGGATTCTAAAGCTTGGGGATCGGAATGCTGGGATGGGATTCTATAGCTTGGGGATCGGAATGCTGGGATGGGATTCTATAGCTTGGGGATCGGAATGCTGGGATGGGATTCTAAAGCTTGGGGATCGGAATGCTGGGATGGGATTCTATAGCTTGGGGATCGGAATGCTGGGATGGGATTCTAAAGCTTGGGGATCGGAATGCTGGGATGGGATTCTATAGCTTGGGGATCGGAATGCTGGGATGGGATTCTATAGCTTGGGGATCGGAATGCTGGGATGGGATTCTAAAGCTTGGGGATCGGAATGCTGGGATGGGATTCTATAGCTTGGGGATCGGAATGCTGGGATGGGATTCTAAAGCTTGGGGATCGGAATGCTGGGATGGGATTCTATAGCTTGGGGATCGGAATGCTGGGATGGGATTTTAAAGCTTGGGGATCGGAATGCTGGGATGGGATTCTATAGCTTGGGGATCGGAATGCTGGGATGGGATTCTATAGCTTGGGGATCGGAATGCTGGGATGGGATTCTAAAGCTTGGGGATCCGAATGCTGGGATGGGATTATAAAACTTGGGGATTCGAATGCTGGGATGGGATTCTAAAGCTTGGGGATGGGATTCTAAAGCTTAGGGATCGGAATGCTGGGATGGGATTCTAAAGCTTGGGGATGGGATTCTAAAGCTTTGGGATCGGAATGCTGGGATAGGATTCTAAATTTTCAGAATCGGAATGTTGGATGGATTTTTGGGATCAAGATTTAGAAAAGAATCGTATGCCTATTTGATCTTCGATTCCAAATGGGTAATCTAAATCTATTTATAGAATTTAAAATTCGTATGAATAGAATCTTTTTAAAATTTACATCAAAATAATAGAAATGGGAGAGTACGGGTGTTTTCAGTCGCTTATGTTGGAGCTTCAGATTTTTCTTAGTAAAGGGATAAGATAATGCGAGCAGTAGGATAATTCACTGCAGGAATCAAAACTCAAAAGACAAATGATATCGGGATACTTAAATTTAGGTATTTCGCAAAAAAATTTGGAGCTTTATTTGCGGACAAACCTGAAAGTGCGGCGAGCTGACGCACTTGGACAGCTGGACAAAGAGAGGCTGGATGACCTTTTGAAACTCGGCCGGCTCAATAACGTCCAATATCTCTTCCAGTTCGTTGAGAAACATTACCTCTTTGGGCGAGTGCACTTTTGGCCAGAATTTGAGCAGGCCAAGCAGCACGGGCTGGGTGAGGGTGTGGTCCTTTTCAAGGAATTGCACCACGCAGTAAGCCAGCTGTGGGTGATAGACGCTGAGGGATTTCACTTTGTGCAACGGCAGCAGCACTCTAAGTAGAAACACTTTGTGCTCTTCTTTTAGAGGCAAAGCAAAGCCGTTGATGATGCTGCCCAGAATCTCTAGTAGTTCGGCTATGCCGTTGTGGCGCTCAGTTTCGTAGATAAATCTGAAGGAAGTGGATGCTGGGCTAATATGTGACGCAAAATTTAACAGCATAGAGGCGTTGATAAGACTCAACAAGGATTGTAAAATAAACTATAGCGTAAGACTAAAAGATAATACAGAAGCGAAAGTGAAGCTAACAGAATCAAATATAAGCAGAAAGGGAAATGATTCATAGAGAAATGGAAAGAAGGGAAGACAAGGAAGAATGAAGGGAAGAATGAAAGAAAGGGAGAAATGAAGGGAAGAAGGGAAGAAAGGGAGGAATGAAGGGACGAAGGGAAGAAAGGGAGGAATATAGAGAAGAATGAAAGGGAGGAATGAATGGAAGAAGGTAAGAAAGGGAGGAATGAAGGGAAGAATGAAAGAAAGGGAGGAATGAAGGGAAGAATGAAAGAAAGGGAGGAATGAATGGAAGAAGGTAAGAAAGGGAGGAATGAAGGGAAGAAGGGAAGAAAGGGAGGAATGAAGGGAAGAAGGGAAGAAAGGGAGGAATGAAGGGAAGAAGGGAAGAAAGGGAGGAATGAAGGGAAGAATGAAAGAAAGGGAGGAATGAATGGAAGAAGGTAAGAAAGGGAGGAATGAAGGGAAGAAGGTAAGAAAGGGAGGAATGAAGGGAAGAATGAAAGAAAGGGAGGAATGAAGGGAAGAATGAAAGAAAGGGAGAAATGAAGGGAAGAAGGGAAGAAAGGGAGGAATGAAGGGACGAAGGGAAGAAAGGGAGGAATATAGAGAAGAATGAAAGGGAGGAATGAATGGAAGAAGGTAAGAAAGGGAGGAATGAAGGGAAGAATGAAAGAAAGGGAGGAATGAAGGGAAGAATGAAAGAAAGGGAGGAATGAATGGAAGAAGGTAAGAAAGGGAGGAATGAAGGGAAGAAGGGAAGAAAGGGAGGAATGAAGGGAAGAATGAAAGAAAGGGAGGAATGAAGGCAAGAATGAAAGAAAGGGAGGAATGAATGGAAGAAGGTAAGAAAGGGAGGAATGAAGGGAAGAAGGGAAGAAAGGGAGGAATGAAGGGAAGAAGGGAAGAAAGGGAGGAATGAATGGAAGAAGGTAAGAAAGGGAGGAATGAAGGGGAGACTGAAAGAAAGGGAGGAATGAAGGGAAGAATGAAAGAAAGGGAGGAATGAATGGAAGAAGGTAAGAAAGGGAGGAATGAAGGGAAGAAGGTAAGAAAGGGAGGAATGAAGGGAAGAATGAAAGAAAGGGAGGAATGAAGGGAAGAATGAAAGAAAGGGAGGAATGAAGGGAAGAAGGGAAGAAAGGGAGGAATGAAGGGAAGAAGGGAAGAAAGGGAGGAATATAGGGAAGAATGAAAGGGAGGAATGAATGGAAGAAGGTAAGAAAGGGAGGAATGAAGGGAAGAAGGTAAGAAAGGGAGGAATATAGGGAAGAATGAAAGAAAGGGAGGAATGAATGGAAGAAGGTAAGAAAGGGAGGAATGAAGGGAAGAAGGGAAGAAAGGGAGGAATGAAGGGAAGAATGAAAGAAAGGGAGGAATGAAGGCAAGAATGAAAGAAAGGGAGGAATGAATGGAAGAAGGTAAGAAAGGGAGGAATGAAGGGAAGAATGAAAGAAAGGGAGGAATGAAGGGAAGAATGAAAGAAAGGGAGGAATTAATTGAAGAAGGTAAGAAAGGGAGGAATGAAGGGAAGAAGGGAAGAAAGGGAGGAATCAAGGGCAGTAGGGAAGAGAGGGTCGAATGAAGGGAAGAAGGAAAGAAACACAAGAAAGGAAGAGCAGAAGGGAAGAAGTAGGGAGCAAGTAGGGAAATGTATAACAAGCAATGGGAAATCACAAACCTGTAGAAAATATTGTTAATATTTTTGCGAATAAGGCCGCGCAAGCCGACAAATTTGCCGTAGATTCTGTGCAGAATAGTTTTCAAAAAGTCGCGCTCCCTAGGATCCTCGCTATCGAACATGTCCAACAATTGCAGCACGAAGGCCTGGTCGATGCACCGCTTAGCCAGAGACGGTTGAAATTCGGGCGATTCAAGGAAACGCAGAAAGAATTCGCACACCAGGTGCAAATGAGGCCAGGCTGCTTCCAAATTCGGTTCGTCCTCTTCTGGATCGAATTCGGCGCCAAGCGGGTTGGAGGGCGGCGGCAGGGTGCGGAAGACGTTGGCGGCGAACATGGCGACGGCCTCGGTGTAGACGGGCTCGGTTAGGGCGCCCTGCGGCACGGTGACGAATTCTACTAGCTCTTGGAGAGCCAGCCGTTTCACCTCCTTGTACTTGAGATCGGACAGCGGGTCCTGGGCAAAGTCGAACACAACGCAGCACTGGCGCAGCTTCTGCAGCAGCAGCGACTCGCGCTCCTGCTCGTTAGCGGCCTCTTTCAACGTTGGCAGCGCTAATAGTTCGCGATTCTTGCTCACCTGATGACTGCAACTGCCGCTGCGGGCTTCGCGGATTGCGTTGCTAGGCAACAGAGGCGGCGGCGTAGCGGCCGGGATTGGCGAGCTGGCCTTGGCCTGCTCCAATGGTTTGGCAGCGGCGGCAGCTGACGCGGCCGCTATGCCAGCTGAAGCTGCCGACGTAGTCAGCGTTGAAGATGCTGACGATGACACTGGCGGGGGCTGGGTTGATGAAGACGGCGGAGGCGCCGCTGGCTTTTGATCGCTGCCAGCTACTGGCATTGCTGCTGGGCTGCTTAGTCCTGGAGATTAATGCATGATAAAACAAGTTCAAACAATGAGAAACCAGGGTAACAAGTAAAATATCTAATCAGATTTAAAAAAAGTGGCGTCTAAACGTATGTTTCTCACATATTTGCTGAAAAATCTGTTAATAAGTGCGTTAAATTGTCGATAGTCTACTTCATCAAACCATTTTAAACCTAGCTTACTTATACTTTACTAGTCATACGAGGCGTAATCTAGTTCAACAATACTTATTCATGATTGATTTTTTGATTTGAATAGCAAATAAACATTTATTAGTCCATTATTGATCCCTATAAGGATATATGCTTTAAAACTCTATGGACTTTCATAGAACTCAATAAACTTACTAAAATTCTTTTTTTTACTAAATAAGAAATAATTTGAATAAAGACTTAACAAAAATAATAATAAAGCACAAAAATAGTTTACAATAATGTATAATAGTCCATAAGTAGTCTCTAGCAGTTAGAGCTTCACTTAAAGATACTACTAAAGATATTAAGATAATTCAGTAAAGCACTGCACTAAATACATTGTATTGATGAATATGGTACCAAATAAACATTTCAAGGTAGCTCTCAAATAGGCCTACTGAAGTTCTATGCCTGGCCTTGAGCTTGGCTTTTGTATAAGGGATTGTGCCTATCTTAGCAATATTCTAAGGAAAAAAATAAGTCCAGCTTTATCTGCATGGTAGTCTGCCAATCTAGATAGTGTTCTATATGAATAAGTCTGGCTTTATACATATAGGAATCTACCTATCCATGCAGATAATTAAAATATTATTCCAATGATACTGAAGTACTATAGAGATAAGCACTGCCAAATGTCAAATACTTACAACTAGCAATTTAAACTTATTTTTTATTATAAAAATTTATATTTAATGTAGAAGGCCTATTTTTATCAAATTCTATTTTCCTGGAAAACGCAAATTTGAATTTATGGAAAATGTGTAAAAATTTGCAAAACTTTGTTTTAATGTTTTAATAAAATTTTATTTGTGCAATTTTAGCAAATGTTAACTGACTAGTATAAATAGACACAAGCAGAGGCTGAGGAAAATTGCCCGGCTCCACCTCAGCAATCCACAATAACTTTGTGAGTTTTCAACCAGAAATATCGGAGTCTTAAGTCTTGAATTACTTACCTGCTTAGGCAGAGAAAATCTGCTTATAAAGCAAGTGTTGGGAAATACCTGCCAAAAGGCAGAGAAACTGCCCAGATGGCGAGATGAAGGGGGAAAATACCTGCCAAAGGCAGAGAAACTGCCCAGATGGCAAGATAAGACCTGCAAAAGCAGAGAATCCACCTTAGGGTAAGAAAGACTGCTGAGAAAGCAAGATATACTATCATAGTGCAAGAATAAGAGTAGGGAATTAGGTTTAGGGCTAGGGAATTTCTTAGATAATTAAGGCTGCAACCCTCTAATCTGGGTACTGCCCTAATTTTGGACTGGGTTTACCGCTTGGCACAGTGAATGCTACCAGCTAGCCCAGTAGATGCTACCAGACAAATGAGTAATTAAGTAATTTTCTAGGAAACAGATTAAGGTTTAATTAGGATAGAAGAAGCTCTAGAACAATTTTGGGGTTGGCAATAGGAGAATAAAAGACCCCTACAACATTAATTTACAGCAGGCCTAAAGGGGTAATTTAGATACAACAATATAGGTCCAGATAATTTTTTTAATAGTAGACATGTCAATAAAGCAGGGAATAGGGAGCATTGGTTTTTGGTCCTACCCTGTCCCAGAAATCAAAATCAAATATTTGCAAATAGTAAAATGTCAACATACATGCGCAAACTCCTGAATCTTACCCGGCCAGTGCAACGTTGTTTAATGTAAGTGCGACATTGTGACAAAAAGTGCGACGTTGTTCAGTGTAAGTGCAACATAGCTTGTCAGTGGAAAAATTTGTGACTTAGTTGGGCAAAAATTTGGAAGGACCAAAAAAAAGGTCCCGCGAACCATTTTTGTCTGAATCTTCCCAATTCTTCTCCATTTTGCAACTTACCCCCTTGTTTTTCACCAATTTTGTGACATACATTGGCGATTTTGCAACATACATTGGTGATTTTGCAACATACATCAGCGATTTTGTGGCATACAGCAGCAATTTTGCAACATACATTGGCAATTTTGCGACATCCCTTGCTTGGCAGGCCTGTCACCCGGCCAATTCGGCCGGGTTGGCTGGGTGTTGCGCATGTATGAATGTCAATATAAGCTAACAGTGGCAGATCCAAGGGGAGCTTAGTTAGCTAGCTAGCTACAATAGTCAGGAAGGTGGCAGTTTGGCCAGAAAATTCTGGCACAATTACGCAATTTTTTTTGGTGCAAAAAGGTGCACAATGGTACACACAAAGGGTCTTGGCACATTGGTGTACAACCTTGTGCAAAATCTTTAATATAATAGGCAAAATAGGCAATATATAAGTAGCAAAAAGGTTAAAATATGGCAAATTTGCAAAGATTTAGAGGAGATTACAAGCAAAAATGTAGCAAATAGGAAGATATAGAGAAGAAATAGTTTGCAAGACCTTTTTTTGGTCCTTCGAACTTTTGCTCCAAGTAAGCACATAATGGCACACATAGGGCTTTGTGTTAGTACATGGCACACAATTTTGGGAGACAAAAAATTTTCTGGCGCACACTCTGCCATCTTCCTGACTATGGGCTAGCTAGAACCCTTTGCTATTAACCTATAGGGTGTGACTATGCCCCCTTGCTTTTTTGACAAGTTACCACAATTTTTATTCAATGCTGATAAAAATTAAATTAGTGAATTAATACTATTCCCAAAATCTTTATTAATTCAATTAATTAATATGCATTACAAATTGTACATAGGGCCTAGTAAAGATCCCTTCTAAATATACTACAGTACAGTGATAACTAGGCCTCAGCAGTATAATATTTAATATCATTGTAATTTATTATTAAATAAGTTCTTTTTTTTAGTTATACAAATTGTTGTTATAATGTATTGTAATTTAAAATGTTTTGCGCTGCATTTCGCGATCTTGTTACGCAGGTAAAAGAACCGCGACACCCAATATTAATTATAAATAAATAAATTCGGTAAAGCTTCAAATATTAGACTCCACATAACCAAATATTACATTGGCGACCACGTCAGGACCGGCCTCTGGTATTAATTCGATATTATCGAATTAACTCTGGTATTATTTCGAGTATTAATTCGGCTATTGTTTATAAAAAATAATATTGGTTCAACTCAATTTATTAATTGGCAATATAATTAAATAATTTGTCGGCATCAAATATTTGTCTAATAATCGAAGCTTCATATGGAACTAATGCTAAAGAATTATTGTTAATATTTTAACCATTATAACTTTTGATCCTTCCAATTTCTGCATTTATGCATCAATAAAATAATTTGCACTTATCAACCAAATTTTTTGGACAATTCTGCATTTAAAGAAAATATCTATTTTGCCTAATCCTATAGAACATTATGCCACCTAAACTGGCTAAAGTAAAGGCTGCAACTGGTCAAAGCAAAGTAGTTGTGTCAAAGAAGAAAGTTTGTCCAGCCATCCTTAGCAAGCCATCAACTAGGAATTCTGGAATTGTTACTAGGTCAGCAGCCAAGAAGAGTAACAATGACAGCATTCAGCCAGCTTCTAACAAAGAAAGTAGTCTGAAAGAAAGTAATAATAACTCTTTGTTGTCTTCTAATTATGCACATAGAATCAATGAAAATAAGGCTAGCATCTATGAACAAACACAGCAATTGGATCCTATTCCAATAATTTCAAAAGGCAAAGTTGATTCAAGTAATGAGGAGTTATTGGCTTCAATTTTCCAGCCAACAGTGACAATTTCTGAGCAGCTTTGTCAGCCAACAAATTCTTCAGCAACAAATGCCCAAGTTGCCCAAGTCCAGTTGCCTCCAGTGCCTAAGCCAGCACCTTTTAATGGAAAAGAAGATTTTTCTGACTTTGTTTGCCGAATTGAAAATTATATTGACAGGTTTCCTAACATTTCTGAAGCCTTGAAAATTCAAACCTTTACTGCTTTCTTAGGACCTGCCTTCAGTACATATCGTTCTTGGCTCGCATCTACTTATGTTAGGCATGGTGTACCTATCAATACACCCTTGGAAAAGATGCCTAACATTACGTTCACCAAATGTACTCAATTCCTTAAGAGTCGGCATGGAGAAAAAAGTAATATAGTGCTACGCCGTGAACTTCGAAGCCTTCATAGGAAGCCTACAGAATCTTTTGAGCAATTTTTAACTGCCTTGCAGAATTTGGCATTTCAAGCCTACCCAGAATCAATTGCTACTGAAGTTGTGCAAACCATGATCCTAGACCAATTCATTGTTGGCATTAATGACCAAAGAGTAACAGAGTATTTGTCCAATTTAACTTGTCTGGAAACACCTGAGCAAGCCCTACAAGTTGCGCAGCAAGTCAGAGAGACTCAGCAATTACTAACTACTACTTGCCAACAAACAGCCACAAAGGTACTAACATCTAATAGTCAACAGGTACTTGCTGCTACTACTGCACCATGGCAACAAAAAAGTGTTAGTCAACCAAGTATCCCTGTTCCATCAAATTTCCAAGCACCAAGGCCTAACCAAGTAAGGTTTAATAATTATCAGCATCAGCAGCAGCCTAATGCAAACTACTATCAACAGCCTGGATTTAGTCAAATGCAGCAACAAAGATTCAACCACCATCAGCAACCGCAATTTAGCAATTATGCTCCTTATCAGCAACAGAGGTTTAACTACCTTCAGCAACAAAGACCCCAGCATCATCAGCCACAAGTGGGCCCAATGCCAATGCAACATCAACAGCAACAGCAAGTCATCTGCTTTAAATGCGGGCAGCCAGGCCATATTCAAAGATTCTGCCCAAACATCAATCAGGCTGGTTCAGGGGCCAGACCCCAGCCTCACTAGAGAAAGGCCCAACCACTTGCCAAGCTGCAGAATCAACTAAATACACTATTGTAAATATAAATAATGAACCTAGGAATGTAATGTATGTTTCAGCTAAACTCTTCTCAAAGAATGTTCCATGTTTAATTGATTCTGGTGCCTCAGTTACTGTTGTTAACTCGTCATTAGTAAATAAGTTGTTGCATAAACTAAGCCCAACTAACATCAAACTTCAAGTGGCAGATGGCAACGAACTAAAAGTCTTAGGCGAAATCGAACTAAATTTTACTTTTGGAACGTCAATCTACAAGCATAAATGTATCGTCAGTAGTGGTATTCAGCACTCAATTATCCTTGGTTGCGATTTTTTCCACAACTTTAATGTCTCAATACACCCAGCCCAAGGCCTCATCACTTTCAATAACGAAAATAAAAGTTTTCCTACCCGACAAACTACTATGGTTCAACGAAGCTGCAAAGTAATTTCAAGCGATACTATTAATCTTCCAGCTGGATATGCAGCAACTATCTCAATTAAACCAGTTACTTTAACTCAGTCATTTGCACCAGGTATTGTAGAATCTAATAAGCGAATTCCAGGATTGCTTGTTTCAAGGACTGTTGATTTGTTGAAAGATGAAGGAATGGTTATAAACGTCATCAATTCAAATGTAGACCGAGACTTAGTAATTAGAAAGAACGAGACAATTGGATTTTTTACACCGCTTGACAATCGAGGTGAGACATGTATCATCAAAGAAGTAGATGAACGTGAACCTGTTGTTGAAGAAGAGAAAGTGGAAAAGTCATTCTGTATCTCCGAAGACCTCAGTCCAGACGAAAAAACATCTGTTCTCAATATACTCAACGAATATCACGATGTCTTCGCTAAAGATAGCAAGCTCGGGCGAACAGGGTTGCTGAAGCATACCATCGACACGGGTAACTCGGCGCCTGTTAGAGAACCTCTAAGAAGGGCAGCGTTGCCGACCATCAAGGAGCAAGAGAAGCTAATCCAGCAGATGCTAGACGATAATGTCATACAGCCATCAACGTCACCATGGGCCGCACCTGTCATTTTAGTTAAAAAGAAAGATGGAAGTTCGCGATTCTGTGTCGACTTTAGAAAATTAAATGCTGCAACTAAGCCAGATGCATTCCCAGTGCCTAGAATCGACGACATGCTAGATGCTTTGTCAGGCAATGTCTATTTTTCCGCACTAGACATGCAAGCAGGTTACTGGCAAGTAGAGATGGAAGAGAAAGATCGAGAGAAAACTGCGTTCGTCTGTCACCATGGACTTTTCGAGTTTAATGTTATGCCTTTTGGCCTGCGGAATGCTCCATCAACATTTCAGAGACTCATCCAGATGGTCCTGCAAGGTCTAACTTGGGACGCGTGCTTAGCTTACATCGACGATGTCATCGTAATGGGTCAGAACCTAGAGATCCACAACGAGAGACTTAAACTAGTTCTTGGACGATTAAGAGCAGCAAATCTTCGCCTTAAGCCTAGCAAGTGCACTTTTGCTGCCAAATCGCTGAAGATCTTAGGACATGTGATAACACCACAAGGAGTTGCAGTAGATGACGAAAAGATCGAAGTGATCAAGAGATGGCCAAGACCAATGAATCAGAAGGACGTTAAAAGTTTCCTAGGTCTCACCTCGTATTACAGACGATTTATCAAAAACTATTCAGAGATTGCCGAACCTATGAGAACGTTAACAACTGATCGAAAATTCATCTGGAACGATAATGCAGAAGAAAGTTTCTCTCGTCTTAAGACTGCTTTAACATCAGCACCAATCTTAGCGTTGCCACAAATGTCAGAAGAAAACTGTGAATTCTTTCTTGACACCGATGCAAGTGATACAGCCATTGGATGTGTTCTATCCCAGATGCAGAACGGCCAAGAAAAAGTAATCGCTTATGGCAGTCGAGTTCTCAATACAGCTGAAAGAAACTATTGTGTTACCCGTCGTGAACTTCTAGCTGTTGTGGAGTTTGTGAAAAAGTTTCGTTCATACTTAGCACCGAGAAAGTTTACAGTTCGAGTTGACCACCAGGCACTAACATACCTGCTAGAATTTAAAGAGCCTACAGGTCAATTAGCTCGCTGGATCGAATCCCTTCAAGAACTTAACTTTGAGATCAATTATCGCCCTGGTAAATCTCACTCCAATGCAGATGCGTTGTCACGAGTGTGTACAAGACCATGCGAAGCCTGTCGACCTTGTAAAACCAGTTCAGATGCAGAATGCCAAACAGATGAAGATCAAACTGTCGCAGCGATTATTTCTAGAAGAAAACAGACGTTAGTACCTAGGAGATCCGAAAGTGAAAACGAATTCGACGATGTAGACGATGCAGAGCAGAGTGACTCTGAAGAAGAACCGAGCATGCGTGAATTGCAGTTACGAGATCCAGGAATCGGACCAGTATATCGAAAGTTAGCAGCTGGCGCAACAGATTTTGAAGTTGCAGAGCGAGACAGAATGTCACCTGAGACTTTAAGTCTAATGTCGAAAGCAGACAGTTTGTGTTTCGTTAATGGCGTAATGCACTATTTTTTAAGTCTAAACCTGTTCCAGTCCTACCGCAATGCAAGCGAGAAAGTTTCATCAAAGAGATCCACGAGTTGGGCCATTTTGGCATCGAAAAGACTAGAACTTCTGTCAGGGAGCGTGCATATTGGCCTAAATTAGCTATAGATGTTGAGCTGTCGGTCAAAGCATGCATTCCGTGTCAAAAATCAAAGCCGACGTCAATGACTCGAGGACCATTGCAGCCAATCGCTACAGGATTTCCCATGCACCGAATTGGAATCGACATAGTAAAAGTAGCTACCTCGAGGCAAGGCAACAACCGATTGCTCACGATAATCGACTATTTTACAAAGTGGACGGAATTAATACCGCTTCCAGACGAAAGAGCGAACACCGTCGCGAAAGCACTTTTCGATGGATGGATATCTAGATGGGGAGCACCTCACATTATTCATTCCGATCGTGGTAGCAACGTGGACGGCAAAGTCATCAATAGCCTATGCAAGATCCTTGATATTCAAAAGACTCGCACAACTTATTTTCATCCCCAATGCGACGGACTCGTTGAAAGATTTCACAGAACGTTGCACAGCGTTCTGCGATGCTATCTGCAAACTGTTGAGCCAGAAGACTGGCAGGACGTCATTCCTCATTGCCTCCTGGCTTACAGAAGCACAGTTCACAGCAGTACCGGCTTTACGCCCCATTTTCTAATGACTGGTCGTGAAGTTACGCTCCCACTCGATCTCGTGTACCGAGTCGCTGAGCCAGTCAGCACTGCCATAACCTTTGCCAGATCAACGAAGGAACGCCTACTAAAAGCTTTTGAAAGCGTCAGAGAGTCTGTTAAATCTGTGCAGCGGCGTCAGAAGCGCTATTATGACAGAAAGTGCAAGAAGAGGAAGTTCAAGGTTGGATCTTTGGTCTGGATCTTTGTTCCACCATCAGTCCTGAGGCAACGTGAACCTCGTTGGTCAATTAAGCACCATGCTCCATGGACTGGACCGTTCCGTGTCACGAGGAAATTGACCAACCTGACCTACGAAGTGAAGTCGGTTGACGAACGTCAGAAAGTCAAGATCGTCAATGTAGAAAAGATGAAGAAGTACATCCCACCGAGAAGGCAGGAAGGATTATGGCAGGATGAAGAGCCGAACGTCGAAGAAAATGGAAATGGTGAGCGCGAAGTTGAAGAAGAGGACAACGAGGATTGGGTATTGGTTTGCCGCAAAGATTTTTGTTAGCTGGAATCGGCTGTGTGAACGCTGAGCGGACGGTTTCTGAATAGCAATCCTATTTTCTATTAAATCAATCATTAACCTGCTGGAATCGTTTACTGTTCGTTGGAATGTTTGGTACCTTATCTGGACTATCGCTAACTGCTGCTGTCTGTCAATGTCCGGTGGACCACTGGAACGCACCTCTGCATCTAGTCGTCGCCGCTGATGGCCTGGTGTCCGTCGGCGACCGCGGCTGGCTAGAGGCGGTCTGCAGACTGGCGGAAGACCGGTGATGACTGACGCCAACCTGAGGAGCGCTCTGGGTGATTTTGTGCTAATCTACTGATTAATTATTGCTAATTTAATAGAAACTGACTGTGCACTTTCAGTTGCGATCGCGTATTAACAATCAAGTTGAACTGTTTGCCACGGTCGTAATTCTTATTCCAGTTTTTTTTTTCTTCCTATCATGCTCTTCGTTAAAAGTGTTATTTAAGAAAAAATTCTTTTAATTCTGTGATGCCGCATTTTAACTCCCCATGCTTCGTTTTTCAATAGCTTTAGAATATTCGTAAACAAAAAGAAAATTTTTTTTTCGTTCAATGTTTTCTTTCGTGTGCATTTCTAGATTTTGATTTCAATGTCGTTATTGCTGTTTCTTAATCGTTCAGAAATATTTTTTTCGATTTTTTTCTCAATTCCAAATCCGCATTAGATTAAAATATTTTAAAATATTATTGAGTATAATTTTTCGTCAGTCTAGACAGATTTAGTTTGTTTTCTGCATGTAGCTGAGCTTCGATGTCCCCTGTGCGTTTTTTTTGCTCATGGCACATCGCTGTCATTCGGCAACCTTGCAGATTTGTAAAGCTTGTGGGCTGTTTCGCGCTTTGTTGGTCGTTCGATTCGTCTTTTGCCTTCTTCAGTTTGTGCAAATCATGTTTCGGCATCTGGTATTGGTATCCATGTACGAGCTAATGTGTACTTGAAGTTCCGTTCCCGTCGTATTTTTTTCGCTTAGCAGAGCCAATAGTGTCGTTTCAGTGGAACCTTGTGTCCCTCGCGCGCTTCGCTTGGCCGGGGCATTCGGTCACCGCTTCAAACTGAGCTGTAATTCGCAATTTCTAAATTTTTTTCAGGCTATTGTTGTATAAGTTTCATTTTTCCTACTGTTAGTAATATGCATTATTTCTTTTGTAATTGCAACAATGAGGACATTGTTTTTTTTCCAAGGAGAGGGTAATGTAATATCATTGTAATTTATTATTAAATAAGTTCTTTTTTTTAGTTATACAAATTGTTGTTATAATGTATTGTAATTTAAAATGTTTTGCGCTGCATTTCGCGATCTTGTTACGCAGGTAAAAGAACCGCGACACCCAATATTAATTATAAATAAATAAATTCGGTAAAGCTTCAAATATTAGACTCCACATAACCAAATATTACAAATAAGGATAAGGTTATAATTCGAATTTAATAATAATAATTAGTAATGAACAGTTTTACTTAAAAGACACAATTATTTTACCCTAAACCAATATGGTTTATCACTTAATAAGATCCATTTGCATAAATAAATAAATAGTTACGCACTTCTATCACAACTATTATTGTAATAATCTTTGATTTATAGCACTGAATCTAAAACATAAAAGAGTAGAGTTGTCGAAAAGCCTTTTCGGATTTACTAGCTCATAGATTAAACAAAAAAGATAAATAAAAAGTACACCAAAGCTACTTATTATGGATTACAGTCGAAAATTTAAATGAAACTTTTGAAAATCGCTAAAAAATTCATTATAAATTTTACTACAAATTTAAATTATATTAAAAATTTATTTCCTAGATAGACGACATTTATGGTGGCTTATAAAATTATGAATCTTAATGCTTATTTCATCCTAAACTTAGAAATAATTAATTAAACTTAGCTTTACCTGTAAAACCTAAATACAATTGCGATATTGTGCATAAGGATACTTTAAGTAGTCTTAAGAAGTACGTTTTTTAACAACATATTTGACCTAAGGCCAAGGGCCCGAGCTGAGGCCTATAATTAACAACTAGCTACAATAATCTTTTCGAATTAGGCCTAAAACTGTTTTAAAACAGCGTGATAACATAAATGACAGCTGATATTTCTTTTTTGCAAATAGTAGGCCATATGTTTCGCCAGTTTTGGCTAAAAACTTTTTAGCCTGTGGTCAATCCTTGCATTAAAAATTATTACTTCAAAGTAGCTCTCTGTTCATTATGTGTCAGGCACATACATGCGCAACACCCGGCCGACCCGGCCGAATCGGCCAGGTGACAGGCCTGCCAAGCAAGGGACGTCGAAGCAATGCAAGTCGAAAAATCGCTAATGTAAGTCACAAAATTGGTGAAAAACAGGGGGGTAAGTCGCAAAATGGAGAAGAATTGGGAAGATTTAGGCAAGAATCGTTTGCAGGACCTTTTTTTGGTCCTTCAAAATTTTTGGCCAACTAAGTTGCAAATTTTTCCACTGACGACCTATGTTGCACTTACACTGAACAACGTCGCACTTTTGGTCAGAAACAACGTCGCACTGGCCGGGTAAGATTCAGGAGGTTGCGCATGTATGGTCAGGCAGATGGGTGTTTGCTAATAGATAATTTTCCAAATTATAATTTTTTAAGAATTCAGTCTGTCTATTTATCTTAGTATTGCCATTGTTACTTGTTATTTAAGTCTATGCAATACCTTTATTATTATGCCTTATTGGCAGTGCTTATCCCAGCAGTATTGACAAAATGATATTTTGCTTATCCCATGGAATACTACCAAGATAGCAGACTACTGTGCAAAAAAGCTGCACTCATTGGAGATTTAATAAGGTTTTAAGCTTTTGAGAGATAATATTTTAAATATCTAGTTTAGTTATTGCTTAACTTGAAAATTCATTTTGAGCAAAAATATGTTTTAAAGTAAAATACCAGCATTTTTTTACATTATTTTGTTTGGAAATTATGGAATGATAGTAGACAATATTAGTAAATCCTTTTTATAGCTTAGTTTAGCAATTCTTATTTCTTTAATAACCTATAAAATTAATGCAATAGTTAAAATTTTGTACTTTATCTAAATTAAAATATTTAAATTTTTAGTTCATCAATTTACCATGGCCATTTGAAACTATGAATAATAGCAACATCCAATATTTTTTACTTCACTTTGCTTCAGTATTTGCATATTTTGCAATGTTTATCTACATTTCCATGGACTAAGAAGTGAAAGTTACATCTAACTTTGCATCTAACTTATATTATAAGAAATTTTGAATTTTGTAAATCTATGGTAACAATTTTAATTTGGAACAAGAACCTATGTTGTCTATTTTAGGAGTTACCTATATGTGTAATATCAATTTGCAAATGCAAAAATTAATCCTTGAATGGAGGCTTCAATATCTAGGGTCCTAGCTTTTAGGGAACAAAATTCCTTAAGCTTCTGATGCATAAAGAAAAATTCTTTCTATCAAATCTATGTAATATGGCAATAGCTTTTTATGCTGCACTGTTAGAAATTTCACCAGTTTTCTTTAGAAAAGAATCTGATAAAAACATTTTGCTAACTTCTATTGCATGTGTCTATGGTTGCCCTTTGTGTTTATATGGAATTCTATATGTAAGTATTAAATTCAACTCTTGGGCCAAGTCCACTTGCTATTAGCAGGGACCACAAGTCCTTGACTTCTAGTTGACACTGAAGAAGTAGCCTATTCATATATCCTTTTGGGAGTTATAACTTAGTAGCTCTGCCTTCTATATATTAATTTCAAGTTAATAATAAATTCTAAAATTATGTCCAATCCCTTTTATTATTCAGTTAAATGTAGATCCTCACCAAGTATGTTGTGGTTGTCCCAGTATGACAATTTGTTAATTGGCTTGTTCAAAATAATAAGTCACTTGAAAATGATTTAGCTAGCCTCTTGCTTAGTGTTTTGATATGTCATACAGAGAGAAGAGCAGTAGTAAAAGGGGTTACCTCCATCTGACACAATTTTTTTATTTATTGGGCATTTTTGCAATACCCTCCAATGGCTTTGATCTAAAATTTTACTTCTGAGTAAAAGCTTTCAATTACCTAAGTGATTTTGAGACTTACCAAGTGTTCTTATGCAAAGCTTTCTGAGCTACTCAAATAAGATTTGGTAATGCACCATGTTAAATGTACTCTTTAAATTGAAGAACACTATACATGTATATGTATCTAGATAGAAAGGTTTTTTCTATGTACTTTTTACTCTGAATAAGTGTCAACAATGTGGCTATACAGTATTATCCAAAGAAAAAAGCCCTTTTGTTTACCTTTTTGGCTATCTGAGAGAAAAAGTTTGAGGTGTGAATGTGCACCTCCAGTTTTTCAAATTATAGAGGGAATAGCCATGCCCATTCAAGTATGGATGCTAATGGGTCTATATTGTACATTGTACATGTATTGTTGGTCTCATCGAGATACCTTTTTGAATATTGGAGCAGGTCAAATTATTATATGAATTGCATTAACTTTTTTGCAAACCTAAACCAATATATTACATAAAATCCCAAGCGATAAGTATAACAGCTTGCCTAAAACATTCTTTTAAATAGTCCTCATGACATGCATTGTTTGACTTAAATGTACATTTATAAATTCTGATTTTCACAAGGTCACCTAGCCCCCGCTTGCTTCTACATGTATATGTACATGTATGGTTGCCTTGCTATTGCTAGCTTGGAGCTTATATTATTCTCTTCTTCCGATTTTTTGAACTTTTTAATTTGTAAGTGCATTGCTATACTAGCTGCCATGTAAGCAGGCACTTTGTCATTTTCAACATATATAATAAACAACCAGTGTAACATAGTCATCACAGGTTTCTTTAATGCTATAAAATAGACAAGGCCACAAAATGCAGGGAATCGCACCTATCTCAGCAATATTTCATGGGAATAAGTTTGGCTTTATCCGAATAGCAGTCTGCCTATCTCGGTAGTGCTCTGTGGGGATAAGTCTGGCTTTATCCGCATGGTAGTCTGCCTATCTTGGTAGTTTTCTGTGGGGATCGGTCCCGCTTTAAAGTATTTGCTTGATATTCATATTCTTAAAACTATTTCTAAACATTACTAAACATTATTTTACTTTTATATCATGCTTTTTATTAATTAGTCTTTGGCTAACAAATTATTATTTGGAGCAGGTCTCCAACATACGGTAGAATTTTTTTCATCAAGCCATATTAATGGTGACTTGTATACTATTGTAAGTGACTTGTAATATATTAATTGTACTTGTAAAGTAAAAAAGTGTATTGCAGAAAAAGACTACCTCGTAGTCTTTATTCAAGCCCTGTCTAACCACAATACTAAAAGCCAACAAAAAGTTGCAAAACGCAGATAATTTTTCAGATTTTTATTTACACGTATAATTTATTTTGCAGCTAATGGGTGCCGATGTAAGTTTAGGCGTTTCCGCTAGCGTCCATCAGCACTCGTCCGCTTGTTGTTATCTTCTAATTCTGCTTTGCCTGGCTAGCAGAGTCCAGGCCGCTCCGTCCCACTCTGTGCAGCAGCCCCAGCTGTTCGGCCTGACTGTCCGCCCCCTGGCCGGCTCTGCCAAGCCCAGCTGGCAGGAGGCGTCAAAAACTACCGCCCAGTACCAGGAGATTCTGGTTGGCAAAATCTACCAATTCGAACTATTCGGTCGCGATTTGTTCAATTTGACGTTGCTAGGCTTCACCGAACACGAACTGAACAGCACCCTGGCCGACTGCGAGGACAGCAAACTGGCCAACATCTTTCCCATTTCTGTGATCCATCAGTATAAAGCTGTCAGCACAGTCTCCATACCGGCCACTACATCTGTGGCCTCCCATCTTTACCTGTGTGTCAAGGCTTTGCGCAGTGACGGCTTGAAAACCTGGGTGTACCACGGGCCCGAATTGCGCGTGTACATCTCCCGGCCCATTATACCACTGTGGGCCACCATTCTGTTTATTATTGGCCTTTTCCTATTGTCCGGTGAGACCTGCCGCCTCTCTGCAGCCTGTATATTGCATGAGAAGAAATGCTTTCAGATTCTGAAAGAAAAATCTATTGATTACATTATTTAGGAGGATTTTTAACAATTGCCCTAGCAAAAATAGGGAACTCTGCGATTCTAAATCCATTAGGATCAACCATATCGCCCTTCCTGCGTCCCTCCAGGCCTGTTCTCCGGCCTGAACCTCGGCCTGATGGCGCTTGATATCGCCGAATTGAAGATCATCTGCCGAGCCGGCACCGCGGCGGAGAAATCCTACGCTAAACGAATCATACCGGTGCGTAAGAAAGGCAATTGGCTACTGTGCAGCCTGTTGCTAGGCAACGTTATGGTAAACACTACTTTGTCGTTGCTGCTCGATTCGTTAATTGGCGACGGCATCTACGCCGTGATCTCGGCCACTATCGGCATCGTCATATTTGGCGAGATTTTGCCTCAGGCGCTTTGTTCCAGGCACGGCCTAGCCATCGGTGCCAGCACCATGCCAATCACTATATTCTTCATGGCGCTCACCTCGCCAATGAGCTTTCCGCTGTCATTTGTGCTGGATAAACTGTTGGGCGAGGAGTTCCGACAGGTTAGTTCATCCTGTAGTGTTTTTATTGTGTCTTTTATTTTATTTCAATTAAATAATTTTTTTGTACTGTAAAAATGATCATCTGCGATGTTTTTGTGTAAAAATATCTCATCATGATTTTATTGTTTCTGGGGAAGATATTATGATTGTACTGTCTGTAGAAAATATCCCCATTATGATTGTACTGTCTGTAGAAAATATCCCCATTATGATTGTGCTGTCTGTAGAAAATATCCCCATTTAGATTGTACTGTCTGTAGAAAATATCCCCATTTAGATTGTACTGTCCGTAGAAAATATCCCCATTTAGATTGTACTGTCTGTAGAAAATATCGCCATTATAAATCCTTCAATTCTGCAAAACCCACCCCATTCAGGTATTCGATCGCAACAAACTGAAAGAGTTCATAGCCGCCCAGGGCCTCGAACGCACCGAGGCCAACATTATACTAGGCGCTCTGTCGCTACAAAACAAAACCATTGGCGAGGTGATGCGCGGCCTCAGCGACGTGTACATGCTGCCAGCCGAGACCCTGATCGACTCGTTCACCATTGACCAGATCCGGGAGACCGGCTACACCCGCATACCAATCTACGACAAGGAGCGGAGTAACATTATTAACATACTGAACTTCAAGGATCTGACTATTGTTAATCGCGATACGCCGATGCGGGCCGATTTAATATGCGAATATTTCAACAGACAGTTGCAGATAGTTTACGATACGGACACGTTGGACAACGCTTTGAAACTATTTCTTAGCAATAGGATTCACCTGGCCATTGTTAAGCACCACGTTGGCGAAGACGAGGGCAACGAGAAGGATCCCTACGAGGTCACTGTTGGTTTAGTCACTCTCGAAGACATTCTTGAAGAGATTATTCAACAAGAGATTGAGGATGAGACTGATATTCCAGGTAAGATTTGTTTGTACTTAACTTGTTCTGTTTCCGACTTGCCCTTTAGTTGGTTAAATTGCCCTCCCTGTAGGCAATTTGACTTCCCCTGTAGTTATACTGACCTCCTTGCATTTAACTTGACCCCCTGCAGTTAACTTGACCCCCTGTTAGTTAACTTGACCCCCTGTTAGTTAACTTGACCCCTGTAGTTAACTTGACCCCCTGTTAGTTAACTTGACCCCCTGCAGTTAACTTGACCCCCTGCAGTTAACTTGACCCCCTGTAGTTAACTTGACCCCCTGTTAGTTAACTTGACCCCCTGTTAGTTAACTTGACCCCCTGCAGTTAACTTGACCCCCTGCAGTTAACTTGACCCCCTGTAGTTAACTTGACCCCCTGTTAGTTAACTTGACCCCTGTAGTTAACTTGACCCCCTGTTAGTTAACTTGACCCCCTGCAGTTAACTTGACCCCCTGCAGTTAACTTGACCCCCTGTAGTTAACTTGACCCCCTGTTAGTTAACTTGACCCCCTGTTAGTTAACTTGACCCCCTGTTAGTTAACTTGACCCCCTGTAGTTAACTTGACCCCCTGTAGTTAACTTGACCCCCTGTAGTTAACTTGACCCCCTGTTAGTTAACTTGACCCCCTGTAGTTAACTTGACCCCCTGTAGTTAACTTGACCCCCTGTAGTTAACTTGACCCCCTGTTAGTTAACTTGACCCCCTGTAGTTAACTTGACCCCCTGTAGTTAACTTGACCCCCTGTTAGTTAACTTGACCCCCTGTAGTTAACTTGACCCCCTGTAGTTAACTTGACCCCCTGTTAGTTAACTTGACCCCCTGTAGTTAACTTGACCTCCTGACGAGAATCTGTCCAACTTGTTTAGCCCAGCAATTCGCAACTAAAAAAAACATTTCAGAGCACCCGACTACGTTCACTAGGCAGAATGCCCGCGCATTGAAAGGCCTGTGGAAGGAGCTCGCCTTTGGCGGCACCTCGGGCCTGCAGATACCTGTTCAGTTGAGGCTTGCGGCCACCCAGAGCCTGGCTATGCGTAAGTAGTGGGCTGTCTCTCCGGCTGATCTTGAATTAGACGCGTAATATTTACTAGTTATTATTTGTCGAATTTTTCATCCTCCCGCAGTTCACAGTGACCTATTCGGTCGCAACGTGATCTTGGAGCCCGTGCTGGAGAAGATGTTCGAAGAGCGCATTCTTGTGCGCCACATGTTTATGTGAGTGTCTGGTTGGGCTGCTTGTTCTGACGGCATGAATTCAATGCACCGGTCCGTGCGTGCATTGGTAGATCGAAAATTTCGCTAGGTGGATGGATAGACAGACAGACAGACAGACAGACAGATAGATAGATAGATAGATAGATAGATAGATAGATAGATAGTTGGATAGACAGACAGACAGACAGACAGACAGACAGACAGACAGACAGACAGACAGACAGACAGACAGATAGATAGATAGATAGATAGACAGATAGATAGATAGATAGATAGATAGATAGATAGATAGATAGATAGTTGGATAGACAGACAGACAGACAGACAGACAGATAGATAGATAGATAGATAGATAAATAAATAAATAGATAGATAGATAGATAGTTTGATAGACAGACAGATAGATAGATTGATAGTTGGATAGACAGACAGATAGATATATAGATAGATAGTTGGATAGACAGACAGATAGATAGATAGATAGTTGGATAGACAGACAGACAGACAGATAGATAGATAGATAGATAGATAGATAGATAGATAGATAGATAGATAGATAGATAGATAGATAGTTGGATAAACAGACAGATAGATATATAGATAGATAGTTGGATAGACAGACAGATAGATAGACAGATTGAAAGATTCCATTCCAATCTTGACGCCCCCCCCCCCCACAACGCACTTATCGACAGCTACGGTGACGAAGAAAGCAACACGATATTCAGGCGCAATCAGGCATGCGATTTCGGCATATTCCTGCTCGAGGGCCGCGCCGTACTGAGCATCGGGGTCGAGGACCTCGAATTCGAAGCTAGCGCTTTCACCTTCCTTGGCGCCAAGGCGCTTACCGGTAAGTTGTAGATGTCGTGTTCTGTCAATATTAAATTCTCAGGTTTGTCTACCTGCGATGCCTATTGTACGTATATTCCACATTTTGTGACAAAATTTGATCTCTTCCTTTCATTCGCCCAATCCGCCAGCTGTACCTTTCTGTTAATGCGAATTCGAGTCGAGCAGTTAATCCGCTTGCCCAGTCCCTGAGCAGATTTTCTGTAGGTTAATCTCTCTCTGAATTGCTAGGGCGTGGCAGTGCACTATTGCTAAAGTCGGCCTGTGCTAATGCATCTCTGCCTGGGGAAGAAGCAGAAGATATTGACGGTCTAGGATTGTTGCAAATTCCATTCGGAACGTGCAATTTCCTTTGGACGGGGTGGCTGCTGAGTTTTTTTTAACGCTCACTCCCTTTTTGCTGCGTTGCTCTCTTTCAGTCGGCTTTTTGTTTAAATTACTGCCCTTTCTACATTTAATCTTAGGGAAACAGACTGAGTGAAATCCATCTTTTCTATCTGCGTTTACTATAATCATATTGAGTCTTTCTGTTTTTCTGAATACATCCCGCTCAGTTCCCTTGCTCTCCCATCTAGTCTCTGATGTTTTCCCGCTCAGCTCCCTTGCTCTCCCATCTAGTCTCTGATGTTTTCCTGCTCAGCTCCCTTGCTATCCCATCTAGTCTCTGATGTTTTCCTGCTCAGCTCCCTTGCTATCCCATCTAGTCTCTGATGTTTTCCTGCTCAGCTCCCTTGCTATCCCATCTAGTCTCTGATGTTTTCCTGCTCAGCTCCCTTGCTATCCCATCTAGTCTCTGATGTTTTCCTGCTCAGCTCCCTTGCTCTCCCATCTAGTCTCTGATGTTTTCCTGCTCAGCTCCCTTGCTATCCCATCTAGTCTCTGATGTTTTCCTGCTCAGCTCCCTTGCTATCCCATCTAGTCTCTGATGTTTTCCTGCTCAGCTCCCTTGCTATCCCATCTAGTCTCTGATGTTTTCCTGCTCAGCTCCCTTGCTATCCCATCTAGTCTCTGATGTTTTCCTGCTCAGCTTCCTTGCTATCCCATCTAGTCTCTGATGTTTTCCCGCTCAGCTTCCTTGCTATCCCATCTAGTCTCTGATGTTTTCCTGCTCAGCTCCCTTGCTCTCCCATCTAGTCTCTGATGTTTTCCTGCTCAGCTTCCTTGCTATCCCATCTAGTCTCTGATGTTTTCCCGCTCAGCTTCCTTGCTATCCCATCTAGTCTCTGATGTTTTCCTGCTCAGCTCCCTTGCTCTCCCATCTAGTCTCTGATGTTTTCCTGCTCAGCTCCCTTGCTATCCCATCTAGTCTCTGATGTTTTCCTGCTCAGCTCCCTTGCTATCCCATCTAGTCTCTGATGTTTTCCTGCTCAGCTCCCTTGCTCTCCCATCTAGTCTCTGATGTTTTCCTGCTCAGCTCCCTTGCTATCCCATCTAGTCTCTGATGTTTTCCTGCTCAGCTCCCTTGCTATCCCATCTAGTCTCTGATGTTTTCCTGCTCAGCTCCCTTGCTATCCCATCTAGTCTCTGATGTTTTCCTGCTCAGCTCCCTTGCTATCCCATCTAGTCTCTGATGTTTTCCTGCTCAGCTCCCTTGCTATCCCATCTAGTCTCTGATGTTTTCCTGCTCAGCTCCCTTGCTATCCCATCTAGTCTCTGATGTTTTCCTGCTCAGCTCCCTTGCTATCCCATCTAGTCTCTGATGTTTTCCTGCTCAGCTCCCTTGCTATCCCATCTAGTCTCTGATGTTTTCCTGCTCAGCTCCCTTGCTATCCCATCTAGTCTCTGATGTTTTCCTGCTCAGCTCCCTTGCTATCCCATCTAATCTCTGATGTTTTCCTGCTCAGCTCCCTTGCTATCCCATCTAGTCTCTGATGTTTTCCTGCTCAGCTCCCTTGCTATCCCATCTAGTCTCTGATGTTTTCCCGCTCAGCTTCCTTGCTATCCCATCTAGTCTCTGATGTTTTCCTGCTCAGCTCCCTTGCTCTCCCATCTAGTCTCTGATGTTTTCCTGCTCAGCTCCCTTGCTCTCCCATCTAGTCTCTGATGTTTTCCTGCTCAGCTCCCTTGCTATCCCATCTAGTCTCTCGTTTTCTCCTCTTGATTTTTTTAGCTTCGTTAACTCATTTTCGCCAATACTTCTTCCTCTACGATGTGCAGCCCTGCGTACTTAACGCCAACTATGGAATGCATGAGCGCTTGTTGTCGCCTAATTAGGCCTTCCTTCTTTACGGCGATTCTCTTTGTGCCGCGTTCTTCTTTCATTTCTCGTTTCTTCGCAATGCAGGCTACAACTGTCCTCTCTAGAAGACTTTCGTAGTCTTCGTATTGCCTATATGCTGTCCTTGTCCTCGATTGGACTTACGGTGTCCTCATTTGTTCCTTCAATTGACTTTTTTCGTCTTTTCGAATCCTAATTCTTGGTTTGACCTCCCAAATCCTCGAATTGACCTCCCAAATCCTCGAATTGACCTCCCAAATCCTCGAATTGACCTCAAATCCTCGAATTGACCTTAAATCCTCGAATTGACCTCCCAAATCCTCGAATTGACCTCCCAAATCCCCGAATTAACCTCTCGAATCCTCAAATTGACCTCAAATCCTCGAATTGACCTTAAATCCTCGAATTAACCTCTCAAATCCTCAGATTGACCCCCCAAAATCCTCGAATTGACCTCCCAAATCCTTAAATTGACCTCCCAAATCCCCAAATTGACCTCCCAAATCCCCAAATTGACCTCCCAAATCCCCAAATTGACCTCCCAAATCCCCAAATTGACCTCCCAAACCCAGAATTGACCTCCCAAATCCTCGAATTGACCTCCCAAATCCTCAGATTTACCTCCCAAATCCTCAAATTGACCTCAAATCCTCGAATCGACCTTTCAAATCCTCGAATCGACCTCTTAAATCCTCGAATTGACCTCCCAAATCCTCATATTGACCTCAAATCCTCGAATCGACCTCTTAAATCCTCGAATTGACCTCCCAAATCCTCGAATTGACCTGCCAAATCCTCAAATTGACCTCCAAAATCCTCATATTGACCTCCCAAATCCTCGAATCGACCTCTTAAATCCTCGAATTGACCTCCCAAATCCTCAAATTGACCTCCCAAATCCTCAAATTGACCTCCCAAATCCTCGAATTGACCTCCCAAATCCTTGAATTGACCTCACAAACCCCCGAATTGACCTCCCAAATCCTCGAATCGACCTCCCAAATCCTCGAATTGACCTCCAAAATCCTCAAATTGACCTCCCAAATCCTCGAATTGACCTTTTAAATTGACCTTTTATGTCTCTGTGGTTCTAAACTTTAAAATCGGTCAGACCCTTTAGGCAAGCAGTAAGCCAACCTCCACACCATGCTGACTTCCCCCAGCCGTCCTGGAGCTGCACAGCCGCAGTCCGGACCGGGTGACGGATGCGGCCGAGCTGCGCCGCCTGGACCAGTTCGTGCCGGACTATACCTGCCGGGCCAAGCAGAATCTGCAGTACTTGAAGCTGTCGCAGGCGCAGTACGCCGCCCTGTTGTGCATATCGGACTCCATGCGCGAATTCTGCTCCGCCCCCTTGTCCGCCGCCACCGCCGGCAGCGCCCCGTCCGCCAGTCTGGGACCCGGCGAACTAGCCGATCGCCTGGCCTCGCTGTTTGCCGCGCATTTTCCGCGCCAACGCGGCCAGCCCGGCATCGGCGGCGGTGTCAGGCGGCCGCATTCGCATCATTCGTTGAGCAGCGGCGTCGGCGTCGCCAGCGCCACGCCAGCCGGCGACGATGGCGGAGGAGCGGCCTCGAACGTCCCGGCTATTCAGGTATCCAGCCCGTTGCTTAGCGTCAATGGGGAAGTTGACGCTTAAGCTTGCGCAAGAATCCTCTGAGTGTAATCTCTCTATCTCTATCTCTCTATATTACTATAAGTAGTCGCAGCTGCTTTTGTACAACAGAAAAAAGTACAAATATGGAAATCTATTTTTTTCGTCATTCTCTAAACAATCTGTTGTAATAATAAAATCTCATTCCATTTTTTTTGACAGTCAGTCAATTTTTCACTCGCCTCTGGCCTTTACTAACGCTTCGCTTAGGCTGCCTATGAGTTCTATTTGTAGATTCGTCTTGCCTTAGCTAGTAAGGTTTATTTTTTACAATCAACTAGATTCTGCTACCACCTGCCTTGCTGCTTGCTTGTTTATGTGTGGGTGTTTTGTGATTAGACTGGAGCATTTTGTCTGCTTCTGAAATATTTACAATATTTTCTTGCGTTGTTAGTTCTAGAATCTGGGGCTTTATAAATATGTATAATTCTTATCTTTCTGCTATTTTCAGCTTATGTATATTTTTGTATCTATTAATTATATAATGTTCTTGTTGGACAAGAACTATGCACGCCCAGTTTATTGGCTAATCACTTTTTGCCTGGAATTTTTTTGTTGAGCGCCTGATGGTATCTAAGCTGGAACGTTGTTAATGGCGCCAAATCCAGATTGAACCGTTGTTAACGGCCACAAATCCATTTTACCCCGTTGTTAAGGACACCAAATCCATCTTATCCCGTTGCTAAGGACACCAAGTCCATATTATCCCGTTGCTAAGGACACCAAATCCATCTTATCCCATTGTTAAGGACGCCATATCCATCTTACCCCGTTGTTAAGGACGCCAAATCCATCCTAGTCCGTTGTAAAGTTTTCTAAGTCCACCCCGGCCTGTTGTTAAGGGTACCAGTCCACCTTAGTCGCTATAAGCGATCTTACTATGCGTTCAAAAAAGCGAGTGTGCAATCCTCAATAAATAAGTATTTTTTCTGCGTTGAATTGCCGGCTCGCTAGTAAAAAATTCATAATTGTAACTAGTACAATTCATAATAACCGGATGCCATGCTGATGCTACTCTGCCTGCTCAAAGTAGGCATTCGCATTAATTGCGCGCGTTTTTTTCGTTTAGCACAAGTAGAAGGTATCGTTTTTATTCTGTTACAAAGCAAAATTGAGATTATTTTGCGCAGAAATTATTTGTTCGAGATCGAGAAGCTATAGTACAGCAGCTTGTGTGCATTACTTGCACCAATATTTTTTGGCTGGGCTTACCTGCACAAGATTTTTTTCTTTTTGTCATTTATTGTTTGGCTTATTTAAGTAAGGGATTTCTGTGCCGGAAGTAATTTTTTAAGAATAGTACCTGGTTAGAGATGCCCATGTTTTGCTTGTACGACTCCAAACTAGTTGTATTGCCCAATTTTTTTGAAAAGTTAATCATTGTTGCTTTTGCTAATTGTTTATTGTATGATTTGCTTTAATTTTAGCCTAATTATTACGTACTCGTATCGGTACTGATACTAGTTTTTTTAATCGTGACCAGTGAGGTTCGAATTTTATGAATATATAATATAATTTAGAGTTTAGACAGTAATAGAATATATCTACAATTTAGTAATATTTTTGCTTGTTCCAAACGACAAAGTTTTACGTATTATCTAGCTTCATGTGGTGTTACTTTTTTCCTGTAGTACGAGTATTTGACAGGTATCGACGCTCGGTTTATGGTTGGATTTTGAATTTTTTGTGGAAATCACTTATTTGCACAGAATCAGATGGAGATTAAACTTTCTATATAACTACAACTAAATACGAGCGCAATTCTCTCATTTTGCGCGGGCTTATACGATGTTTATAGCCTAAGCTTGAAGCCGTGCGTGCCGTGATTTTAGTTACATCAATCAGACAAAATTCATGCAATTTTTTGTATGTGGCCGAGATGCGCAAGGCCAGAAGAACCATCGCCCAGGTTGTGTTCGATCAAAGCAGTTGACTTTGAAATGAGCCCTTACTTTTTGAACAGAGGCGTGTTTCATGGTTAGCAGGGTCATGGTTCACTGTTTAGCAGGCTTTGCGTGTTTAAATTCTTTTCAAAGAAGAACCAAGCTCCCGAATTCAGAAGGAAGAGTTCGAGTTCATAATTCAAGAGTAGTCACCGAGAATCGTTTTGATTAGCAAAAAAGTAATCTAAAAACTTTACGGTATAATGATATAAAGTATTTTGTTTTGAGTGCAGTTTATGGTCTCATCTAAAATTCAAGGACCACTAGGAGTAGACAAAATTCATGCAATTTTTAGTATGTGGCATTAAATATGTTCGTTTTAAGCTCGATTTGCTAAAATTTAATTTTAACTACCTAGTGGTCCTTGCTAAAATTTACTGGATCTACCACCGCCTTGATCATACAAATCGGGCTTAAAACAAAGATATTTAATAAAAATTATTTATCCGAGACTGGTTTTTCCATTTTTTATGGTGAACAATATCTTTTTCTAATTATGTTTCTAGTAATGTTATGTGGTACAGCATTCATAAAGAAGGAAAAATTCAAATATTGTTTATTTCAAAGAAACAGCTTTGTTGTCCGCTGAACTGAACTTAGCCTACTGCCTTTCCGCGAATCTATCTCACAAAGCAGTTAAAATTTTTAACTCAATAGCGTGTAAAATTCGCAGTAAAGAGAATTTCCGGCATCTGTTCAACTGCTTCAGATAGTACGCACTACAAGGCCTAAAGTTCAATTAACCGTGTAATTTACTTTTTTTTCATTAAAATTTCATAGCATTCGTATGATTGATATGCTGCTGAGAAAGACAAGTCAAGTCATTATAGGCTTTATTATGGACTTGAGTTGTTTAAACAGGTTGTTTAAATCCAGTTTACCCAGTTTACCCATTAAAATTATTAAGTGTATCAAGTCACAAGTGTAGGAATAAGTACATAGCTATATATACAACAAGAATTTATAGCTAAAACATAAGTACCTTGACTAGGCCTTAGAGCTTTTTTATTTTCTATGATCCAAAAGAATTCTTCGAATTTGTAGCCTTTTTTTATTTGCTATGTTTGCATTATCTCACTTGTCACCATTAAGCAATAGCTAGCTATTTCAAAAAGATTCTAGCATGACCAGGTTAAGATAAACCTCAAGGATAATCCTTGCTATACTTAGGAATCAAATCCAAATCATAATAGAAGATAAGTTCTAGATTTATCATTAGGCTATAAGGCCTAGAAATTGAAGCATCTTTTTTAAGGAAATAGTGGCATTGTGCAAAAGGGTCTCCCTGCAAGTTCAAGACAAGAATAATAAAGTTGGCTAGCAAGATCTTGGGCTGCTATTTCTAGGATTGCCAAGGGATCATATTTGCTAAGTACCTATCTATGGGACACTCAATAATAGACACAGGATCAGATAGGTGAAATGGTTGCTAGCCCAGCATAGAATCTTTGCTATGACAGGCAGGAATAGAAAATAGTGATTTTGAACAATGCACAATTTATTTTGAGCCAGGCGCTATTGAACTGAAGTAAATAGAATCGTCACAAAACTTGCAACTTAGCAATTTTGAAGAACCAAAAAAGGTCCTAAACCACTTCTGCCTCAATTTTCCTATTCTTCTCCATTTTGCAACTTGTGCTTTAAATTGTAAAATTTTCATTGCACACTTTTAGCAGCCTTTTTTGTGAGTTGACACATTTTTTGCTCTTGCATTTTTTTGTTGCAATTTCTCCTTTGTGTGTGCACAATTTGCACAATATTTTTGTGCAGACATAGGAATGCATCCCAATTTTCACACAGGAATTCCATCTTGGTAGCTAGCCAAGGTAAGTCACAAAATTAGTGATATAAGTCACAAAATTGACTATGAAAGTTGCTAAATCAGCCATGTAAGTTGCAAAATGGGCAATGTTAGTTGCAAAATATTATGTAAGTTGCCAAATTTGTCAAAATTGGGAAGATAAATTGCAGAACTAGTCAAAATATATTAAGTAAGTCATACAACTGGTCAAAATTAAGGAAGAATGATGTAATTTTGTGAAACATCATACATGTGCAACAATCAGCCAAGTTAGCCAATCTGGCCAATTGATTTGGTGGCTGACCAAGGTAAGTGGCTAAATTGTCAATGTAAGTTGCAAAATTGAATGAGTAAATTGCAAAATTGAAGGCATAAGTTATAAGATAGGTGGTGTAAGTGTAAATTTTGAGGAGAATACAAGCAAAAGTGTAGGAAATAGGAAGATATAGGCAAGTAGTGGTTCATGGGTCTTTTTGGTTCTTCAAACTTTTGCCTTAAGTAAGTTGTAACTTAATTTCAACTAAGTTGCACTGGCTAACCAAATTTTCAAAGCTGTGCACACATGTGAAATATTAATTGCAAAAAGTAAGGTATAGCCAAAAGGTAGTTTTTAGAAACTTGGTTGCTCCTTTGAAAATTTTCTAGGTTGCAAATTTTGCTAAAAATAAGTTGCATTAGATGAGTGAAATTTTGAGGTTGGGCATATATGGTGACAAGTATTTAGTATACTAACTAAGTAGCTAGGTCAATTTCAGCAGGCAATTTTCTAAGAGATAGGGGAGGCAAGTGTCTATACCTGCTACTTCATAACAATGCCCCTGCTCATAAAGCCCAAGTCACAGTTAATGTTACCAAAATTGGAAGGTGCAAAATCCTTTTGCATCTAGCTTATTTGCCAGACCTAGCCCCTCTGACTTCTACCTGTTTTTTTTTACTAAAATAGCTAGCTACTCTAGGAACACAAATTTTGGTTTCATCTGTGTCAATCAATGGCTAGAGGATTAGTCAGTTGAATTATAACTATGCACACACACATACACGCACTACACACAATGGTATAAGTGCATTGATTTTTAGGCAGATTATATAGAAAAATAATTACATTGCTTTTCTAATTTTCTAAATGGCAAAACTTTTGGACTGTCCTTGTATGTGACAAATTTGCAAACAATAAATTATATAGCTAACTAGGATTAAATAAGAGTAATAGAGCACAAGGTGCTATACATTGTAGACTAATTAAAACTGGCACAGTGGATATATACTCTAAAATACTACAAATTTTAATTTTTATAAGTATATACTTTACTAATTTGTCTATTAAAGTCCTAATTTTTCTGCCCATTATTGACAGTTGCAATCCTAATTATTAAACAAGCTGGACATAAGCAACTGCTTGTTAAGCCATTGATGCCATAGCTTGCTTGACCTGGTATACGATATATGTACAATAAAAGGTATAAGTCTATAAATAAATAAATTTATAAATATAATATTTATATATAATATAAAATATTATAAATTATTTATAATAAATAAATTTATAATTTATAAATTAAACAAAGCATTTGGATGCTTTGGCACATATACATACAATATATGACAATCTTAATTATAATATACATACAAACCTCTTAGCAAAGAAAGTAGGACTAATTTCTAATAGACAAACGTGTAAAGCATATGCTTCCACAATAAGAATATACATAAATTAGGAAATTGGACATTATATATATGTTAGAAAAAAGGTTAGCAACAAGCTAACCTTTAAATTAAAATTAAATTAAATTAAAAAGTAAATGTAAAATTAAAAGAAATTATATTTGAATTATATTTGGGAATTTAAAAAAGTTGGTTATTAAAAATGCTACTAAAATTAACAAAATAAAAATAGTACATAATGACCATTTTAAGTTCCTATGTTTTCAAGATAGTTTTCAAGATAATAGCTATAAATTTTCAACCTTTCAATGGATACTAGGGTATTAAAAAACTTTCTTACAAAAATTCTAATGAACAGCATAGCTATAAACAATAAGTAGGGTGCCATTGGCACATAGGAACCAATAAAAATGAAGATAAGTACTCAAACTTAATGGGTAATTCATTTCGTATATCAATTTTTTAGTTTGAATAAAAATTATTGAAATCTAGTTTCTCTCTAATAAAAATAAGGAATAGCAAGAGACCCAGACCTGTTTGTATGGTGTCTGGAATAGTACTAGAAAAGTACAGATTACTGTTATGAATTCCTTCTATAAAACCCTATTGTAGATCCAATAGAAGCAAAAAACGCATGGATGCATCATGCATTGATTTTCACGACGCAAATATTTTCTGTGCCTTGCAGACCTTGTCTCCAGTTTAATTTGGCACATGAACAGCGGAGGCAATGCTCGCCTCCCAGCTTCTAGCGGCGGCGGCGGCGGCGGCGGAGGGGGAGGCGGGGGCGGAGGCAGCTCCTACCTGCCCTGCCGTTCCGAGTCGGCATTCCTAATGGTTGGGCCGAATTTTAAAGTTGGCAAAAAAATTGGCAGCGGCAATTTTGGCGAGCTTCGCCTAGGCAAAAATCTCTACAATAACGAGCACGTGGCTGTTAAACTCGAGCCGTTAAAGTCCAGAGCGCCTCAGCTGCATCTCGAGTACCGATTCTATAAGGAGCTCGGCTCGCCCGAGGGCCTGCCGCAGGTGTTCTATTTCGGACCAACTCACAAGTACAACGCTCTTGTGCTCGAATTGCTCGGCCCTTCGCTTGAGGATTTGTTTGATTCGTGTAATAGACGGTTCACGCTGAAAACTGTGTGCATGATCGCCCTGCAACTGGTGAGAGACTGGGCTAAGTTAGCTGATTGATTTTAATGCTTGTTTAGCATTAGTATTTTGGTTTTAGTGATTTGGGTGTTGCTTCTGTTTTGCTTTGTGGTTGCTAATTTAAGTTCTATAGCTTGTTGCTTCACATTTTATTGTAGTTTTAGCAGCTATTGGGTGTAGGTTCAGGGTCTGTTGGTTATAAGTTCAGGGTTTGTTGGTTGTAAGTTCAGGGTCTGTTGGTTGTAAGTTCAGGGTCTGTTGGTTGTAAGTTCAGGGGCTGTTGGTTGTAAGTTCAGGGGCTGTTGGTTGTAAGTTCAGGGGCTGTTGGTTATAAGTTCAGGGTCTGTTGGTTGTAACTTCAGGGGCTGCTGGTTGTAGGTTCAGGGTCTGCTGGTTGTAAGTTCGGGGACTGTTGGTTGTAGGTTCAGGGGCTGTTGGTTGTAGGTTCAGGGGCTGTTGGTTGTAGGTTCAGGGGCTATTGGTTGCAAGCTCAGGGGCTGTTGGTTGTAATTTCAGGGCTATTGGTTGTAAGTTCGGGGACTGTTGGTTATAAGATTAGGGGCTGTTGGTTGTAAGTTCAGGTATCTTATGGGCTCTAGGTTGGGTGTTGCATTCGAATGCTTGGTTGGATTCGGGCATTAGCGCGTTTAAACCGCCAATGCGACACGGCAGATCAGCCGCATGGAGTACGTGCACAGCCGCAGCCTGATCTATCGCGACGTGAAGCCAGAAAATTTTCTTATTGGCCGGCAATCAACAAGAAAGCAGCACATCATCCACATTATCGACTTCGGCTTGGCCAAGGAGTACAGGGACCGCGAGTCCGGCCGGCACATTCCCTATAGGGAGCACAAAAGTCTCACTGGCACCGCCCGGTATATGAGCATCAATACGCATTTGGGCAAAGGTGAGTTCTGCTGCTTAAATCCTACAGATACAACTGAAAATGCTACGGAATTTGAAGTTACAGAGATCTGAAATCTCAACGAATTTCTGAGCTTCAAAGATCTGAAAGCCTCACCGAAATTCGGAGCTTCAGAGATCAGAAGACCTCCCCGAAATTACGAGCTTCTGAGATCCGAAAACCTCACTAAATTCGGAGCTTCACTGCTTCAGATATCTGAAAACCTCACCGAAACTCGGAGCTTTAAAGATCCGAAAACCTCACTAAATTCGGAGCTTCAGATATCTGAAAACCTCACCGAAACTCGGAGCTTTAAAGATCCGAAAACCTCACTAAATTCGAAGCTTCAGGTATCTAAAAACCTCACTGAAACTAGGAGCTTCATAGATCCGAAAACCTCACTAAATTCGGAGCTTCAGATATCTGAAAACCTCACTAAATTCGGAGCTTCAGATATCTGAAAACCTCACTAAATTCGGAGCTTCAGATATCTGAAAACCTCACCGAAACTCGGAGCTTTAAAGATCCGAAAACCTCACTAAATTCGAAGCTTCAGGTATCTAAAAACCTCACTGAAACTAGGAGCTTCATAGATCCGAAAACCTCACTAAATTCGGAGCTTCAGATATCTGAAAACCTCACTAAATTCGGAGCTTCAGATATCTGAAAACCTCACTAAATTCGGAGCTTCAGATATCTGAAAACCTCACTAAATTCGGAGCTTCAGAGATCTGAAAACCTCACTAAATTCGGAGCTTCAGATATCTGAAAACCTCACTAAATTCGGAGCTTCAGAGATCTGAAAACCTCACTAAATTCGGAGCTTTAGAGATCCGAAAACCTCACCGAAATTCGGAGCTTCAGAGATTTGAAACCTTAAAAATGTTGTCCTGTGGATACCTAACCGGTTTATTTCTGCAGACATTTGATTAGCATAATTTTGACGAGTTCTATAATGGCAGTTTCGTACTTCAACAGATTTTTTAGTCAGTAGCTAGACGCTACTTTATAAGCTGGTCTCCTTTTAGGACAAAGTAGGCCAGCCTGACAAGTGGCTAAGTGCTATGGTTTCGTGTATGTTCTGCCATTATATACTAAAGAATTTCTATCGTGTTGATACGCGCAAACTTGGACCTTGTGCTTTACATTGTCCCCCTGGTGCAACGTAGGAAAGCTTGGTCTAGTTAAAACCCCCTAAAACCCTTGATAGTTTTTTTGTAAACACAGCATTTGTTTTAGTGTGAACTGCACTTGGTTTCTTGTCTGTTGTACATTTCTTTGCGAACATGTTTTAACCTTCGTGAAACTGATTTCGAATTTTTATTCTTCAGTAGTAGATGTAGAACTTTGTTTTAATAATTTGATTAAACTGATTTCCCCTTCCATTGCAGAGCAGTCCCGTCGCGATGATCTGGAAGCGTTGGGCCACATGTTCATGTACTTTCTGCGCGGCAGCCTGCCCTGGCAGGGCCTCAAGGCCGACAATTTGAAGGAGCGCTATCAGAAAATTGGCGACACTAAACGGGCCACGCCTGTTGAAGTGCTCTGCGATGGATTTCCTGGTATATTTGAAGCTTCTTTTTCCTCCCCCCTATCCAGTCCTGATCAGTGTCTTTCCGCCCCCTATCCAGTCTTGATCAGTGTCTTTCCACCCCCTATCCAGTCTTGATCAGTGTCTTTCCGCCCCCTATCCAGTCTTGATCAGTGTCTATCCGCCCCCTATCCAGTCTTGATCAGTGTCTTTCCACCCCCTATCCAGTCTTGATCAGTGTCTTTCCGCCCCCTATCCAGTCTTGATCAGTGTCTTTCCGCCCCCTATCCAGTCTTGATCAGTGTCTTTCCGCCCCCTATCCAGTCTTGATCAGTGTCTTTCCGCCCCCTATCCAGTCCTGATCAGTGTCTTTCCGCCCCCTATCCAGTCTTGATCAGTGTCTTTCCGCCCCCTATCCAGTCTTGATCAGTGTCTTTCCGCCCCCTATCCAGTCTTGATCAGTGTCTTTCCGCCCCCTATCCAGTCCTGATCAGTGTCTTTCCGCCCCCTATCCAGTCTTGATCAGTGTCTTTCCGCCCCCTATTCAGACGAGCTGGCTATGTACCTGCGCTACGCCAGACAATTGGACTTCTTTGAAGCGCCTGATTACAATTACGCCAGAGGTCTTTTCACTAAACTGATAGAGCAGAGAGGCTGGCAGTGCGATTGGGACTTTGATTGGGTGTCGCGTCAGGATCGGACGGTAAGTATCGAGTTGATATCTTTTCAAGATCGTTATTTGCATGTTATTTGAGACTTGTTTAGATTTTGTTTTCGTTATTGCTTAAAATATGTTTAACTTGCAGTAATTATAGTACTATGGCTATCTGCAGCTACAAACATTTTCTCTGTCACAGACTCCACCCAGTCACAGACTCCATCTAGTCACAGACTCCACCCAGTCACAGACTTCACCCAGTCACAGAATCCATCCAGTCACAGACTCCACCCAGTCACAGACTCCATCCAGTCACAGACTCCACCCAATCACAGACTCCACCCAATCACAGACTCCACCCAGTCACAGACTCCATCCAGTCACAGACTCCATCCAGTCACAGACTCCACCCAGTCACAGACTCCACCCAATCACAGACTCCACCCAGTCACAGACTCCATCCAGTCACAGACTCCATCCAGTCACAGACTCCATCCAGTCACAGACTCCACCCAGTCACAGACTCCACCCAATCACAGACTCCACCCAATCACAGACTCCACCCAGTCACAGACTCCATCCAGTCACAGACTCCATCCAGTCACAGACTCCACCCAGTCACAGACTCCACCCAATCACAGACTCCACAGTTACAGACTCCATCCAGTCACAGACTCCACCCAGTCACAGACTCCACAGTTACAGATTCAACCTGACAATAAAATTCTGTAGGACGCAGAATTGTTTCAGCTTCGTCCCAGGCTCACACTATGCGCATATTAATTTCAACATGCATTCATTTATTATCGTATTTTCTACGTTTAATCTACTGTTAGTCTTTTATGCATATTTGCTATGCTTGAAAGTGAATTAACTACGAATACGAGGTGTTAATTTTGTTGAGCCAATGTCCTTGAGGTATATTAAAATTACGAATAAAAAATTTTCACGAGCGTTGGCCCTGTCAGCAAAAGCAGAAATTTAAAAAAAAGAGAAAAAATAAACGAATAATAATTCTCAGGGCACGCCAGTCAGCGTTGCAAACTCTGGCGCGGAGCGCGGCAAGCCTCCTGCCACTCATCTGCAGCCAAAGGTGAGCTAGCCTATCGGTAATGTATATTCTGTGCGTCAGCTTTAGCTAGATAGCTCATCATTGCGTGGCCTTGCCTCTCTTGCTTTGGGAGGGGTTGGTAGAGGAGTATATTTAGCCCTGACGCCCCTATGACTAATTATATGAATCTTCCATTATTATACTACTAACACAGAGTAGTTACCCGACGTATTTAAGAAAATCAACTAATCATTACTTCGTTTTACTTAACTGCTTGATTTGTTTTTTTGCGTTTTTATTATTTTTTTAAAAAACAGGCGGAGCTCGACTTGGCACAGAATGCCTCCATCCAGGTATTTTATATTTGTCTTTTTTTTCAAAAAATATCTATAACCCGTTACTGGTTTAATTAAAAAATATGCGTCGTGCACTTGTTTGCACTCTAATCTAGGCGTCTAGGCCTTCGAGAATTCAATTGGCTGTTGTGGCGCAGCTATTTTTAGAACTTCTAGTCTTGGTTAATCTAAAGGGGGCGAGTGGCTCGGCGGTCTAGCGCGTCTGCCTTGTCTGCCACTGGTCCAGGCTCGACCCCGCGTTGTAGGTTGGCTATTTTCCCTAGCGCGGTTTCGTGTGCAGGGTCACATTAATTTGGGGCCTTGTGCACGAATTGGTTGGGCTATGGGCCAGTTGTGCAATTTACGCCCATGAGGGCAACCCCCCAAGGCATAGAGTGTACATGCCTGGAATTACCGGTTTGTACACCCTATGTGAGTGCGCGACTGGGTGCCTGTGTGTGTGTGTGTGTGTGTGTCTATGCCTGCATAGCGTATTTAGTGTGACTGAACGCGCTTCAGGAGTCCGCGCAATGAACAGTCATGCCCAGTCGCTGTTTGTAGGACGATGGCGCTTTAAGCGTCAAAGTGCCTGCAGCCCCTCCTGCAGATTTAACTTTTAACTGGGTTAATCTAGGCCTTCGAGAATTTTATTGGCTGATGTTGCGCAGCTATTTTTAGAACTTCTAGTCAGGGGGGAATCCCCGGGCGTGAATTAAAACACGTGACCAGCACGGGGGACCCTCAATTAAAATTCTAGGTCTACCCCAATTTATACGGTTTAAATTGGCTGCGTGCTGTGATTTGCTTTCAAGTCGGAATTAAGCAGAAAATATTCAAGTTAAATCATTGTCAAAGCAGATCCTGTTTATTTATTTTTATAAAACGAGGCTGCAAATCGCAAAAAAGTTGATTATAATTTGCACTTCCTTGCGTTTGGCAGTTGCTAAACAAAATTTTTTTTGTATTTTGTAGCCACTACTATGTCAAGCTGCTTATTACCCCGGGTTATATCATACTAATTAATTTCAATGCAAACCTTAAAATGCACCTTCCCAGTCTGTCATTTGTGAAGTTGGTTTTTTTAGACGAAATAAATAACATGTGCTAAGAACGTTGTCGTGTCCCTTGTAGATTCAGCCTCAAAAGTTTAGCAGACCCGTCATTTTACCGTTGCTTTATGTCGTTTATCCACCCAGCAATTTTGTCAAGTCTGCCTTACTGCACCGTATGACCAAGTTTAATTGACCTGATGTGCGTTACCCTAACTGCGTAGAGTTTTTTTTCTGTTCCAAGAGTACCTAGGACTCTCCGCTGCATCCGGAACTTCTGACACCCATGATTCACCAGGGACTCCTGACACCCATGATTCACCAGGGACTCCTGACACCCATGATTCACCAGGGACTCCTGACACACAGGATTCGTCAGGGACTCCTGACACCCGGGATTGACCAGGGACTCCTGACACCCGGGATTCAGCAGGGACTCCCGACACCCGGCATTCAGCAGGGACTCCCGACACCCGGCATTCAACAGGGACTCCTGACACCCGGGATTCACTAGGGACTCCTGACACCCGGGATTCACTAGGGACTCCTGACACCCGGGATTCACCAGTGACTCCTGACACCCGGGATTCACCAGTGACTCCTGACACCCGGGATTCACCAGTGACTCCTGACACCCGGGATTCACCAGTGACTCCTGACACCCGGGATTGACCAGGGACTCCTGACACCCGGGATTGACCAGGGACTCCTGACACCCGGGATTCACCAGTGACTCCTGACACCCGGGATTCACCAGGGACTCCTGACACCCGGGATTCCCTAGTGACTCCTGACACCCAAAACAGCTTTATCTACAAGCATATGTATGTAGGATAGAATTCGACAGCAATTGCAGTACAGTTTTAATCGCACCGTGGAGTATGTAAACAACAGACTAACAACTGACGCCGTTGCTGCCACCCCTCTTCTCCCGCCCTTTCGGCCTGGCTAATTAATTAATTATTAATACAGCCGGGGCCAAATCAGCGCCAATTCAATTACCAGCTGATGCAAGCCGGCAGCAACGGGCAGGCCGATTCAATCGGCATTCAACACCAATACCAGCAGCAGTATCTGCAGCGGCACAGGCAGAGTGCCAGCCAGATGGTAAACTTCCCTATGTGTATATAAATCCGATTGGTCTTTGGGATTCTACATTGTTTTTTTTGGCGCTTGCCGCGCACTATAATAGCTTTTGCCAACTAAACTAGAGCCATTGCTTGTTCTAATTCTAAGCTTTACTCAGCTAATTTGTTGCGGGCTCTATCTGTGTTGGCTGCTTGTTCGTCTTCTATATTTTTCTGACCTGATTTTCTCACTTGATCTTCCTGGCTGATTTAATAATTACTTGCTAATCATACTACTAAAATATTGGGCTACTGAGTAGCTTAATGTCGGCTTAACTCTAACTTAACTATTGAAAATTCAATGAAATGAAAATTCAGCCTTTGAAACAATGTTTTGATAATTGATAGTTTTTTTAAATATTTTCGCGGTAGAGGAGATACCGATCTATTTCCACTGGCAATATTTTGTCAGTTTACTTCTACAAACACTCTTTGATTGGTGTAACTGCTAATTTCTTGAAAATCACTATTGGTTTAGGTGAATTTTTGCGGTAATTTAAATTATTTTTACGATTTTAAATCAATAAATTAACTGAATGATTTAGTGCATTTGCACCTAATGCTTGAAACTACTAGTGCTACTAATGTAATTATTGTTTTTTTATAAAAAAAAACTTTGATTCAGACATTACTCAAAGTAGTACGGTTGTCAGTTTTTTTTATATAAATGCTGCAATTGGACTAACTGATACAATATAAAGTAATTTAAAACTCCGATTGGTAATAATCTGAACGATCAGATTTTTAATATGATTCAATGACTTTAATCGTGAATGTAAAATCATTTTCAAACCAATTGTTTTCCCAAATGCTGGTGCTATTTATTAACAAAGCTGTAATACCGTACTGGTAATATGATTAATGCTAAAAGTGGCGCACTATTAAATCAATTGTTTGTCCTCAGGTGGCCGCGTCAATGACATTCGACCAGCACCCGTCAGATGGAGGCGCGGGCGGCGGTGGCGGCGGTGGAGGCGGCACTTCGGCGCCAGCCGGTGCCAGATTCGGCGACGCCGATTTCGACGACGACAACAGCGCAACGGACGCCAAGTGCTGCTTCTTCCGCCGGCGCCGCGGCCGTGGCCAGAGGAAATCTGCGAACAGGGCCAGCCAGCAGCAGCAGCAACAGCAGCAGCAATATCAGCAGCACCAGATGCGCCAAATGCAGTCAAGAAGCAGCAATAATAACTGGCTGGCATCTTAGCGCTCCTGTCCGCCTTTCCTGTGTAACAGAGCGACAGAGCTTTGTGTGCTATTTACTTGTATTGGAGGCGTTTGGTATATGAATTCAGCCTTAGATGGTTCTGATACGTTAATTAGTGCTAACTGGATGTTTACGGTGCAGACTAGGTTTTTTGACACCTTAATTAGTGCGGGCAGAGTTTTTATGACACCTGAATCAGTGCTGACTGTGCTTATTATACGTTAATGATAAGCGTAATAACCGTTAATAAAAGTGTACGTTAGGTGTTTATCACACCTTAATTAGCGCAGACTGTGTTTATTATACGTCAATGATAAGCGTAATAACCGTTAATAAGTCTACCTTAGGTGTTTATCACACCTTAATTAATGCAGACTAGGCGTTTATCACACCTTCACTCCTTAATTAGAGCCGACTGGTTGTTTTGACGCCTTAATAAGCCGAGTTTTCCAATGCAGGCAGAGCCTGTTATTTAAATTCACTGATAACAGATTCGTTCAGTCGTTAGCTACCAATGCTAATCATTGTGTCCGCACTTCCTGTCCGTCTATTGCTTCTGTCCGTTGTCTTCTCGACTTATTTTTTTGTTGTTTGATTGATTAATTTTTTTTAAATCCCTCGCTTACAATTGTTGACGAATTGCTTTGATTGTCTCTGATTAGTTAGCAATATGTGTACATAATGGCGCGGCCTACGCACCCCCATGCCCAGTGCCAGCCCTCACTCGCAGCTTGCTTGCTTGTTTCGTTTGTTTCCGATTTTTTTGTTTATCAGTGCAAAGGAGCGACAATCGGAAGCGAAAATTATTTATAACGCTTGCTAATAAACTGTATTGTCAGTTTCGGCACACTAAAATGAGCCTGTAGAAATTCTCATTACGATTTGCGTCGTGTCTCCTTACTATACTACTACAAGTATTGTTTTGTGCGTATTTATTCTATCGGTTTAATTATCTATGTCAAAGTGTTTTATTAGAAAAAGTGTTGTCATTTTGTTTCTAAAACTGCAGAAAAAAATATATTTCCAAGAGGGTATTTTGCCATTTTTAATTTGGCGTACCAAATTATTACCTGCCCTAAAATTATTATTCTGCTTTTCACTGCAGTACAGAAATCTGCTTGCTTGTCTATACCGCTACTCTTTCACAGTCTGCACGAATTCTTGTGTTTTTTTACAATTTCCCAGCGCCTAAATTAATCAATAGTCTCTTTCTTTCAGTGTGTTGTTTATTATCGATTTGAACTGGCCAATATGAAAACGCGATCGAATTTACATTTAAAATTAAAATGCTTTTTTCATGCGCATTCTACTCATAGTAGCGTAGTTTTCTTATAAATTTGCTTCCATCGTTGCCATTAATACGCTTATTAAGTTGTAATTTCTTCTACTTTTATTTCTAAAAAACTATTTGAGTCCAATTTCATAGTAGCCGATATGTATCGTAACTAACTTTAGAGCAAATAGCCTAAATTTAATATAATGCAAGCAGAAGTGGATTTTATTAATGCTTTTCGTTGCTAGGGCCTCAGAATCGGGTCTGCCACAGTCATTCTGCATCGCTCTCGTCGATAGGAAATAAATCAATGAACTACCCGCGCACAGCTGCTATTTATTGTTGTTGATTTCTAAGAATTGGCCGGCTTGCTGGCTCTGTCTGTCATTGATATGCTACGATTTCTCTTATATATAATATATTCATTCTATTTTTGTGCGCTTTCTGTCTCTCCGTGTTGTCCAGTCTCCCTGGCCCCTAACGAAACTGTTTAATCAAGCCCTAATAAATACGGTTCCTTATTTGCCTGCTTATCCCAGTGCAGGGGAATCAATGTGCTTTTTCTATCAGTTATCAATGGAAATAAATCAGTTGTGACGCACTGTTTCGCGTATTATTTATAAAATCCTAATCTTGCTACTACTTTGAGTGAGTAGGATTGGCTTAATTTAATATCAGAAGTTTTTATCTGAAACATTTTTTCAAAAAAATTTTTTTGTCGGGCTACTTATTAGTAGTATTAATTACATTTTTCTAACATTTATGAGATGCGCTCAAATTGGATTGGGTCTTAAGCGACACAGAGAGCGGGCCAGTCATTGTTAAATAAGGATAGACGTACATTTAATTAGGGGGCTGCAGACACGAGCTCTGCGATTGAAGAGATCCACAGCGAGATTTTTACGTACTATGTAAGCATGTTTTTACGAAAGTGAATGTACTGCTGATGGCAATGGATTTCATTATTGCACAATGCTTATAAAAACTCGATGATTATCTGGCTGCCAATCTTTAATACTCAAACATACAATAGTGCACCGTCAGTTCTCAAAGTAGTAGTGCTCGATTGCTTTCTGTACAGACACAGGCATGTGTACAGGATTAGATTAACGCGTGTAAGTGTTGCTGCCGCTGCTGCTGAGACTGCTGCAGATGCGCCAAAGCCGCCAGCGACTCCCTCGGCGACGGTATCGACCCGGAGCCGGTGCCCGTCAGGAAAGTCGACGTGCCGCTGGTTGAATTGTTTGACGAAGATTGCCGATCAGCGCAGCCTAGAATATCCAGCCCGCTGGTTAATAGCGGCGGAGGCGGTGGCGGTGGCGGGTGATGGCTGCTGGAGGCCAGGCAGACCGACAGCGACATCGGCGGCGCTTTCGACGCCGGCAAGTTCAGCAGAGCCTCAGCGGCGGGCGGCACCATCAGACTGGTCGGCGGCGGCCGGATCTGCTTGCTGAGATTCACCCTGGCCAGGTGTTCGTCTCGGCGTCTGCGGCGTTCTCGACGACAGCGTCGGGCGGCTAAACAGCCGGCGACGCCAATTATAGCGGCCAGGAGGAGCAGCAGCAGCAGCAGGGCGGAGAGGCCGGCGACGAGTGCGACCGGCGGACTCGCCGATTCGTCGGTGCCAGGAGGTGACGGGACTGTGCCAATGAAGATGTGGGAGGTTGCGAGCTGGCGTAAAAGTCAGGGCTGCTAAAGTACATCAGTTTACAACTATTATAAAAAAATTCCTTACGAAAATTTGCGTCCTTGTTTCATTAAATTCGCGATACTCTACTTGAAAGTAGAGTATTCTGAATGTCAGCATATGTTTCAGCATATGTTGTAACTTAACCGCGCGCGCAGTTTTACTAATAATAAAGAATGCGCGCCCGCTACTTGAGACAGAAATTTGAAGCTGACGGCCCCGCCCCGAATTAGCAGCTGAATTTCATCCGGGGGAAGCTAGCGGATAAAAAATAATTTATATATATTGCAACTTCTGCTGGGACTGCAGTTGATCAGCTGGGTCTGAGTTTGTTAGCTCAGCGAGAACGAGTAGCTCACCAAGTGAAGCGCAAGGGTTTGAGGCAGTGAGTGCCCTGTTTACGGGGCCGGGTTAGGGGAGAGCCGCCTTGGAGATTCGAGCAGACGGAAGCTTTCTGAGATCCTGCTGGCTTGTATTTGCTAGATTTCCTACGAGTGGGTTGATCGCAGCTAAACCTAGCATTTTCTGTGCACTGCCCATTGCTCTCGTCTTTATAGAATATCGGCAGTCAGATAGAACAGAGAAACCCGTTTGGTTGCATAACCAGAAGTTTGTAAAGGTAGGATAGGAAGGAGTTGAGGGAGCTTCAAGACCGCCGCGCCCCATTGTTGCTTTCAAGCAATTGATGCTAAAACAAATATCCCTGTAGCTATAGTAGCAGAGCAGATTATAGTAGCTATTGAATTGAATTTTCCCTACCTATCTGATTAGATTTTGACCAATCGAATATGCTTGATAAAAATGTATGAAAATCGAAATTTTTGCTGACGGCAGATTTGGCATGCCAACAGTTAGTTATGGCTAAGTGCAGCAACTGCAGCTTAAATTGAGTGGCTTCTTGAAAGATCCCTTGATGGATAGCTCGATGTATTAGCGAAGCACAGATTGACTAGGAGCGGGAGGGGGGTCGGTAGACCGCTTAATCCTCTCACGAGATGAAGCAGGGCTGATTGGGACTGCAGTGATAAGGAGGGGCTCAGAAGACTTTGAATGAGTCATTCTTTCTACACTTCAGGTGGCTTTTTTCCAATGAAATCATTTTAATATGTTTGGTCTGCTTGGCATTGACCCGACTGAATAATCTCCCCATCTCTATCTCAGTCTCTCCACTTCTCCCCATCCCTATCTCAGTCTCTCCACTCCTCCCATCTCTATCTCAGTCTCTCCACTCCTCCCATCTCTATCTCAGTCTCTCCACTCCTCCCATCTCTATCTCAGTCTCTCCACTCCTCCCATCTCTATCTCAGTCTCTCCACTCCTCCCATCTCTATCTCAGTCTCTCCACTCCTCCCATCTCTATCTCAGTCTCTCCACTTCTCCCCATCCCTATCTCAGTCTCTCCACTCCTCCCATCTCTATCTCAGTCTCTCCACTCCTCCCATCTCTATCTCAGTCTCTCCACTCCTCCCATCTCTATCTCAGTCTCTCCACTCCTCCCATCTCTATCTCAGTCTCTCCACTCCTCCCATCTCTATCTCAGTCTCTCCACTCCTCCCATCCCTATCTCAGTCTCTCTACTCCTCCCCATCTCTATCTCAGTCTCTCCACTCCTCCCATCTCTATCTCAGTCTCTCCACTCCTCCCATCCCTATCTCAGTCTCTCTACTCCTCCCCATCTCTATCTCAGTCTCTCCACTCCTACCCATCTCTATCTTAGTCTCTCCACGCCTTCCCATCTCTATCTCAGTCTCTCTACGCCTTCCCATCTCTATCTCAGTCTCTCCACGCCTTCCCATCTCTATCTCAGTCTCTCCACGCCTTCCCATCCCTATCTCAGTCTCTCTACTCCTCCCCATCTCTATCTCAGTCTCTCCACGCCTTCCCATCTCTATCTCAGTCTCTCCACGCCTTCCCATCTCTATCTCAGTCTCTCTACTCCTCCCCATCTCTATCTCAGTCTCTCTAAACCAAATTTCCTACTTTCAGTGAAACACAGCCCCTTAGCAACACAAAGCGCTGCTCTCACTTACCCAAAGTGGGCAGCACGTCAATTGTAGACTTTGGCATTCGCATCGGACCTCTGCCGCTGCTCTTGTCGTCGTCACCGCCGCTGGCCAGGATGGTCGGTCGGAGCCGCGACTCCTTTGAAAAGTCCACTGTTGTGCGCTGGTTATTAGGTCCTCTGGTAAATGGCACTGATTGGAAATGAGGCGGGTTGTCAGGTAGGATAGATCCGGGTTGCAGGTAGGGTGGATCCGGGTTGCAGGTACACACAACTCACGGCAGACGTAAAGCAGCAGCAGATTCGGCCTGGCGCATCCAACCCGGCCTCCCCCGCCGACGCCGCCGCCGCTGCCGCCGACTCCAGCGCCGGCCTCGCTCTGCAGCGCCCCGACCGTGCAGGAAATTTTGGCGTCGCATAGCGGTTTCACTCTGTCGAAAGCGCCGACGTCCGGGCAGCGGCCGGCGCCGAGCTCCGGGCTGACGGTGTTGGGGCAAACCTGGCCGGCGCCGGCGCCGACGTCGCTGTTGGCGACCCCCGCCGGTGCCAGCTGGTGCCGGTCGGTGAGCACGGCGTCGATCAACAGGATTCGCTGATTGTCGCACCCGATGGTGGCGTAGGAATCCGCGCACAGAAGTCGGGCCCGGATGGCTGCAGGTTTCGTTCGCGTGGCTATGCGTGGGTTCTTTGGGAGTGATTGATTGATTCTGTGGGGTTTTGTGGATTCTGGTGGGTTTCTGTGGATTCTTGTGGGCTTTTGTGGATTCTGGTGGGCTTTTGTGGATTCTTGTGGGCTTTTGTGGATTCTTGTGGGTTTTGTGGATTCTGGGGGGGTTTTGTGTGGATTCTTGTGGGTTTTGTGGATTCTGGTGGGTTTTGTGGATTCTTGTGGATTTTGTGGATTCTGGTGGGTTTTGTGGATTCTTGTGGGTTTTGTGGATTCTGATGGGTTTTGCCGATTGTTGTGAATTTGGTAGATTTTTTGGCTTTATAGATGACTTTTCGTGGATTCTGCGGCGTTTTGTTGCTTCTGGTGAATTTTTGTGGATTTTTTCGGCTTCTTGGTGGATTCTGGAGCGTCTTAGTGGGGTTTCTTAGCCAATTCATTAGGCTTTGGCCTAATCTGAGATTTGGATCCCCATGTGAGCTAAATGGTTAATGTTCAAATGTAGTTGTGGAGAGTCTCAATGCTTCTAGTGATCGCAATTCCTTTGTTACATCCTTCCTAATTCCTTTGTTACAATGGGCCACTCACCTGGCTCGCACTGGAAGCTGACGCTCAGGCGCGGGATCAGGCGCCAACAGGGCAGCAGGTTGTAGGGATCTGACGCTGATTCGGCGCCTCCCGATGAGGTCAAATTGCAGTCTCGCTTCTCGTCGCATTTTAGCTGAATGATCTGCGGTTTAGAGAATTCTATCCATCGTTTTCATCCCTAAGACTCAAGATCCCCAAGACTCAAGATCCCCAAGACTCAAGATCGTTAAGACTTAAGATCCCTAAGACTCAAGATCCCAATGATTCAAGATCGTTAAGACTCAAGTTCCCTAAGACTCAAGATCCCTAAGACTCAAGATCCCTAAGACTCAAGATCCCTGTGACTCAAGATCCCAGTCACGCAAATCCTAATGAATCAAGATCCCAATGACACAAGATCCCTGTGAGTCAAGATCCCAATGAGTCAAGATCCCAATGACTCAAGATCCCAATGAATCAAGATCCCAATGAATCAAGATCCCACTGAATCAAGATCCCAATGACTCAAGATCCCAATGAATCAAGATCCCAATGAATCAATATCCCAATGAATCAAGATCCCAATGAATCAAGATCCCAATGAATCAATATCCCAATGAATCAAGATCCCAATGACACAAGATCCCAATGACTCAAGATCCCAATGAATCAAGATCCCAATGAATCAATATCCCAATGAATCAAGATCCCAATGACACAAGATCCCAATGAATCAAGATCCCAATGAATCAAGATCCCAATGAATCAATATCCCAATGAATCAAGATCCCAATGACACAAGATCCCAATGAATCAAGATCCCAATGAATCAAGATCCCAATGAATCAATATCCCAATGAATCAAGATCCCAATGAATCAATATCCCAATGAATCAAGATCCCAATGAATCAAGATCCCAATGAATCAAGATCCAAATGACTCAAGATCCCAATGACTCAAGATCCCAATGAATCAAGATCCCAATGAACCAATATCCCAATGAATCAATATCCCAATGAATCAATATCCCAATGAATCAAGATCCCAATGACACAAGATCCCAATGACTCAAGATCCCAATGAATCAAGATCCCAATGAATCAAGATCCCAATGAATCAAGATGCCTGTGACTCAAGATCCCAGTCACGCAAATCCTAATGAATCAAGATCCCAATGACACAAGATCCTAGTGAGTTAATATTCAAATGATTAAAACCCCAATGCCCTTACGAGCTATATCCCGTAGGCTCAAGACCCCACTAATTAAACATCCCAATAAGTTAAGATACCATATAAATCAAGATCTTATTGAATAACGATCCTAATAGCTAGAGATAAAATTGACCTAAAAATCCTAACAAAGTCACATCACAAAGATTTGTTTACAAAGCCCCTGTTTTTTGCACCATTTCAGTTCTTTGTTTAACTGCGGTGAACGTTAAATAGATGCGTTGGATAGTTGCCTTATATTCGACGGTAAATTATTGTAATCCATTATTGTTCGCACCGAAACTGTGGCAAACGGGTTGCTTGATTAACTGTCAGTCACGCCAAAAAATAAACTTGCCCAAAAATTTCTGGATTGAGGATTAATTTGAGGGCGCCACAGAGGGTATGAAGAATCTGTTGTCTGGCAGTCGCGAGGTGATGGATGGATGGTTTGAAAGCTACCGAGAGCCGCGATCGTGGCACGAATATTTACGTTTCAGTCTTTGTTCGACTCTTTGTTTGCATACCTAACTGTTCGGTCATTGTGCCCTGGTGCCACAATTTTAGGTCAAAACAAAAAAATGTTAATTTTACTTCATCACGCTTTTATTATACGAGTAGCTGTACAAAGACTTCCTCTCGATTCTCCTGTTAATACTGAATTGAAATTTTATATCAAGTATAGCCTTTTTTAATCCGCTTAATTATTCTGGGGGTCAAACTTAACGGAAATGGATGGCTCCGACCACTTACAGCTCTTGGTGCTTTTGACCCATAACATCAAAAACATTCCGCGCCAATGACAGCCAGGGCCCCGCGGTAGCTTGCGTCATGGAGCCCGCATGCCGATTGCGAGGGGGTGATTGTCCCATCTCCCCAGCTCCATCTGTAGCAGCGTGTCTTTGTATATTCGCTAAAACTCAGCCCGAGAATCCGGCCTGCCACTTGCTTGTTGACCCAGCCAGCATTTTGACTTGTCTGGCCGTTTTGATTTATGGCCACTGTGACTGTTCGGCCCGGAAGTGATTGACCGATTGCCGGCTCTGTGTTCAACTGATGCCCAACACAGCCCGCCTGCTTTTTGCTGGCCTCTTGCTCCACCTGCTTTTTAGGGACCGTCTGTGTGTCTGTGTGTCTGTGTGTCTGTGTGTCTGTGTGTCTGTGTGTCTGTGTGTCTGTGTGTCTGTGTGTCTGTCTGTCTGTCTGTCTGTCTGTCTGTCTGTCTGTTTGTCTGTCTGTCTGTCTTTCTGTCTGTCTGTCTGTCTGTCTGTCTTTCTGTCTGCCTGTCTGTCTGTCTGTGTGTGTCCGTCTGTCTGCCTGTCTGTCTGTCTGTCTGTCTGTCTGTCTGTCTTTCTACTTCTGTCTGAGTTTTTGTTGTTCTGCCCATCCCAGAAACTGTTGCCCACCAGTTAGCGATCTGCTTTGCCAGTGCAAAGAGAAAAATGGAAAACTTGAGTCAAACAGCCAGCAGTGAAGCGTCACCAACCCAACCAACCCAGCCGCCGCATCGCCAGTCTCCGCATGTTGACCAGGGACTCCTGGGCCCGCTTCGCTAGGGGGACATGACACGCTTTTTGGGGTCTGACAATTGGAGGCCGATCCCTAAAAAATGAAGATAAAGAGAATAGGGAAGAACACAAAAAGCTAGCTGGAAAAAGCCTCACTCACTGTACAAATGTGCGGAAGCATGGTATGGGTGAGTCAGTATGGAAGAACGGGGAACAATTTCTATGCACAGATTTTAGCTATAAGTCCTCAGATAGGTTCTCTTCGTAAAAATATTTGCTAGACGATAAAAATATGTTTCGATATTCAACAAACTTAATTGCTTGTGTCAGTACCTCCTAGTGATCAGCCAAATGCTGCGCTCCAAGTTGCAAGACAGGCTATGCCACTGAGCCAAAGCAGCCCGGTGTAACGCTACATCGCTTTCCTAACGACGAAGAGCTAAAAGGCAAGTGTCTTCGTTTCTTAAAACTCGAAAATCCTACCGTCACCAAGCATACGCGGTTGTGTTCTCTGCACTTTGACGAAAAATGCTTCATAAGGACTTCCAAAGATTCTCGAAAGAGAAAATCAGCAGGTGATCCCATTTCCAAACCGAGATTAACCAAAGACGCTGTTCCGACTCTTCACCCTAAGCTGCCTGCCTACCTCTCGTCAACCGTTCCAAAGGAGAGGAATGTAAGCTCCCACGCTGAAGGCAGAAGGCGAGTCGAAGCCGAAAGACTAGAGAATGCTTCTGCAGAGTTTTGTGATTCAGATAGAGTGAATAGTTTTGAGGAACTGCTCAGCTTTTATCTCCCAACTCATCTTACCTGCTTTGAGAGAATTGCATCCAACAGTGTGCCTCGCACTTTAAACTTTCTCTACATCTCCTATGAGACGGTGCCAAAGATCTGTGCTTCTTGCTCTGTCACAGAAGATCTTCTTGTCACAGTTGCTGTCGAAGCCACTCCCGTGTCTGATTTTGCTTCTGGTCTGATTCGCAATCGAAAACTCGAATTATTTAGTCAGTTGGAAAACTTGTTAACGTACATTAAGAATCGAGTTGAAAAGGGCATTGAAAGCCTAGAGTTCAAAGACCATCTAGGTATGGCTTACGAGCATGTTCAAGCAGCAGCTAAACTTGCAAATGACGAGAGGCAGAAACGGCTGGAATTTCTAGCAGAACAGATAAATCTTGCCCTAAAAAGTCTAAGGAGTACTCCAACTCAACTTTGGCCTTCGCGTGCCTATTGCAAGGTCACAGCGCATCAGCGTATAAGTTTTTGCTGGACTCGTCAAGCACGTGGTTTTGATGGTTGATGAGGTCTATGCTGCCAAAAAGATAGAATTTGCTGGTGGAAAGCTGTATGGTGTCGAAGAGGATTCCGATCAGGAAGCTAAAACTGTTTTGGCCTTTATGGTTAGATCGCTTGAATCCGGCTATCAGGACACGGTCCGAATGATTCCAGTCAGCTCTCTCAATGGTGAAAAGCTGAATTCGCACCTTCGGGTGACACTGGAGATTCTATCTGCAGCTGGACTTACGCCAATTTGTCTAAGTGCAGGCAACAATAGTCCAAATCATAATTGCAGTAGTAAATTTCATATAAGATATCATTACCTATTAAAAAACATGTTTCACTTCAGCATATAATGTTTTAAGGCTCTTAAAAGTTTTGATATGTTTAATTAAGTGTAATGCGGTAGGACTAATAATTATAGCTATTGATAAACAGAATTCTTTATACTCAATTTAATTTTATTGATATAATCAATTTAAGGTGGAAATAATGTTGCCTTTTTAGGCTAAACTTGAGTAATCCTGTTTATTGCTTCTCGCTCGGTTTAAAACTAATGAGTTCGTTGCTAGAAATCTAGCCCATATGCACGTAAAGGCTCGGCCTCCAATTGTCAGTTGAGGGGGTAGAAAAACTGGCGTGTCATGTCCCCCTAGCGAAGCGGGCCCAGGAGTCCCTGTGTTGACTCACTCTGGTTTCAATCGCTGCCGCTATCTGTCGTGAAACAAATTTTTTTCTGCTGCAAAAAATAATGCGAAGACCAAACTAGCACGCGCACTGATTTAAGCTTTGTTCGAGCTGTCAGCTGTGCTTCTAGGGGGGGGGGGGAGACTGGTTGAAGCACCCCGTGAAGGTTGTTTAGTTGTCGGCTTTTTTGCTCTGTTGGAAAACTTTTGCAATTATTGCCTAATAAATGGCTGGTTTTATGCCTCACAATGAGCGGCTGCGGTTTTTGCTAAACTGAAAAGACCACCCTAGGATTTAGCCAGTCACTTGTTCGTAGCTATGAAATAGGTTTCTTCTATTCCCAAATTGCATTTCTATAGCCGACTTGAATTTCCCAATTGGCTTGCAGATTGTTCGTTTTGTGTGAACAAAGAATTTTCCTAGGACTTTTACGGTGCACTGGCTTCCCTGGAGGTGAGTCACGACACGAGACGCCAAATATCCCAATGATAATGCCCCATTTAAGAGTTTCGTTCCTAAAACATTGAATTATGAATCTCTATCAAGAAAATCACTCTTAAAGAATCTCTTCTAGAGAATCTCAACTTAAGAATCACCTTTAAAGAATCTCTTTAAAAAATCTCAATTTTAGAATCATCCGTAGAGAATCTCTTTCATAGAATCTCAATTTAATAATAACCCTTAGAGAATCTCTTCCAGGGAATCTCAATTTAATAATCATCCTTAGAGAATCTCTTTAATAGAATCTCAATTAAGAATCACCCACAGATAATCTTTTCTAGAGAATCTGACTTGAAGAATCACCCTCACAGAGTCTCTTTAACATAATCTCAATTTATGAATCACCCTCAGATAATCTCTTCTAACGAATCTCAATTTAAGAATCACCCGTAGAGAATCTTCTCGAGAGTCTCACTTGAAGAATCACCCTCAGAGACCCTATTCTAGGGAATTTCAATTTAAGAATCACTCTTAGAGAATCTCTGAACAAAAATTTCTATCGAGAATCTTCATTAAAAGCGAGAAAAAGCATTTATACTTTTAGGTCATCTAATAATCTTTCTGTATTTCAAGAAACAATGGGAACACTTTATCTTTCACTCCAAGCCAAAAATTAAAGAAGCGAAAACTTGAATCTTGTTTTTATTTTTTGGGTCAACCAAACAATGTTGGCCCTCAGCTGCACCTCCATCTGGCCTTAAACTTACAGCGGAGGGCTCTCCTCCTTCTAGGAGACAAGAAGATGGTGAGAGGCTCTGTTTTGTCAGCTGAAAATGCGAGAATCCCATTAGCTGTATAGGGAGGCCAAATTCCAGTCCGCTTCTAATTCCATTTGCTGGCAAGATCAATAAAACTCTCTCTAAACTGCTACTCGAAATCGAAAGATGATGTGGGCTTTACGCAACCGTTTTAAGCTCGGGTAAAAAAAGCAGAAATCAATTTTTACTGCTACTGAGTCCTAGTGTTTAAAAAATTCATTACATTGCTCAATTATAAGAACTTTCTGTTGAAAGATTGTGAATTAAGGCAACACTGGGTGCACTAACCATTGTCGGGTCATTTGAAAATAAAAGTGCAATGCCGACAGAAAAAAAGGAGAATTTTTTGCGGCACAAGAAAAATTCTTGTGTTAAATAGCACACCTTTGCGCCCAACCCTCCACGCGGAGGGCATGCCATCTCCAGAACCGAGCGGAGATTGAAATCTGAGGCGGGGATTTATTGCCGTTTCAAGCAGCTTGCCGCCGCTCGGATGTGGGGATAAATGGGATTTTAATCACTGATTTTCCCTGCTAAATCCATAACGAGGTCACGAAATAAAGGGTTAGGAGCGTAGGGACAAGCTTTGTGTGCATCTGACACTGCAGCCATGACTTCGGCTCGTCTCGCATGCATCATCTCTCCTCTCTCTCTTGTCTGCGATGATCTATCTATCTATCTATCTATCTATCTATCTATCTATCTATCTATCTATCTATCTATCTATCTATCTATCTATCTATCTATCTATCTATCTATCTATCTATCTATCTATCTATCTATCTATCTATCTATCTATCTATCTATCTATCTATCTATCTATCTATCTATCTATCTATCTATCTATCTATCTATCTATCTATCTATCTATCTATCTATCTATCTATCTATCTATCTATCTATCTATCTATCTATCTATCTATCTATCTATCTATCTATCTATCTATCTATCTATCTATCTATCTATCTATCTATCTATCTATCTATCTATCTATCTATCTATCTATCTATCTATCTATCTATCTATCTATCTATCTATCTATCTATCTATCTATCTATCTATCTATCTATCTATCTATCTATCTATCTATCTATCTATCTATCTATCTATCTATCTATCTATCTATCTATCTATCTATCTATCTATCTATCTATCTATCTATCTATCTATCTATCTATCTATCTATCTATCTATCTATCTATCTATCTATCTATCTATCTATCTATCTATCTATCTATCTATCTATCTATCTATCTATCTATCTATCTATCTATCTATCTATCTATCTATCTATCTATCTATCTATCTATCTATCTATCTATCTATCTATCTATCTATCTATCTATCTATCTATCTATCTATCTATCTATCTATCTATCTATCTATCCTATCTATCTATCTATCTATCTATCTATCTATCTATCTATCTATCTATCTATCTATCTATCTATCTATCTATCTATCTATCTATCTATCTATCTATCTATCTATCTATCTATCTATCTATCTATCTATCTATCTATCTATCTATCTATCTATCTATCTATCTATCTATCTATCTATCTATCTATCTATCTATCTATCTATCTATCTATCTATCTATCTATCTATCTATCTATCTATCTATCTATCTATCTATCTATCTATCTATCTATCTATCTATCTATCTATCTATCTATCTATCTATCTATCTATCTATCTATCTATCTATCTATCTATCTATCTATCTATCTATCTATCTATCTATCTATCTATCTATCTATCTATCTATCTATCTATCTATCTATCTATCTATCTATCTATCTATCTATCTATCTATCTATCTATCTATCTATCTATCTATCTATCTATCTATCTATCTATCTATCTATCTATCTATCTATCTATCTATCTATCTATCTATCTATCTATCTATCTATCTAT